>JAKSZT010054023.1:4125488-4178625 GCA_026826555.1 Tolypeutes matacus | reverse complement strand
CTAGGAATTCAGATTCCCTCATTTATTGTGTGATTATCCACCCATCGTGACCATGCCCCATCCCCCGATCCTTTTAATGATTTTGCATATCTTTCATGTATATTCGGTTGAACCAATCCCCACGAAACCCCCCCAGACACCCTCCCCCCAATAATCCCCCCAGTACCCATTGTAACCCTTCTCCCCAAATATATTTTGTGGTTAGTTTTTCCAGTTCCTTAAAAAATACAGTGTTGACTTTTATTGGGATTGCATTAAATCTGTAGATTAGTTTGGGTAGGATATACATCTTGATGATGTTTAGTCTTCTTATCCATGAATAGGGAATATTTTTCTATTTATTTAAATCTTCTTTGATTTCCTCTAACAGTGTTGTGTAGTTTTCTGTATATAAGTCCTTTACATCTTTAGTTAAATTTATTCCTATGTATTTGATTCTTTTAGTTACTATTGTAAATGGTATTTTGTTCTTGATTTCCTCCTCTGATTGCTCATTATTGGTGTACAGAAATCCTACTGATTTGGGGGCATTGATCTTGTAGCCTGCAAATTACTGAACTGAATCATAAGTTCTAGAAGCTTTGTTGTAGGTTTCTCAAGGCTTTCTATGTATAGGATCATGTCATCTGCAAATAATGAAATTTTTACTTCTTCTTTTCCAATCTCAATGCCTTTTATGTCCTTTTCTTGCCTCAGTGCTTGCGCAAGTACTGTTAAGACAATGTTAAATAGGAGTGGTGATAGTGGGCATCCTTGTCTTGTTCCCGATCTCAGAGGGAAGGCTTTTAGGATTTCACCATTAAGAATGATGTTAGCGTTGGGTTTTTCGTATATACCCTTTATCATATTCAGAAAGTTTCCTTCTATTCCTTTCTTTTGTAGTGTTTTTATGAGGAAAGAGTGCTGTATTTTTTTAATGCTTTTTCTGCATCTATAGAGATGATCATGTCCTTTCAATCTGTTTATGTGGTGTATTACATCGATTGATTTTCTTATATTGAACCATCCTTGCATACCGGGATGAAACCCACTTGGTCATGGTGTATAATCCTTTTGGTATGTTGTTGAATGCGATTAGCATTTTGGCATCTAGGTTCATTAGAGAAATTGGTCTGTAATTTTCCTTTCTTTTGATGTTTGTTTGGTTTTTGTATTAGGGTAATGTTAGCATCATAGAATGAGTTAAGCAATATTCCTTTTATTTCTATTTTTTGGAAGAGCTTAAGCAGGATTGGTGTTAGCTCTTTCCAGAATGTTTGGTAGAATTCAGCTGTGAAACCATCTGGTCCTGGGCAGTTCTTAGTTGGGAGGTTTTTGATGACTGAGTCTATCTCTCTACTTGTAATTGGACTCTTGAGTTCATCAATTTCTCCTTCCATCAATGTAGGCTGTTTGTGAGTTTCTAGAAACTTGTCCATTTCCTCTAAATTATCATTCTTGTTGGCATATAATTTTTCAAAGTATCCTCTTATGATACTCTTTATTTCTGTGGGGTCAGTAGTGATATCCCCTTGCTCATTCCTAATTTTATGTATTTGTATCTGTTCTCTCTTTTTCTTTGTTAGTCTGGCTAAGAGTTTGTCAATTTTATTTATCTTCTCGAAGAACCAGCTTTTGGTTTTTTAAATTTTTTCTAGTGCTTTCTTATTCTCTATTTCATTTAGTTCTGCTCTAATCTTTTTTATTTCCTTCTTTCTACTTCCTTTAGGTTTAGTTTTTGTTGTTTTTCCAATTCCTCCAAGTGTGCAGTTAGGTCTTCAATTTTAGCTCTTTCTTCTTTTTTAATATATGAATCTATGGCTATGAACTTCCCTCTCAGGACTGCTTTCGCTGCATCCCATAGGTTTTGATATGTTGTGTTGTCGTTTTCATTAGTTTCAAGGTAGTTACTGATTTCTTTTGAGATTTCCTCCTTGACCACTGTTTGTCTAAGAGTGTGTTGTTTAACTTCCATATCCTTTTGGCTAACCTAATTCTCTAGTCCTTAATGATTTCCAATTTCATTTCTTTGTGGTCAGAGAAATTACTTTGTATAATCGCAATCTTTCTGAATTCAATGAGAGTTGTTCTGTGACCTAGCATGTGGTCTATCTTGGAATATGATCCATGTGCACTTGAGAAGAATGTAAATACTGCTGTATTTGGGTGTAGTGTTCTGTATATGTTATTAAGTCCAGGTCCTCTAATGTATTGTTGAGAGCCTTTATTTCTTTATTGATTCTCTGTCTAGATGTTCTGTCTAATGATGATAACAGTGTATTAAAGTCCCCTGCTATAATTGTAGAGACATTTATTTCTCCACTTAGTTTTTCCAGAGTTTGCCTCATGTATTTTGGGGCACCCTGGTTAGGTGCATAGATGTTTATGATTCTTCTCTCTTCTTGAGAGATTACCCCTTTTACTAATATATAGGGTCCATCTTTGTCTCTTACAATAGTTTTGCCTTTAAAGTCTATTTTGTCTGATATTAGAATAGCTACTCCTGCCCTTTTATGGCTATTGTTAGCTTGTAAAATGTTTTTCCAGCCATTCACTTTCAGCCTCCTTGAAACCCTGGGTCGAAGTTGGGTTTCTTGTATACAGCATATATATGGATCATATTTCCTCATCCATTCTGTCAATCTGTGTCTCTTGATAGGTGAATTTAGTCCATTAACATTCATTGTTATTACTCTGAATGAATTTCTTACTTCAGCCATTTTTTCTTTGGGTTAATGTATGTCATATGTTGTTTTGTTTCTGTTTTTATATTTTTAGTTGCTTTTAAACTCTCCTCCAACTCTCTCTCCCTTGTTTTTTCCTTTCAACTTGTAGAACTTCCTTTAGTATTTCTTGAATTGCAGGTTTCTTATTGACATACTCTCTTAATTTCTGTTTATCTGTGAATATTTCGAAATCTTCCTCATTTTTGAATGCCAATTTTGCTGGATAGAAAATTCGTGACTGGAAGCTTTTTTCTTTTAGTGTTTTTACTATGTCATACCACTGTCTTCTTGCCTCCATGTTTTCAGCTGAGAAATCAGCACTTAAATCTTATTGTGCTTCCCTTGTATGTGATGGTTCTCTTTTTTCTTGCTGCCTTGAGTATTTTCTCTTTGTCTTGAGCATTGGACATTTTGACAAGTATATGTCTTGGAGTTGGCCTATTGCAATTTATACTATTTGGGGTGCGCTGTGCTTCCTGGATCTGCACATCCATCTCTCTCAATAGCATTGGGAAGTTTTCAGCCATTATTTCCTTCAACACTCCTTCTGTTCCTTTCCCCTTCTCTTCTTCTGGGATGCCCATAATCCATATGTTTGTACATTTTGTGTTGGTTAATTCCCTGAGTCCCTGCTGATTTTTTTCTATCTTTTTGTCCATCTGTTCTAAAATCTGTTTGATTTCAAATGTATTGTCTTCCACATCACTAATTCTTTCTTCTGCCTGTTCAAATCTGCTGTTATGTGAATCCAGCGTCTTTTTGATTTCTTGGATTGTGCCATTCGTCACCATCATATCCATTATCTTTTTGGGCATGTTTACAATTTCTTCAGTATGTTCTCCCAGTGTCTTCTTTATATCCTTAATCTCTTCCTTATCTTCATTTAGTTGGTCCATTATATTTTTTTGGAAAGGTTTGATTAGTTTTTTTATGTTCTGCATCACTTCCTGGTTTTTACTTTGTTCATTGGATTGGTCCATGTTTTCATGTTTCTCAGTGTGGTTTGTAATTTTTTGTTGCCTTCTAGTCATCATTTTATCTTAATGGATTTATTCAGTTGAATGTCTTCTCTCTCTGCTCTATAGTTTTATTTAGCTGGTCATTCTGCATGTGTGTTAAGTTTTCTCTTTGACACTTTTTCTTCTTATTTTATTTCCTTGCTTCTTTCTATGTTCCCTTGAAGGCATAAGATTGGGGCCAGAGGAATCGAAAGATGTGGGAAAGGAAGAAGCTTAATAATAGTATTGATAAAAGTTAGAAGAGGGACCAAATTAGACTTAATGAAATGAATATTTAACTCATGGAGGCAGTGTAGAGTAATAGGTAAAAAGGTGGAGTACCTACAATGGACTGGGAAACCAAATAGAGGAACATATATATAATGATTTAGAAGGCTAGAATTATGAGGAGGGAGAGAAAGAGTGAAGAAAGAGCTGAAAGGAAAGAGTTAATATTAATTAAAAAAAAAAAGGAAACAAAATAGACAGAATAGAAATTGACACCCTTGAGTTGTGGGCATATGAAAAAATGTGGTATTTAATAGCCACAACAGAAAGCAGAAGGCAGAAAGATGAAGGAAGGATAAGAGATAATTTGGAATACAAAATCAATATAGACAGAGAATGGGAAATTACTGAAGAAGAAGCACAGTAAAGAACAGACAAGCTAGCAGCACCTAATTTTTAAAAAATGAAAGAAAAAAGAAAGGGGGAAGGAAAGAGGAAAGAAAAGCAAGAGACAACAAATAAACAGAGAAAAACCAAACAACTGCACAGGCAAGCAGTCAAACAAAACGAAGGAGGATCAATGTTCCACTAGGGTCCCCGTGGATGCTCTCAGCCTGCTTGTGTTTTTCAATCAATTTTCCTGCAGGGTTCTATATGCAGGTCCTGAAGCAGCTTTTAAGTATTAAACTAATGAAAAAGAATTTATTTTTCATTTATTAAAGTGACCATCTCTCTCTCTCTTTTTTTTTTTTTTTTTTTTTTGGTGAAATACAGGACCCAAAATAAGTCCTCCTCTAGACTACCCCCTTCACAGAGGTGACCCTAACTGGGCTAATGGAACTAATCAAGCACTTTCCACTTCCTGGACTTCCCAGGGTAGCTGAAGCTCTGATGCTTGTCAGTGCGGTATGCTAAAAACGGCCGACTCTGCCCCCTTCTGGATCCAAGCCCCAGCTTCACAGAGCTGCTGGTAAATCGGGTTTCCTCAGCAGATTCGCCTCTCCCCTCAGCCTGGCACTGCTTCAAGCTGGCTTATCTGCTCCCCAAAGCTATGAGGGGGTCTAGACAGCCAAATCAATGGCAAAAAAATCCCCTCCCTGTCCTCCACCAGAACTCTTCCTCTCTCATAGAGTGCTCCCTCTCCCCGGCTCTGCGGGCCTGGGGCTTATCCCTGGGCAGCTAGGCAAATTAACTCCCTCAGCAGATTCACCCCTCCCCTCCACTGGGTGCCGATTCACTGCAGCTGTTTTGTTCACCCAAGCTGCAAGGGGCTCCAGGCAGCCAAATCCCCAGAAAATAAAGCTCTCTCACCCCTTTGCCAGAGCCCCCCCTCTCAGAGAATGCCCCCTCCCACCAGGTCCTTTCACCCAGTTGGGGGGCCATGAGTCACAGCTCCAAACGGCTTTTTATTTCCCCTAAGGGTAGGGCTCAACGGACTGTGTTAACCACCACAGGCAGGCTTAAAATTCATAAATCTCTACCGATCAGTCCATGCCATCGATCTGTGCAGATAGATTTCCCAAGCTTCTCACTCCACACACCCACAGCACAGACCCCCAGGCAGGACCCAGTCCACAATCTGCTGTGCTCTGGGAGCTCTCCATGAGTGCCCTCTTAAACCGATGCAATCTTGCTTCTCCTCATTAGTTTTATTATTGAGTAAATATTTATTTATTCAGCACTCTTCCAGGCATTGGGGAAAGAGCAATGAACAAAAGAGACACCATCATGGCCCTAATGATGCTAATTTTTCTAGTGGAGAGATCTACACAACAAATGAGTAAAAAATAATAACATGTCAGATGATGGTAAGTTCTATGGAGAAAATAAAAGAGGATTAGGAGGACAAGGAATGTAGGTATGTTTGTGCATTATATATGGGGTACTCGGGGAAGACTCCTTTGAAAAGGTAACATTGAATAAAGGTAAAAAGCAAGCTATATGGAGATCTGGGGAAAAAAAGCTTTCCAGGCAGAGAAAGTCACAAATGCCAAACTCCTGATAGAAGTGCCCACTTAGTATCTCTGAAGGATGACAATGGGGCAGGGTGGGTAGGGAAATGGATGGGAGCTGAGATCAAAAAGACAATGGAACCAAGGTTGTGTAGGACCTTGTAGGTCACTGTAAGGATTTTGGCTTTTACTCTGAGTGCATTGGGAGCCACTAGCAAGTCTCCAGCTGCTGTGTGGAGGACAGAACTGTGGAGCAGAAGACTAGGAGCAAGAAGGACTATTGGAGGGATGGCAGAGACTGCCAGTTGCCACTTAATAGTCATCTGCCCTTTCTTTCTTTCCTAATAGAAACCTGATTTTATTTGCTGTAGCAATGTGTCCCACTGAAATCTTGACTTCCTAGATCTGATCTCCATAGAAACAGACATTACATAGTCATGTGACTAAGTTATGTCCATGACCTATAAGCAGAAGGCTTTGGAGCATTTTGGGGGGAAGAGGTGAGGTAAGACAGCTGCTTTAAAAGAGCTTATTCTATCCATTGAGTGGAGGGTCTTTTGTTTTCTTTCTTTCTTTCTTTCTTTCTTTCTTTCTTTCTTTCTTTCTTTCTTTCTTTGCTTCCTTCTGCTGCCAACCTGGAACATAAACATAATGGTTGGAGCTCCAGTAGCCATCTTGAATCATAAAGTGACCTTTTTAGATGAAAGCATGGAAGCCACTTGCTGAGGATGTGGGACAGAAAGTTCATGTAGATGCCTGATGATATCACAGAGATTTTTTTTTTCTAGCTGACATGTCTATTAGAATAACTTTATTTAAGTACACCGGGCCCCACCAGGCAACGTGGTTTGTGCGATGCTGCATAAGGGATAGGCTAGGACTAAGAGAAGGAAGTTGAGCTGGTTAAGCACACTGCAGTCCGTGGGTCACCAAATTGCTTTCATACACACCTTTTGCTGCTGCCACAGCTGGCAGGGGCCTTTGGTCATAGGATGGCGTGGGGGTGAATACTGCCTGGAATTTGTAATTGAGGTGGGTCTTGGTGTCACAGGTAAGAGTGCCAGTAAAGACATGCTAGCCCCAGCTTTGTACCCTCTGGGCTTGAAGGGCCTTTAGACCACTGCTAGCAGGCTAGTCCAGTCCAGGATAGGCCCTTGGCCCACTGGTTAAAGAAGATGTGCCTGAGTGCATCAGCATCTGGCACTCTGGTCTGGGTTCTGTTTCTAGACTTGTTTCATATGAGAGAAAAATAAACTTCAATTTTGTTTAAGTAACTGTTATTTCAGGGTTTTCAGTTACATGTCTCTAAACCTAAATATAACTGATACAGGAAGGCACTGTAATAATCCAGGTGAGAGAAGTTGATGGCTTGGACCAGGGAGGGAACAGAAAAGGTCAGATGATAGATTTTTTGAAAGTAGCATCTATAGGATTTGCAGATAGTCTCAACACAGGAGTGAGGAAAGGAGAAATATTAAGGAGACTCCTGGGGTTTGGACTAGAGTGACTCTCTAGACATAAACAATGGAGAAAGAGTCAAAAGCAGCCTGAGGGACCTGTTTTGGGCATCAGCAGAACAGCACAATTCTTCATGACTTCCAGGAGGGTAAGGGACAGAGAGATGAAGAAACCAAAACTTCAAACTATGAGTTACTAAACCTCCTGGTGGCCAGGAAAGGCTCCATCCCCCACCCCCAACATATTAAGTGGGGTTAAAATCCTTGCCTCATTGCAACTGACAGGGGAGCAGATATCTTCCTCCCTATCAGCAGTTAAAGGGGAAAAGCGATAGGTAGTTGGCGGGCTTTTCTTCAGTGAATTCAGCCAGTGGAGTCTGCTTTGAATCTCAGCTCTGGCCAGACCAAAACAAAAGAAAACTGAGACATACACTTCAGGGTAAAGGTGTGCCAATGAGTGCCATCTGCTGGCTCGTCTGAAAATTGCATGGACAAAAATTGCAATTGAGTCTCTCAGTTCCTTAATTTCTGGGAGAAAATCTGAACCCAATTAGTGAGTCCCTGGCATGATTTTGATGATTTAAGCTGGGAAATTTTAAAGATTTAGGATAAGTTTAATCAAATATCAAAGAAGATCTGTGAAAAAATAAGAAAAGGCAAGAGAGAGAAATTGGCACCAGAGTAAATTCACCAACATATTCATATGCCTAGACGTTAGCAAAAAATTATAAGCCATACTACGAAACAGGAAGAGATTGCCCAGCCAAAGGCAGAAGCCAAATATCCTAAAGAGATATAGGACTTAAGACAATTAATTAATTATAATAACACAACTCTCCTAAATCAATTTAAAGAATTGAAAGGAAATATGACTAAAGAGATAAAGGATATTAAGAAAACACTGGGTAAGCATAAAGAACAATTTGAAAGTCTGCAAAGAAAAGTAAAAGATCTTATGGGAAAGAAAGTCACAAGGGATAAGATTAAAAATACATTAGAGGAATATAAGAGCAGATTTGAATTGCCTGAAGACAGAATTATTGATTTTGAAGACTGAAAATCTGAACTGGAAAATACAGAACAGAAAAAAAAGAGAAGGAAAAAACGGAACAGGGTATCAAGGAATTGAAAGACAATGTGAAATGCAAAAACACACATTATTGGTGTCTCAAAATGAAGAGAAAAAGGGAAAAGGGACTGAAATAATATTTGAGGAAATAATGACTGAAAACTTCCCTACTCTTATGTATTAGTCAGCTAAAAGGGTGCTAATGCAAAGTACCAGAAATCGGTTGGCTTTTATAAAGGGTATTTATTTGGGGTAGAGTCTTGTAGACATAAGCCCATAAAGAATAAGTTACTTCACTCACCAAAGTCTGTTGCCATATGTTGGAGAAAGATGGCTGCCAGTCTCTATGGGGGTTCAGCCTTCCTTTTTCTCTTAAGCCACTGTGGCCCCAGCTTCTTCCAGTTCAGCTATAGGCTGGCATGAAGCTCGTATCTCTTCCCAGGCCTTGTTTCTTTCCGGGCTCAGCTGCAGCTGTAAGCTATCAGGCTCATCCTTCTTCCCGGGGACTCTCCTGATGTCTATGGAGCTGTTCTCTTCCTCTGTGTTCTTCTCTGTGTGAGAGTCTACCTACCAAGGGGGCAGTGACTCAACATCCTACTGACATGACCAAATCAAAGCCCTAATCTTAATTTAATCAAGTAAAAGTGAAACCTCTGAATTTAATACAATCAAAGCCTTTCACACCCAGAGGAACAGAAAGGTTTACAAACATAATCTATACTTCTTTTTGGAATTCATAAACAATACCAAGCTGCCACACCTTATGAAAGAAATAAATATCAATATTGAAGAAAGCCAATGTACCCCAAAGAGAATAAATCTGAATAGACCTACCCCAAGACACCGACTATTCAGAATTACAAATATCAGAGATAAAGAGATTCTGAAAGCAGTGAGAGAAAAGCAAAGCATCACATAAAGGAAACATTGATAAGAATATGTACCAACCTCTCATCAGAGACCATACAGGAGAGAAGAAAAAGTTATGATTTATTTAAGGTACTGAAACAGAAAAACTCTAGGCCAAGATTTCAGTATCAGTAAAGCTGTCCTTCAAAAATGAAATGGAATTCAAAGTCTTCACAGACAGATACTGATAGAATATGTTACCAAAAGACCAGATTTACAAGAGATACTAAAAGGAGTGCTGCAGGCTGAAAGGAAAGAACAAGGGTGAGACTTGGAGAAGAGTGTAGAAATGAACAATATTAGAAAGGGTAAATTAAAGTGTAAAAAGATAGATAATAGTACAATATCACAACAGAAAGCCAAAGTCAAAATGGATGAAATAAGTAATGTCTTTACAGTAAGAACATGAAATTAATGTTAATTAATGGCTTGAACTCCCCAATCAAAGGCACAGACAGATAGAATGGATTTTAAAAATGAGCCATCTATATGTTGTCTACAAAAGACTCACCTCAGACATAAGGACACAATCAGGTTAAAAGTGAAAGGTTGGAAAAAGATATCCCATGCAAATAGTAACCAAAAAAAAAAAAAAAAAAGAGCTGGAATAGTAATACCAATAATGGACAAAATAGATTTTAAATGCAAAACTTTTATAAGGGATGAAGATGGTCATTATATATTAATAAAAGGGGCAATTCAGCAAGAAGAAATAACTATACTAAATGTTTATGCACCTAACCTCTATGTCCCAAGATACATGAGGCACACACTGGCAAAGCTGAAGGGAGAAATACATGTCTGTACAATAATAGTTATAATTTTTGGTGACTTCAATACACCACTCTCAGTATTGGATAAAACATCTGGACAGAGGATAAAGAAACAGAGAACTTGAATATGATAAATGAACTGGACCTAACAGATATCTATAGAGCATTGCACCCCAAAACAGCCAGATATACATTCTTTTCAAGTGTACATGGCTCGTTCTCCAAGATAGACCATATGTTGGGTCAGAAGACAAGTCTCAATAAATTGAAAAAGATTTAAATTATACAAAACAATTTTTCTTATCATAATGGAATGAGGTTAGAAATCAATAATGGATGAGAAAAGGGAAAATTCATAAATATATGGAGATTAAACAACACACTCTTAAATAAGTGAGTCAAAGAAGAAATTGCAAGAGAATTCATCAAATATCTTGAGATGAATGAAAATGAGAATATAACATATCTAAACCTATGGGACACCACAAAGGCAATGCTGAGAGGGAAATTTATAGCCATCAATGCTTACATTAAAAAAGAAGAAAGAACTAAAATTGAAGATCTAATTGTACATCTGGAAGAACTAGAAAACGAAGAGCAAAAAATCCCAAACCAAGAAGAAGGAAAGAAATAGTAAAGATCAGAGCAGACCTAAATGAAATTGAGGAAAGAAACATTAGAGAGAATCAGTAAAACCAAAAGTTGGTTCTTTAAGAAGAACAATCAATTGACAAACCCTTAGCTAGACTGACAAAGAAAATAAAAGAGAAGACACAAATAAATAAAATCAGAAATGAGAGGGGGCATTACCACTAACCCTGTAGAAATAAGTGAGATCATAAGAGAATATAATGAAAAACTGTATGCCAAAAAAAATTGAAAATGTAGACAAGATGGACATATTACAAGAAACACAAGTACCATATACACTGAGCCTTAAGGAAATAGAAGACCTCAACAAGCCAATCACAATTGAAGAGATTAAAACAGTAATCAAAAACCTCCCAAAGATGAAAAGTCCAGGACCAGATGGCTCCACAGGTGATTCTACCAATCAGTCAAAGATGACCTAATACCAATCTTTCTCAAGCTCTTCCAGAAGTGGATCAAGGATCTAAATATAAAAACAACCATAAAACTAGAAGAAAATGTAGGAAAACATCTTCAAGATCTTGAGGCAGGTGGTAGTATCTTAAGGCTTATACCCAAAGCACGAGCAACAAAAGAAAAAAATAGATAAATGGGTCCTCAAAATTCAACACTTTTGCACCTCAAAGGAATTTGTCAAAAGGGTGAAAAAGCAGCCTACTCATCTGGAGAAAATATTTGGCAACCACATATCTAATAAGGTTTTAGTATCCATGATATATAAGGAGGTCCTACAATGCAACAATGAAAAGAGAAACTTTCTAATTAAAAAATGGACAAAAGGATTAAAAGACAACTGTCCAAAGAAGAAATACAAATGGTGAAGAAACATAAAAAGAAAAAGTTCAACATCACCATAGCACCATACCAAGATATAATAGCAATATTGTGTGTTTTTCTCCAATCAAGTCCAGCTGCACTGTTTGGTTTAACTGAGTATGGGTTTTGCCAGGCAAATACTGTACAATATAGGATGAGAGGAGAAAGGGAATTAAAGAATGTTTACAAGAGAGGGATCAGAATGATGGGTCATGGAATCAAAACTAGATAAACAAGGAAGTAAGGACATGAGATGGGTGATAGATAATAAAGTTGGGGATTCTTAGACTAAAAATTGCTAGAGTGGGCAGAAGAGAAGCTAAGCAGAAGGAGAGAAGGTTTTGGTTAGAGGGTGATAATGCTTGAAAATGAGATTTTTGGAGAAGATTCAGTTAGTGATGACAAGGCAAAATGAGTCACTGAGGACCAGAGTGTTAGAAAGTAGACATGAGTTAGTTGTAATTGTATGAATGCATATTGCTAACTCTAGGACAATTGCTAAAATTGTCTCAGGGGACCTATAAGGGGAATGTAGATAAATTCCAGTGTGCCCTGGAGAAGAGAACCTAAAGGCCTCCAATCTCTTCTTTGTTGTCTGCCCCAATCTAGGCTTTCTTAAGGTACCCAGAAGGTAGCATTCTTTATCCTTTTGTTCCCAGCTGCCCTAATGTAATTCTGTACCTATAAGTCTCAGCTGACTTGGCTCCTGGTGGGGGCTCCATTGAGGCTGAAGTTGGCAGCTTACCCTAGATAAAACTGTAGCACTGCTCCCAGTCCCTGAGATCAGAGTTCTTTAATCAACTGCCACCCCCTGTGCTGGGACCACCCAGGTGGATAGGGTAATTCTGCCTGCACTGCCTTGAGAGAGTGATCAGACATCTTTTGGATCCTCTCCTTCCTGGGGCACCTCAGAGATGAGAGTAAAGTAGCTCTTTAATGTGGGCAAGGTGAATCTACCTACACTGTACTAGAGATAGTGCACACTCCTTTCCTTCTGGGTGACATTAGAACCAAGTGTGCTCTTTAAGGTGGGTGGGCTGAATCTGCCAGCACTGCTTGCTAAAGAGTGCATGCTTCCTCTGTTTCCAGGGGCAATGGGACCCTGTGCACAGGACCCCTTTAAGGTGGATGTGGTGGTTCTGACTGCTCTGTCCCAAGAAAGTGTTCAAACTGCACCCAATTTCCACTTCTGCTTGGTGTGGGGGCCTGACCAGTGGCTTTCCAAACTAGGCACCCTGAATCTGATCCCTACCATCCCAGGGGACCCAGGTGTTTTTCAATCACTCCTGCTTCCACTCGTGCCAGGGCTGGAGACAGCACAAAGGTTACTGGCTTCTTTGTGGCCAGGTTTAGACCTCAGTTGTGGTCAGGTTTAAACCTCAGTTGTGCTCAAGATTGGAATCTAGCAAGTTGAATTTTCCAATCAACATCTGTAGTTGGTGCCAGGCCATTTCCCCTCCCCTGCTTTTGGGAAAGAGAGCTTCTGCTTGCAGCCAGGAAGTGGGTCCTGAATTGGCCATCCTTGCCAGTGAGGGATGGAGGAATCTGTTTACAAATCTTCACCTCAGATTGTTAGTCTCCTCTTCCCATTCTTCGTTCAGTGCTTGCCCAATTACAGGAGCCCTTTAAGTGTTTTCTATAGTTTTGAGGAAGAGTACTGTCATTAATATACCTCTGCTGCTTTTGCCTGAGAGCTGGACCCCAGAAATATGAAGTAGCTTCTCAAAAACAGTGACTGACAATCAGGTCACACTCCCCTGAAATTTAGGGGACTAAGTCTTTATTTGCTACCCTGACACCTGAAGCTGCAGCAGAGGCCTGGGCTGCAGTCCCCACTGCTGCCAGCAGTGAGGCTGGAAGACAGGAAATAGTAGCTACTGTACAGAGGGTGTAATTCACCAGCATTTACTATAAATCACCAGCCTCTTCCTCCAATTCTTTCTTGGATTTTACACTGTGTTCCACTTCAACCCAGAGCTTCAAAATAGTTAATTTCAACAGTTTCTGCTAGGTCAGTAGTTGTTTTACTGGAGACTAATTCCTGGAGCTTCTTTTTCTTAGCAATATGAATTTGATTTGTATCCATGTCTTTGTGTGGTTGGATAGTGCTTTCCTTTTTATTGCTGTGTAGTATTCCAGGGCATAGTTGTACTACAGTTTGGTTAACCATTCTAGTGAAGAACATCTTGGTTTCTTCTAGCTTCTGGTTATTATAATTAAGACTTGCTATAAATATGTGGGTGCTATTTTTTATGTGGACATTACTTATCAAACAAACAAGGATACACACATAGGTGTTTGATTGATGAGTCGCATGATGATATATCTTTAATTTTTTAAGACATGCCAAATTGTCTTCCAAAGTAGCTGTTCCAGTATGCATTTCCTCTAGCAATGAATGAGCATTCCTGTTGTTCCATATCATGGTTAGCAATTGGTATTGTCTGTTCTTTGGATAGTTAGTCACTCCATTGGGAATGTAGTGTCTCTCACATTTTAAGTTCCTCTTCTATAATGACAAACAACGTTGAGTATCTTTATGTGTGCTTATTTGCCAATTGTATACCTAATTTGGTAAGGTGTCTGTTAGTCATTTTTCAATTTTAATTTTTTTTTTTTTAATTGAGCTATAGGCCTTTTGTGTATTTTAGTTCAAATCCTTTTTAGATATATGTGTTCTGCAATACATTCTCCCAGTGCAGGGTAGAGGTATTTTCTCTTCATTCTATTAACAGTGTCTTCCACAGAGTAGTATTTTCATTTTAAAAATAGAGTCCCATTAGCATATTTTTCTTTCATGTTTCTTTAGAGGCTGCATATGAAAACTCATCAGCAAATCTAAGGTCAAGCAGATTTTCTCTTTTGTTGTATTCTAAATTTTTTCTCATTTTGCATTTACATATGTCTACAAGCTACTTTGGGTGAGTTTTTTGGAAGATGTGAAGTTTATGTCTTCCTTGGTTTTTCTATATGGCCACCCAGTTGTTCAGTTACCATTTGTTGAAAGGATTATGCTTACTTGATAATAGTTCATTGGTCTACATGTGGACTCTATTCATGTTGATTTTTCTTTGTGCCAAGGTCATATGCTATTAATTAGTGTAGCTTTATATTAAAGATTGGAAACAGGCAGTGTGGACTCTCCAATTTTCTTCTTCCTAAACAATTTGCATGCTATTAAAGGAGTAAAAATAGTTTGTCAATATCTACAAAATATCTTGCTGGAATTTTGATTGAAATCTTAAAAATATTGACTCTACCTATCAAGAATAAAAAATATTTCTCCATGTATTGAAATTTTCTTTTATTTCTTTCAAATTTTTCATAGCTTATGAGATAAAGATATTTACACATTTTGGGGGGTTTGACCAAAGGAATTTTTTGCATATATTTACTATTATAAGTGCATTTGTTTGTTTCTTTGTTTAACTTCATTGTTAGTTCATTGCTGGGAATATGAAATAAGTTGTCTTTTGTATATTTACCTTATTCCTTGTTTCTTATCATCTTCATGAATTATCATTAAGGCAATTGATAGCTCCATTTCCTTCAAACTTCAAATATATAGCACTGAAAAATATGAAAATTTAATTTTAGAGATTCTGAGGGAGGGCTGAAGTTAGCACCAAGCTTTCTGTGCTGTGTCCTGGCAGCCTGGAGAGGGCTCCAAACACAGCTTTTTGACCCAACTGAGCCTCAGACCAAGTGGCAAAGGCCTCTCTGTTGGGCCCCAAGACTATGATGCTCTGTTCCCTGTGAGGACAAGAACTTCCTTGTACAGGACCAATGATGAGGCTCCAGTGGCTCTGGGAGAATTGGGGCCTTATCCATTGTGAGTAAAAAGCTTCCTGTTTCATGTCTCTGATGCTGAAGAGGGGGCTTTGCCATGGCTTCTCCATGATGATTTTTCTCAAAACATTTACTGTGTTGTTCCCATGGGATTTATTTTTTACTTTGTCAAGGAATATTTCAACAAGGCTTAGTCAAGATTCCATTCTTTGAGGGCTTTGATGGCTAGAAGTCATGGCATGCTGCAGTATCTTTTAAGGATTCAGGATTGTTTCTGGTGAGAAACCCCAGCATATTGAATGAGAGTGGGAAAACATATACACTAGTGACATAAATATACAAAATGTTGGGACCCTCCAGTTTGGTAAGTTGTGGGCAGGCAGCAGTGTTGGATGCACCATATTGAACCCCTAGAAGAAAGGGAATATGGGTGTCCCAGTTTACATGTGTTATTTAGTTTTTATTGGGAAATAAATCAAGGAACTTTAAAGTCATGATAAGTTGGCCTCTGGAGGTTCTGAGGGGAAGGAGAGGAAAAATGGGTGTAATAGAGGGGCATTTTGGGGACATTGGAATTGTCCTGAATGATATTGCAATGACAGATACAGGCCATTATATATCTTGTCATAACTTACAAAATTGTGTGGGAGAGAGTTTAAACTATAATGTAAACCATAATCCACACTTAGTGGCAATGCTCCAATATGTGTTCATCGGCTGTAACAAATCTACCACACTAATGAAAATTGTTGTTAATGTGGGAAAGTGTGGAAGGGGTAGGGAGTGTAGCATATGGGAATCCTCTACATTTTTAATGTAATGTTTATGTAATTTAAGTATCTTTTTAAAATTTTTTTTAAATAAAGTGATAAGTATTTAAAATTGAGAAGTAGGTATAACCTAAAATAAAACAATTTTAAGTGTAAAATGTCATATATAACAAATCCATAATTTTTAAAATATTAATTTCTTGAATTTAAAAGAAATGAAAATTTCAAAAATATTTTCTAATTTTATATATTGCTCATCTCATTTGTAGTGGCATAATTGAATGTTTACTAATATCTCATGAACCAGTAAGGGTGTAAAATAAGTTTCCATTAATGTTAACTTCCTAAAATATCTTCCCCAGTCCCCCTTCCTTTAATGTATTTCAGCTACGATTTGTAGTTTTCAGGTTACAAATCTTGCACCTCCTTGCTTAAACTTCTTCCTAAATATTATGCTCATTTTGATGCTCTTATAAAAGAAATTGCTTTATTAATTTCCTTTTTGGATTGTTTGTTGCTATGATATAGAAATATAAGATTTTTTAAAATAATTTTTTATTGAAGAATATCATTCATACATGAGCACACATAAGCAATAAGTGTATAGCAAGAGTTGTGAACTTAAAAAATAAACATGCATAACATCATACAGGGATCCCTTATATCACCCCTCCACCAACACTTTGTATTGTTGTGAAGTGTTTGCTACTATGCAAGAGCATCATCAAAATATTAATACTAATTATTGTCCATATCTTACATTTGATGTATTTTCCCCCAAAGAAATACAACAGACTTTTGTACAACTTATGCCATTGTTTATTCATTTTAACAGTGTTTTTGTAAATTCCAGATGATTTTCTCCATATAAAATCATGTCATCTGCAAATAGTGATAGTTTTCCTTCTTCCTTTCAATTTGGTTGTCTTTTCCTTCTTTTTCTTGACTAGACAGTGACATATAGCAACGGCAAAATCAGAGTCTTCGGTTTGTTCCTGACCCTATTGGGGAAAGCTTTCAGTCTTTCACCACTGTAGTCTTTCACTACATTACCTATGTAGTCCTAGATGTGCTGGCTTGTTTGCTCCTTGAATTTCATTGTGAAAAGATATTGGATTTTTAAAAAGATTTATTTATTTATTTCTCCCCTCTTCATTGTTTTTGCACTTGTCTGCTCTCTGTGTCCATTTGATGTATGTTCTTCTGTGTCTGCTTGTCTTCTCTTTAAGTGACACTGGGAACCAATCCTGGGACCTTCTGGAGTGGGAGAGACATGCTCAATCTCTTGTACCACCTCAGCTCCCTGGGAAGGTATTGGATTTTGTCAAATGGTTTTTCTTCAGCAATTGGCATAATCACAGTATATTCTTCTTTGTTGATTTAATGTTATGTGTTACTATGCTTCTTGAATATATTTTATTTTGAAAAACATTTTATTAGAGAAGTTCTAGGTTTCCTGAAAAATCATGCATTATCTACAGAGTTCCATATAGCCCTCCCACAGGCAGTTTTCCCTATTATTCATTCTTTGCAATAATGTGGTATTTGTGTTATAATTGATAAAACAGTATTATTAGAATTATACTGTTAACTGTAGTCCATAGTTTATATTAGGGTTCAGTGTGTGTATTGTACAGTTCTTTAATGTTTGAAATTTTTATTCTGGTAACATACATACCACCTAAAATTTTCCATTTTAACCACTTTTAAACATACAATTCAGTGATGTTAATTACATTCACAATATTGTCACTGCCATTCATTACCAAATTTTTCCATCCATAGAGAAACTACCAATTAAGCCATATACTCTCCATTTCCTACACCCACTAGTCCCTTCTAACCTGTATTATAGATTTTGAGAGTAGACTTGATTTTCCAGAGGTCTATTAGGTTTACAGAGAAATTTTACAGAAAGTACATTTAGTTATAATATCCCCTTGTCTACAGCCTCTGCACAGTGTTGTTTTTATTAAAATCTTGCATTACACTGGTAAATTTTATACACTTGATGACCTAATACTGATGAGCTTTTATCTACTTAAGTCTTGTTTACATTAGAGTTTTTTGTGTGTGTGTTGCATAGTTGTATGGGTTTTGACAAATGTCTAAAGTCATGTATCCATTATACTCCCTATAACCGTTGGCCAATTTGATGTAATTATGAATTCCAAAAATATAATTGGATCATGCTTGTAAACTGATCTGTTACTCCACGCTTGATTACGTTATGATTAGGGTGTTGAGCCCCAACCCTTGGTGGGTGGGGAATCAAATATAAAAGGCATGGCAAGAACAGTTTTGAGTAGCAGTCTTTTGAGAAGCAGTCTTGATGATGGAAAGAAGGCCCCAGGAGAAGAGAAGCAAGCCATTCACCTGATCATCTACAGCTGACCTTGTGGAGGAAACAGGAGCCAAGCCCAGAGAGAAACGCAGCCCCGGGAAGAGAGGAACCCCAGAAGCCTGAACCCTGGCAAACACGGGCAGCTGTCTTGCTTTAACACGCGGCAATGGACTGTGGTGAGAGAAGAAACTTAACGCTTTATGGCCTGATATCTGTGGACTTCTACCCCAAATAAATACCCTTTATAAAGACCAACCCATTTTTGGTATTTCACATTAGCACCCCTTTGGCTGACTAATACAGAATTTGGTACCGAGGAGTGGGGAAGTGCTTTTGCATATACCAAAATGTTGGAACAGTTTTATAAATGGGTAAGGGGTATTTTCTGGAGGAACTGTGAAATGCTTGATGGAAAAGGCCTAGATCACTTTGAAGAGACTGTTGATAGTAATATGGATGCTAAAGAGACTTTTTATGATGCCTTGGAAGTAAATGATGAAACTATTATTGGAAATTGGAGGAAAGGTGATCCATGTTTTAAAATTGCAGCGATCTTAACAAGATTAACTCCTGATGTTATATGGAAGACAGAATTTGAAAGTGGCGAACTTGAGCATTTAGCTGAAGAACTTTCCAAGGTAAACTTGGAGAATGTGGCTTGGCTTCTCCTTGCAGCTTATAGCCAAATAGTAGATGAGTTGAAATACACTAAGGACTGAACTTTTGGGTACAAAGAAAACAGAAACTGATTCTGGAACTTCCAAGTGTCTGGAAATCAAATTCCCAGATGAAAATGCCCTATTTGAAGACTTTATTAAACTTGGAACTGGTAACTCAGAATTGAAGATGCAGTTATCTCAGAAAGACTTGTGGAAAGTCTTACTGTCTGATGGCTTGTACTCCTGCTTCCTGCATGCTAAACCAACAAAGTTTTTGAGAGAGCTGTATGAACAAAACCACTGTCAGCTTGGACAAAAGAGGACATGGAGAGGAGAGATTGAAGGAGAAACAGCTTTAAGAAGAAAACTATGGAAGCAGAGATCTAGACTTAAGACATCTCCTTGGGCCAAGAGAGGAACCCCACCCATGTGTACAGAGAGGGTGAGTTTGCCCCTTCAGTTGAAGAGGGTGGATGTTCCTACCCAATGTTCTGAGAAAGTTTTGATGCCCCATGGTGCAGAGAGGGTGAGTTTTCCCCAGCAGTTGAAGAGGCTGGATGTCCCCACCCAATGTTCTGGGAGAGTATTGCCACCCCAAGGTGCTGGGAGGGTGGAGCAAATTCCTCAAAGATTAGGGCCATTAAGGTCAACACCCCATAGGTGTGAGAGGGGTATATCTGTCCCCCACGGATTACAGAAGGTCAAGTGGTCAATCCATTGCTCTGAGAGGGTTGAATCTCTATGCCATATGTTAGAGAAGGCCAGGTGGTCAACTCATAGCTCTGAGAGGGTTGAACCTGTATGCCAAAGTTTAGGGGGAATGTTGTCTTCACCTCACTGTACTAGGGGGGCTAAGACTCTAACCCAAAGATTGGGTAAGGTGTGGCAATCACCCCAACACTCTTGGGTGGTGAGGTCTGGAGCTTGGTCGACACCCAGATGCTTGATGAGGGTGGAACCAAGAAAATGGCCATTGGGCAAGCCTATGGAAAGGGTGGGTTCCCATGTGGCCCCAAGGAGAAGAAACCATCATCTTAAGAATGACTCTCAGACTTTGAAATTGAATGGAGGAAGCCCTGCATGTTTACTGAACTGTAGAGGATCCATGACTCATGTTTAACATCCCAGTTTCTCCTTATGATATTGAAAATGTTTATCCTTTGACTTTCCATTTGTGTATTGGAAGCAGTTAAATGGTTTTGTAAGTTTCAGAGGTCTATAGCAGATGGGACTTTGCCTCAAGATGAACTGTATTTCTTTAAAATGATTATGATATGATTTTGTAGTTTAATTGTTACTGATTTAAGTTTTTTTTTAATATTGTAATGTATTTTTGGAATTCAGATGGTTGAGTGTAACTGTTGACCAATTTGATGTAATTATGAATTCCAAAAATATAATTGGATCATGCTTGTAAACTAATCTGTTACTCTGGGCATGATTATGTTATGATTAGGGTGTAGAGCCCCACCCCTTGGTGGGTATGGAATCAAATATAAAAGGCATGGCAAGAACAGTTTTGAGAAGCAGTCTTTTGAGAAGGAGTTTTGATGTTGGAAAGAAGGCCCCAGGAGAAGAGAAGCAAGCCATTTACCTGATCGTCTACAGCTGACCTTGTGGAGGTAACAGGAGCCAAGCCGGGAGAGAAACGCAGGCTGGGAAGAGAGGAACTCCAGAAGCCTGAACCCTGGCAAACACCAGCAGCTATCTTGCTCTAACACGTGGCAATGGACGGTGGTGAGAGAAGAAACTTAATGTTTTATGGCCTGGTATCTGTGGACTTCTACCCCAAATAAATGCCCTTTATAAAAACCAACCCTTAGGTGAGAATTTTGATTTTTACCCATAATAAAAAATTAATTAATTAATTAATTAATTAATTAAAAAAAAAAAACAACCCTTTTTTGGTATTTCACATTAGCACCCTTTTGGCTGACTAATAGACTCCCATACAGAATAGTTTCACCATAACATTTACCCCAGGCGGCTATGGCTAGTCCATGCCTTTATTTTCAGCAACCATCATATGGAAGGCCTCAGCAACACCGGGAGAGTTCTGAGGGGGCTGAAACAAAGGTGAGCCCTAGAATCAGTCATGCAGGGAGCCACCAGCCAGCCTATAGTGCACAAACACAATATTTTGAAAACATGGTCCATATTTCCCCCTCGGGCCCTTGCACATATCAGGAACATGAGCCACTAAGCCCAAAATCTCCTCTAACATAGTGAATGGGGGGTCTTAGGATAGCAGGTCAAAATGCTGTAACATTCTCATAATGAAAATTAGTGGCTTCTTTTTCATTGATCACTTTTCTGGCTGTTCTTTTTTATATGATTCCAGAGTTTCTTAAAAGTTGATTTAGGAAGTTTTTTCAAGCCACTCAGACCTACGAGCAGAGGCCTGAAGCTTTACTGGCTCAATATTGTTGAGCACAATTTCTGTCTAGTTAGCTGACAATTAACCTATACTGACAGAAGCACAACCCAGAGGAAGCCAGCAAGGATTATATAATATATTCTGTTAAAGTATATTACATATGTCTGTATTTGTGTATATATGCATACATATATATATACACACACTCACAAATATTGAGCAGACATATCCACAGATGTATAAGACAGGAGAGAGAGAATTCATAGATTTAGTCCAAGAAAGTTTCCAAATAAATAAATACATGAGATCAGAATTAAATATATCAATAATAGCAGCAACAGTAATAAACATCACAGGTAAAAATCAGAATCCAGATATGCTAAAATATGTTAGCTAAAATGATCAGTTTCCAGGAACAGGAAAGTGTCACATACTTACTCTAAGGATCTGATGTCACTCCTTCCAATGGGGAATCAAGTTCAGTCAGGGTCCTGTGACCCACCCAGTAGAGCCTGAGCAGGGTGCAGGCCCTCTCCCCTCCAGGAGCAGGTGGAGCCCATGGCCTGTGTGTGACTGCCTTGGCCACCTGGGCTTTCTGGGTTGGTCAAGGAGTTTCAGGTGTAAATAGAGATTCCCTGCCAAAAATGAGTGATATGGACACTTGCTGTAAATGTGGGACACTTCTGGGGGAGTCTTATTGTACACTTGGCCAATGGTACCCTAAAGATGCAATAATAAATCCATCCTCTGCCATATTATCATGTACTAGACATATTAAATATTCCTACATGCCATCTCTGCTATCAGAACCTCCCAACCCTGTTGGTGAAACTCCTTGGATACCAGTGTCTTCTTCTAGGCCCTGGAATAGCTCTGGTACTAGCACTTCTGTATTTGAGAGAAAAGCACAGCCATAACTGTGATTCATTAAAAAATAATATGTCCCTGGATGGCTGTGCCACAGTAGCAAGGACCATTACTTTTGGAGCCAGGGTTTGTGGTCAGTCCCTTACCTGCCCTGAGGAAGCCTCCCTGAGACTTGATGTGTATCTGGCAGACTCTTGAAACTATTGGGAAGAAGGGAGTTAACTCAGCATCAACCTGCAATTGATCTGGCTGTTGTCTTTTTAGGTGTACCCAAGGGGTGATGTTCAAAGTGCGCAGGCTGGGGGCTGCTGTGGCATCCTGGAGGCTCAGTGCTGTGCCAAGTATTTACACTTTAGCTCTCAATCATGGGGAAGCCCAGGGAGGGCACTGGGTAAGCTCAAGGCAGGGTCTGTCAACTACCCCAATCATAAGTGCTCCAGTGTTTTAAATGGTATGGTCTGTGTCCCTGCCTGGAGATAATTACTCTTGCTGGCAACTACTCTCCCCATGCCCACAGTATGCCCCATTTTTCAACCTTCCCCAGAAAAAGGTTCCCATTCCCTGAACATAATCTAAGCACAAGGCTTTGGACAGAGAACACTGCCAGACAAAAGGTTGTAGGCTCTAAGGGCTGGGGTCCAGCTACTCTTTTAGGATAAACAGTAACAATATGACTGAATCTGTAAACTCGTGATCACCCAAGACAGTGGAACTCAGAATTGCACAGCTCCAGACTTCCCCTTGACCAGACAGGGAGAGTGTGAGGGAGAATAAGGTGCAAGTGTTTGGGTAATATTCCCTCTTAAACTTGACATTCTTAAATATTATGACATGAAACTAATACAACTTATGCCATATGATAAGGGAAAAAGTTAGGGAAGAAAACCAAGTTATTCATTTTATGTACATACACAGTCACACTCATAACAAAACAAGGAAAACATTCATGGCCATTAAAGTCCTTGTTTCGTATAACTGGACACCGGGTCAAAGTTTTATCACTACCTTCTACTACCCATTCCATGTTCCCTTTATCCTCAGCAATCACCTCAGCTGGCAGTGGTTCTTTGCCTGGTGGAGTGACCCAAACTTTCATTCCTGAAGATTCTGGGCCAACATTAATCCTGCTTGACTGGACTGTTGCAATTTCCCATTGACTTTATTTATTTATTTATTTTTAGATTTTTTAAATTTATTTATTCATTTATCCCCCCCTTGCTGCTTGTGCTCGCTGGGTCAGCTAACCACGCCGCGCAGGCAGGCTTGCCTTCACCAGGAGGCCCCGGGAACCGAACCCAGAGCCTCCCATATAGTAAATGGGAGCCCTACTGATTGAGCCACAGCCGCTTCCCTCCCATTGACTTTAATCGCAGGGCATGGCAGTACTAAGAAATGCTCTAGAGGATCTGTATTACAAGCAAACTCTTCTTTACCCAGATTATGTAGGTACAGTCCTATTTCCCCTTGATAGTCAGGATCAATCACCCCAGCCAGTATAGTAATTTGCTTCTTTGCCTGGTGAGGAACCCAAAGTGGCCAGGTGGCAGTCTTAACTTTCAGCTCAATGGAATCATTGTTGTGTTCTCTGGTGGAAGCACTCTTCCTTTTGGAACTAAGACTTGTAGACTAGCAGAGCTTAAAGTTGTGGGGACAGGAAACAGAAAATTTCCTAGTGGATCACTAGGGGTAATAGTGAGTGCTGCCATTCCCATTTCCATCCTTTGATTCCTGGACCCATAAATCCTGGCAATGAGAGAAACAGCACCATAGAGTGGAAGCTGATTTAGAGTATACATAGCCTCCTGGAGAACATTTCCCCAGGTCTTCAAGGTATTGTACCTAGTTGGCACTATAATTGGGTCTTTAAAAGGCCATTCCACCATTTTATCAATCCAGTGCTTCAGGATGATGAGAAACATGGTAAGACAAGGGAATTCTATGAGCATGTACCCACTCCTGCACTTTATTTTGCTTTGAAGAGGGCTCCTTGATCAGAAGCAATGCTGTGTGGAATGCCATGGTTGTGGATAAGACATTCAGTAAGTCCACAGATGGTAGTTTTGGAGGAAGCATTGCATGTATGGAAAGCAAACCCATATCTGGAGTATGTGGCTATTCTATTTAGAACAAAGCACTGCCTCTTCCATAATGGAGGTGGTCCTAGGTAATCAACAAGCCCACAGGTAGCAGGCTGATCACCTCAAGAAACGGTGCCATATCAGGGGCTGAGTGTGAATCTCTGCTGCTGGCAGATTGGGCACTCAGAAGTGGCTGTAGCCAAGTCAGACTTGGTGAGGGAAAGTCCTTGTTGCCAAGCCATGCATAACATTCATCCCTACCTCCATGGCCACTTTATTCATGAGCCCATTGGGCAGTGACAGGAGTGGTTGGGAAAGAGGCTGAGCACTAGCTTCAGAGCAGGATATCTTATATACTTGACTATTAAAATCTTCCTCTGCTGAAGTCACTATCTGGTGTGCATTCACATGGGACACAAATATTTTCATGTATTTTGCCTATTCAGAAAGGTATATCCATATACTTCTGCAGATCTCTTTGTCACCAATTTCCCAGTCATGTTTCTTACAAGTTCCTGATCATTCAGCCAAATCACTGGGAACAGCCCATGAAAAAGTGTACAAACACACCTTGGGTCATTTCTTCTTCCAAGCAAAATGAACAATCAAGTGCATTTCTTTAAGTTCTGCCCACTGGGAGGATTTGCCCTTACCACTGCCCTTCAGGTATGTCCCAGAAAGAGACTGCAGTGCTGCAGCTGTCCACTTTCAGGTGGTACCTGCATATCATGCAGAACTGTATGCAAACCAGACCCAAATTTTCTCTTCCTCAGTCAACTGATTGTAAGGAACTACCCAAGAGGCCATAGCTGTGAGCTAGGAAAGAGAAGGTAACATGACAAGTGTGGTGACCATGGACATTTGGGACACTTCCTCATGTAACTTACTTGTGCCATCAGGATTATAGCTAGATTTTTTCTAGGTTCTTAGCAAGGTTATAAGAAATGAATTTCAAGAACAAGCCAGATTAGTTAGACCAGTACTTTATTAAGGAGGGGAGGAAAGAGATATGGGAGCATGGATCCCAGGTAGGGAGGAAGGGGCTGAAAAGAGATAAAGAGGGCTGATTTACAGACTACAATTCCCCATTACAGATTACAAATGCCCAGGTTTTACTTGCATGCTCATCAAGTGGGGGAGAAATGGCAAGAGCAGGGCACAGAAGGCAAGAACAAGGTGCCAAAAGCAAGAACAGGAACAGGGCAGGAACAGGCACAGGGACTGTGACTGCTTCATTCCCCCCTCAGAGATTTTACACCTTTATTCTTAAAGGGGTGCTGAAGAATGATGGTCATTCTTCTGTAATAAGTTTCTGTTGGTTAGGGGACTGAGAGGTTGTCCCCAAGTTAATTTGGTGGCTTTTTAAATTAAAAGGGCTGTTGCCCCCACTGCTCTCAGGCAATGTGGCCTATTTTTATCTTATAGCCATGTTCATTAACTACTTAGAAAAAGAAGTCTTCCAGGGCCTTTCACATGTTCAATATCCTTCTGCATGTGATCTAGAATAGAAATGATATCATAATCATCAGGTATATATCTAGAATAGGAGATATATGTACAGTATTTAATATCAATAGATTTAAGCTCCAGGTTTGCAATACCATGCATGTTATCTCTCAATGGGAGTAGGCCATGATGCCAAGTGTTTTTAAGTTCTACTTACATCACTCTGGTAATTATTACTCCACCTGGTATGTCCTTCACACAGCCAGCATGCTGCAGCACCATTGACCTTAGAGAGAAGCTATGAAAGTATGTTCCAGTATTCCACTGGCCTGGTGCATAACACCCTTTGGCACTATGCAAGAATGCCAGACTGGAGGTGGTATCCATTGTACATTTGGCCATTTTGAGCCATCATTGGCTGCTGCAGGAATCCAAAACTGCAACATAGTCTCCACTGACTTCAGGAGCACAACCAGAAATGTAATAGGTACATGTATTGTTTTTGGGTTCAGTGACCAACCTAGCCATTAACTCCCATGGAGAGGCAACTTGCAGTGTATTTAAGGCCTGGTTTGAATGCACAAGAGTTTCACAATGCTGCATCCTTATAATGATCTTAACTCTTAGTTATAGTTTCTAGTAAGTTTTTACTTTAAAGTGAATTGGATACCTTTATTAACTAAGCCACAAGAATTTTATTAGTAACACTTTTGCTAAGCTTTTCTGCTTTTCTAGCAGTTGAACCAATTTCACTTGTGATTTATACATTAAATCCATTCTCAAGACATTATTTAAAGTTTATTTTAGGTTACTTTTCACCCCAAATTTGATTTCTTAAGCACAAGCAAACTGACAATGTTAAGTAGATTGCAAAGCTGAACATAAAGTTAAGCACAGATTAAAACAGAAGAGAGAATTTTATACCCTTAGCATTTCTAGAAAATTTAAAAATTTTATATGATGGCACTTGAGGTTTCTTATTTTCCAGGAGAGGTTTAGTGATTGGTCTGGATTTTTATCCCTATTCACAGCTGTTATAGGCACAACCAAGTTTAAACTAATGGAAGTTTGAAGCATATTTCCTCATTTCTTTAAGGATACATGACATGACATGTGGTTTCTGGGGCTCAGATCTATCTGTCCTCCTCTTGTACACTGGTTTAACTGGAATTCAGGGTCTCATATAGAGGCTGTTCTTGGCCAAACTCTGTCCACATAGACCAATCATAGGCAAATTTTCCCAATTCCTGAGAAGATGCTCCTATGGGGAGTTTATTGGTCAATTAGAGACCATGCGCATTATTCTAAGGAAGAATTAACACTTTTAGTGATTCCCAGAGTCCATGTCTGACTAAAACATTTACCACTCTAAATAATTTGGAGCTGATGCTCTGGTCTCAGTGTTCTGAGATTTTAAACCAGAGCATTGCTGATAGGCATCCCCATGGTCAATCTAGGTCTTGGGAGATGCCGGAAAATCTCAAAGTTCAGGCCAAAGTGCCCAAGACAGATTGGTGGGAAACATTGGGAGCAGTTACTCAAACTGAAGTGATAGACCTGAGTTTCAGGGGATGTTTGGCTGTTCTCTGAATAGGAGGGCCCAATGAATGTCTTGGGGGCTGTTCTGGACTTGGCAGACAGATTGAACAGCTCAGATGGCTTCCAAGCTGAATATTGCTACTTCTTGGAGAACAGGAAGAAAAAATCTTCCTATTCTTACAGAGGTCTTAAAAGCAGTCCTAGTTTATGCTTGAGAGTTTCCCAGTTATACCAACCTACAAAGGCCATTAAGAGATTAGAGATCAATTTTTGCAGATAACAGGCCTTGGGTCCCTGAGGCAATGACTTCCTCACTAGCAAATGCATTTTCAGTTTTGAAGTTTCTAAGACATACCAAAGCATTTTACAAACCTGTAAGGAGAAATTCAGTAGTAGGAAGTGGGAAGATTAACATGGGTCAAGGTTAATTTTGAAAGGAGACCTGGCCCAAGATGCCTCTGGGAAAGGGAACCCCCACTGCATCTACCTTGGCACTGCCTGCTGTCACTTTCCCACCCTATCCCAGACTAGGTAGCCAGGTGTGACTGACAGGAAGACAAACCTGCAAAAGCATGGACCTGTGTGGAGGTGCAAATCCCTATAGCTCTCTGACATTGCCACTGCCACTGAGGGGAAAGGGCAGGAGAAGGCAATGGCAGCCAGGCCTGGGGGTAAAGCTAGTGCTGCTATAAAGGCTTGAAAAAGTGGCTTCACCCTTCCTGGAGCTCGGCCAGGGAACCTCTGTCTTGGCAGGGCCCTGCTTTGGGTCCCTGCCCTGTGACTGTGCCCTCCCTCCTGGGGTCAGGCCTAACAAGCCTGGGCACATGGCATGGATGCAGAGAGGTCCTGCACCCTATCCTCCTCCCTCACAGGATTACAACCTATTGGGGCTCAGAAGCAAACCCATTTAAAATAGATAACCAAAAGAGAGCAATAAACAGGCTGTAATTCATAGTTTCACTCACCATTACTTCTTTTCTACTGGCTGGTACTCCACAAATATGAAGTCAGATTTTTTTCTAGGTTCTTGGCTAAGCTACAAAATGAATTTCAAGAGCAAGCCAGATTAGTTAGGCCAGTACTTTATTAAGGAGGGGAGGAAAGAGAAATGGGAGTATGGGTCTCAGGTAGGGAAGAATGAGAAAGAGACAGGTTCCTTTCCTGCTTGCCTTTTAAACCATTAATTATTCTGCCCCTTTGCTAATGGCAGGGAGGAGTTCCAGCTGTTTGCTGTTTTAATTGATTACACCACCCATCAATCTCCTGGTAAGTCCCAATGATAAGGTCCTGGAGAATATCTGGGACTTCTCCTTGCTTCTGGAGGAAATCTTGAATTGCAGACTCCTCTGGGCAGGGTGGAGGTTCAGCAGCACAGGTGGGAGTTTGACTGGTACCAACTTTGGGGTTGAGAGGTGGTTTGGACTCTCTGGGGCAGGCTGGAGCCTGGCTGATACAAACTTGTCGTTATGTGATCTCCACAGGGGAGACCATTACAGGTTTATCTGGCAAAGTCTCAGAAGAATTTAGGGTTTCACTGTCCCCACCAATATCATCATCAACCCAGATGTCTCCATCTCAGTCCTCGGGGTTCCACTCCTTTCCAATCAACAACATACACTCTGAAAGGTTGAGATTTTAGTTTCTTTTGTAACTCTGTACAATGAGACTCTGAGTCTGGTTTTCAGAGATCTCAAGTCTGTTGCTGCATGAAACAAGATTTTCTTTCAGAGCACACATAGAAATTTTCACATCATTCATGCAGCATTTAAGTTGCAAATTCTAAGCCTTTAGCTCATCCTTTTCTTTTGTATTTAGGAAGTATTTAGGAGGAGCCAGCCAACATCATTGTATCTTTTGAGTTCACAAAATTCTGTTAAAGCATTGAAAACACTCTCACACAGATCCTTGCCTCTTACAAGCATGGAAGTAGTCAAATCCAGTGGTGGTATTTTGCATATCTCCATTGCCAACTCATACTATGGACTGTCAGTGTCCTCTTGATTATTGGAAAGGGAATCATCAGTGCCCTTGAATCTAATCAGAGTAGAAAGCCAATTCCAAGAATGCCAGAACCACATCAGAAATCCAATTTTTAAGATTATGTTTCCCAAGAATTACTCCTGGTACCAAGCTGTATTAGTCACTGTTCTCTAGGGAATCAGAACCAATAAGAAAAATCTTTAAAAAGTATGGGATTTTATAAAGTTCTCTCACACAACTGTGGGGATGCACAAGTCCAAATTCTGCAGGGCAGACACTTATTTACAAAAGTTTACAATCAACATAAATAGAATTCTGTACCAATATAGCATTATCTATCCATTGCCTACCCCTGTCCCAGCCTTTGGTAACCTATATTCTTGATTCTAACTTTATGACTTTATTTTAATTATTTCATATCAACAAAACCAGAAAATGTTTGTACTTTTGTATCTGGCTTATTTCACTGAAAAGTTGATGGGTGGGAAGCCAAGATGGTGGCAGAGTAAGGAATTCCTGGAGTCAGCACATGCTACTGGGCAGTTAGTAATCACCCAGAGATATGTAAAGCACCTGTTTGGGAGCCCTAGGAAACAGAAGAGTATCCTGCAACATCCTTGAAAATATGGAAGGAGGAGACTGCCCATCTGCAGAGAGGATTTGTGAGTAGAACCCTCCACATCACAGAGGTCAGTATCTGTGGCACAAGCCACCTTGGGAGCTATTCTGTGGCTGGAATTGGGAGCTCCATTTCCCCAAAAATGGCAGAGGAAGACACGGTGTGGCACTGACTTCAGCTACTGATTAGTAAATTCAGTGGGCTAAAGTATAATCCTAGGAACAGCTACAATTTAAGCCTGTCCCAGTCAGAAGGTGTCAGTTGCAGCCACTTTGATCACACTCCCAGCATGAGGGGAAGCAGCTCTGATTGAAAATCATAGTGCTGGTAGGGGCTGGCTTCTTTCCCCCAAGCACTTGGGGAGCACAAAGAAGAATTTTAAAGCATAGATAGAAAAATAGCAGACCTTATGGGAATGAAAGTTGCAATAAATGAAATTAAAAATATACTGAAAGCATATAACAGCAGATGTGAGGAAGCAAAAGAAAGGATTGGTGACCTCAAAGACATGGCCTCTGAAAGTGAACATATAAAAAGAACAGATGAAGAAAAGAAAGGGAAAAAATTGAACAGGATCTCAGGGAACTAAATGATAGCAAGAGATGTGCAAACATGCATGTCATGGGTGTCTCAGAGGAAGAAGACACTGGAAAAGGGGCAGAGGAATATTTGAAAAAATAATGCTGGAAAATTTCCCAACCATATTGAAGGATATAGATATCTGTGTCCAAGTAGACCAACTCAGATACATAATAATCAGAATGTCTGTATTAGTCACCCAAAGGGGTGCTGATGAAAAATACCAGAAATTGGTTGGTCTTAATAAAGGGTATTTATATGGGGAGGAAACTTAGTTACCATACCGTAAAGCATAAGTTTCTTCCTTCACCAAAGTCTGTTGCCACATGTTGGAGCAAGACAGCCGCTGACATTTGCCAGGGTTCAGGCTTCTTGGCTTCCTCTCTTCCTGGAGCTCTGTTTCTCTCCAGGCTCAACTCCTCTGTTTCTTCCACAAGGTCAGCTGTAGCTTATGATGCTCTCTAGGCTTTGCCTCCCTCCACAAGGCCAGCTATGAACTGTCAGGTGAACCACTCATCTCTTTTCCTGGGTCCTTCCCTCCTTCCTCATGGCCAAGCTCCTCTGTGTTCTTACTTCCCTGGGCTCCAGCATTAAAACACCACATCAGAACTCCAACACCAAAAAACTCCAATTCTGTCCTTTGCCATGTCTTTTATCTTTGATTCTCCAACCACCAAGGGGCAGGGCTCAATCCCCTACTGATGTGGTCCAATCAAAGACCTAATCATAATTAAATCATGCCCAGAGGAACAGACAAGTTTACAAACATAATCCAATATCTATTTTTAGAATTCATAGCTATATCAAACTGCCACAATGTCAAATGCCAAAGACAAAGAAAGAATTCTGAGAGCAGCAAGAGAAAAGCAGTGCATAACATATAAGGGACAACCAATAAGATTAAGTGCCAATTTCTCATCAGAAACCATGGAGGCAAGAAGGTAGTGGTATGATATATTTAAGGTAGTGCAAGATAAAAACTGCCAGCCAAGAATGTTATATCTGGCAATATTATCTTTCAAAAATGAGGGCAAGATTAGAATATTCACAGATAAACAGAAACTGAGAGAGTTTATAACAAAAAGATGGGCTTTGCAGGAAATTCTGAAGGGAGAGTTATAGCATGAAAAGAAAAGACAGGCTAGACAGGCTTGCAAGAGAGTCTAGAAATGATTAATGTATGAATAACAGTAAATAAAAGTGTCAAAAGGGTACTGAAAATAAAATGACAGATAAAATGCAAAGATCAAAATTGATGAAAAAAGAACTGCCTTTACAGTAATAACAGTGAATGTCAATGGAATAAACTCTCCAATCAAAAGACACAGACTGGCAGAATGGATAAGAAAATGTAAGCCAACTATATGTTGTCTGCAAGAGACTCACCTTACACCCAAGGATACCAATAGATTGAAAGTGAAAGGTTGGAAAAAGATATTCCATACATACAGTAACCAAAAAAAAAAAAAAAAAAAGCTGGGGTAGATTTACTTATATCAGATAATATTGACTTTAAAAGCAAAACTGTTATTAGAGACAAGGAAGGACCTTATATATTAATAAAAGAGATGATTTGCCAGGAAGAAGTAACAATCATAAATGTATATGAACCTAAACAGGATGCTCCAAATTACCTGAGGAAAAAACAGGCAAAACTGAAGGGAGAAATAGACTTCTCTACAATAATAGTTGGAGACTTCAATACACCACTCTCAGCATCAGACAGAACATCTGAGCACAGAATCAATAAAGAAACGGAGCTTGAATAATATGATAAGTGGACTAAAACTAGTAGATATACACAGAATATTGCACCCCAAAACACCAGGGTATACATTCTTTCAAGTGCTCATGGATATTTCTCCAAGATAGACCATATATTGGGTCACAAAGCAGATCTCAATAAATTCCACAAAATCAAAATTATACACAGCACTTTCTCTGATCATAATGGAAAAGAGTTGGAAATCAGCAAGTGGCCAAAAAAGGGAAAATTCACATATATATGGAGATTAAACAACACACTCTTAAATAATCAGTGGGTCAAAGAAGAAATTTCAAGAGAAATCAGTAAATATCTCAAGATGAATGACAAGGAGAACACAACATATCAAAACCTATGGGATGCAGTGAAGGCAGTGTAGAGAGGAAAATTTATAGCCTTCAATGCTTACATTAAAAAAGAAGAAAGAGCTCAAATCAATGACCTAACTACACAACTGGAAGAACTAGAAAAAGAACAGCAAACTACTCCCAAAGCAAGAAGAAATGAAATAACAAAGAGCAGAGCAGAAATAAATGAAATTGAGAACAACAACAACAACAAAAAAAAACAATAGAGAGAATAACAAAAGCAAAGGTTGGGTCTTTGAGAAGATTAACAAAATTGACAAACACTTAGCTAGACAGACTAAGGAAAAAAGAGAGAAGATTCAAATAAATGAAATAAAAAATGAAAACAGGAACTTGACTACTGATCCCACAGAAATAAGAAAGATCATAAGAGGATACTATGAACAAATTTATGCCAAAAAACTAAACAATGTAGGTGAATTGGAAAAGTTCCTAAGAAGGCACAAACAACCTACTCTGGCCCTAGAAGAAATAGAAGACTCAACAAACCAACAACAAGTAAAGAGATTGAAACAGTCATCAAAAAGCTCCTCAAAGTGAAAATCCCAGGACCAGATGGTTTCACAGGTGAATTCTACCAAGCATTCAAAGAAGATGTAAGACCAATCTTACTCAAGCTCTTCCAAAACATTGAACAAGAAGGAACACTACTGAAATCATTCTATGGAGCCAATATCACCCTAATACCAAAGCCAGATAAAGATATTATGAAAAAAGGAATTATAGGCCCATTTCTCTAATGAATACAGATACAAAAATCCTCAGTAAAATACTTGCTAATCTAATCCAACAACACATTAAAAGAATTATTCATCATGATCAAGTGGGTTTTATACTAGGCATGCAAGGGTGGTTCAACACAAGAAAATCAAACAGCATAATATACCACATGAATAAATCAAAGAAGAAAAATCACATGATCTTATCAATTGACACAGAAAAAGCATTTAACAAAATAAAGCATTCTTTCTTGAAAAAAATACTACAAAAGACAGGAATTCAAGGAAATTTTCTCAACCTGATAAAGGCCATATATGAAAAACCCACAGCTAACATTGTACTCAAAGGTGAAAGCCTGAAAGCATTCCCATTGAGATCAGGAACAAGACAAGGATGCCCATTGTCACAACTGTTGTTCAATATAGTGCTAGAGGTTCTAGCTAGACCAATCAGGCAAGAAAAAGACACAAAAGCATCCAAATCAGAAAGGAAGAAGTAAAACTTTCACTATTCTCAGATGACATGATCCTATATCTAGAAAGTCCAAAAAAACCTACAACAAAGCTGCTAGAGCTAATAAATGATTTCAGTACAGTGTCAGGATAGATCAATATGCAAAAATCAGTGGTGTTTCTATACAATGGTAATGTACAATCTGAGGTGGAAGTCAATTTACAACAGCAACTAAAAGAATCAAATATTTAGGAATAAACTTAACCAAGGATGTAAAGCACTTGTATTCAGAAAACTATAAAGCATTGCTAAAAGAAATTTAAAAAGAACTAAATAGTTGGAAGAACTTTCCATGCTCATGGATTAGAAGACTAAATATAATTAAATGTCAAGTCTACCCAAATTGATACAGATTCAATGCAATATCAATAAAAATTCCACCAGCATTTTTTAAACAAATGGAAATACAATTATCAGATTTATCTGGAAGGGTAAGAGGCCCCAAATAGCCAGAAACATATTAAAAAGAAAAGTGAAGTTGGAGGACTCTCACTTCCAGACTTTAAATCATATTACCCAGCTACAGTGGTAAAAACAGCATGGCATTGGCATAAAGATAGACACATAGGCCAATGGAACTGAATTGATGGTTCAGAAAAAAAACCCTCACATCTATGGCCAAGTGATTTTTGACAAACCTGTCAAACCCACCCAGCTGGGATAAACAGTCTCTTCAACAAATAGGGCTGGGATGAAAGAAAGAATACCCCTATCTCACACCTTATACAAAAAACAACTCAAAATGGATCAAATGCCTAAGTATAAAAACAAGTATCATAAGGCTTCCAGATGAAAATGTAGAGAAACATCTTCAAAACCTGGTGGTAGGTGGTGGATTCTTAAATCTTATACCAAAAGCATGAGCAATGAAATAAAACATAGATAAATGGGACCTCCTTGAATTTAAATACTTCTGTGATTCAGGGGTCTTTATCCAGAAGGTGAAAATTCAGCCCACTTAATGGGAGAAAATATTTGGAAACCACATATCTGATAAGGGTTTGATTTCCATTCTATATAAAGAGATCATAAAACTCAACAATAAAAGAGCAAGCAATCCAATTAAAAAATGGGCAAAATATTTAAGTAGAGATTTCTCCAAAGAGGAAATATAAATGGCCAAAAGCACAAACAATTCCATATCACTAGCTATTAGGGAAATGCAAATCAAAACAACAATGACATATCATCTAACACTGCATAGAATGGCCATTATTTTTTTTAAAAGACAACAATAAGTAAGCTGGAGAGGTTGTGGAGAAATAGGAACACGCCTTCACTGTTGTTGAGATTGTAAAAAGGTGCAGCCTCTGTGGAAGACAATTTGCCAATTCCTCACAAAGCTAAATATAGAAATGCCATATGATCCAGTAATTCCTCTACTAGAAATATATCCAGAAGAACTGAAAACTATGACATGAACAGACATCTACACACCAGTGTTCGTTGCGGCATTATTTACAATTGCCAAAAGATGGAAACAACCCAAGTATCCATCAACCAATGAATAGATAAACAAAACATGGTATATACATATGCTGCAATAAGAAGAAATGAAATTGGGACACATGATAATATGGATGAATCTTGAAGATATGATATTAAGCAAAGTAAGACAGACACAAAAGGATAAATATTTCATGGTCTCATTAATATGAACTAAACATGAGGAATAAACACATGGAGTTAAAACCTAGAGTATAGATAATTAGGAGATATGAGTAGGGTTGAGAAGAATTACTGATACTTTATGTATGTAGAAGGTTTGATTAACTCAATTGTAACCGTGTGGAAATGGATAGAGTTGATGTTAACACATTATAGTGAGAAGCAGCTGGTTTATAAATGGGATTGTGGCTGAAAAGGGTAGTCTGGAGAAGTAACTGTCAATTAAAAGAAAGCTAAAAATAGTCTAGGGACTGAATAATAGTGAACCCAGAGGTTCATGAGAATTGTGGTTGAGGGTACAAATGCAAGAGTGTCCTGTGAACTAGAGCAGATGTGCATCACTATTGCAGGGTGGTGGGGATGTGGAAAAGCATGAGAAAACTACAATTGGTGTGACCTATATACTGTGGTTAACAGCAATACTATAATATTCTTGCATCAATGCCAGAGATGTACTGTGTTGATATTGGAGGTGTATGGAAAAATTATGCCAAATATATGCTATGGACCATGGTTGATGGTAATAATCTGATATTATCTCATAATCTGTAACAAATTTTTCCACCATTGTTCCCCTTATTGGTGAAGGTGTGTTGTATGAGAATTCTACACGTGTATGACTGCTTTGTTAAGTTCACAACTTCTGTAATAAAAAATATATATATTAAAAACAGGGTGGGTTAGGGGAAAATACACGAAATGTAAGATAGGGACTATAGTTAGTAGTACTATTTTGATGATGCTCTTGCACAGTTTGTAACAAATGTTTCACAACAATGCAAAGTGTTGGTGGAGGGGTGAGGCATGAGACTCCTGTATGATACTATGCATGTTTATTTTGTATGTCACAATCTTTACTATACGTTTATTGTTTATGCATGTTCATGTAGGAATGATATAGTTCAATAAAATTATATTTAAAGAAAGAATAAAAAAAAAAAGTTGATGGAGACCAGGTGCTAAAAGACTCATTTGGTGTTTTTCCACTTGACAGCCTCTGTTGGCCTCAGTGAAAGTTGTCACTGGCTGTGATCACTCCCTTCAAGTGTACTATTGGTTAGAGAACCATTGTTTAAAGGATATAAATTCTTTGCCATTTGTCAATGACATGGTTGGATAATAGTATCAATGTTCATTGTGCTACTAAAACCTTGGTGACAATGATTGACATATGTACCTCACTTAGACATGTTCATAATCTTAATCTACATTCTGAATGAGACTGGGTTAGAGAAAGCCACAAGGAGGAGTAAGATTCTGGAAGGCATCTGGAACCCAAAAGAGAAAGAAGACATCCCCATGTGATGGGAAAGCAAAGAACCACAAGGTTGCTGCCAAACCTGCCATCAGCTTGTTTCTGAGCCCTGGAGGAATCACACCTTCTAGCCTCCAAAACAATGAGACAATAAATTCCCCTTTCTAAGCCAACCCATTGTGTAGTGTTTATCTGAATAATGGCACTGTCAATATCCAGGTAAAATCATAAAGTTCTAGAGCTGCCACCTCAAGATCCTCTCTCCCAACTACTTCATTTGTCAGCAAGGGATTAAGGTACAAAACAGGCATTTTGACCAATAGCACCCAGAAATTTAGTGAAAGCACCAGGACCAGGGTCCAGGTCCCCATTTCCAAATTGATTGTCCTTTCCACATCCTATAAACATGCCACAGCATAAAGACTTCACAGTCACAAGAGCCAGGATGTCAAACACCTGCATGGTTTGGGGTATGTTAATTACTGATCCTCAGACACCCATATATGAAACAGTGAAGACTTTATTTGACTTAAAATATTATGACAACTATACCAATCCACATCAGTCAATAAATAATTTTTGTTGGTACCAGAATCATGTGTGAGGTGTCAGAGACATACAAATGAACAGAAACCTTATGACCTGAGCATGCATGGAACTCACATTTAGTGAGAACAGAGGCACACATGGAACTTCCATTATGGTGGGCATTAGAGAAATACTGTGTGTAATTGGGATGCATTGAAACTAAATGCCTAGCACATACCAAGAAAAAAGTATTCAATTTCTCTTTCACAAAATAAACTGAAACCATCTTACTGCATTCCAGAGGCATCCTGACAGCAGAAGCACTCTTGTTACTCTTACTAGCACATGTGGAATTAATAGCAGCCAACCTGACTTTACCAAACATGGGTCATGTCAACCTCACTTTCCCTTTCTGGAACAGTATACTCATATTCCAGGGAGTGTTGTTCTAGGGAAGCTCTTGTTTTCTAATTATCACAGTATGTGAAATATCTCTAGAAATTTATGGAAAACACATTGTGTGATAAAATCTGACTACTTTTTCTCTCATAGCCTTAAGGCAAAGTGTGTTGTTAATGTTTTAAGATATTTTAATATAAAATGAGAACATAATAATTTATAAAATACTATGCCCTATGATAGCAATTTGATTTTTGTTTTTTTTCTTTTTTTGAATAATGAAAATGCTCTAATATTGATTGAAGTGATAAATGCACAACTCAGTGATTATATCAAATGCCATTTACAGTACACTTTAGATAAATTGTATAGTTTAAGAAAAAATTTCTAGGTGTCCAGTGGTGTGGGGCCTGTCGAGAGATCCCTTCTAAAGTAAAGGATAAGCTGTTGCACCTGACCCCTCCTATGACCAAAAAAGAGGCACAACGCTTAGTTGGCCTCTTTGGATTTTGGAGACAACACATTCCTCATTTGGGTGTGTTACTGTGGCCCATTTACTGAGTGACCAGAAAAGCTGCTAGTTTTGATTGGGGACTGGAACAAGAGGAAGCCCTGTGACAGGTCCAGGCTGCTGTGCAAGCTGCACTACCACTTGGACTATATGATCCAGCAGATCCAATGGTGTTGGAAGTTTCAATGGCAAATAGAGATGCTGTCTGGAGCCTTTGGCAGGCCCCTATAAGGGAATCACAATGCAGAAAAATACACCAAATGTAAGATATGGACTATAGTTAGTAGTAATACTTTGATATTGTTCTTTCATAATTTGTAATATTTCACAAAAGTGCAAGGTATTGGTGGTGGGCTGATGTATGGGAGCCCTATATGCTGTTATGCATATTTGTTTTGTAAGCCCACAATTATAACTATACACTTATTATGTATGTTCATGTATGAATAAATTTTTAATTTTGAAAAATACTATGCTTTTTACCTGATTATGTTTTTAAAATATGACCAGATATACAGTCATAGTCTTTCTGAGATTTAAGAGTATAATTTCAAATCCTTATTTATGATTCTGTTTCCACACAGCAGTAAATATAAGGTATTTCACAATTATTTAAGTTTTGACACATGCATAATGCTGACTTTTTTCATTTTAAAAATAATTTAATGAAATATATCATTCATACATGAATATCTGTAAACAGTAAGTGTATACTAAAAGTATACACTTTTAGTATACACTTACTTATAATACATTATAATACAATATAATACATTATAACTTATAATACAAACATGCATAACATTACACAGGGCTTCCAGACATCACTCAAACACAAATACCTTGCATGTTTATGAAACATTTGCAAGAAATTATGAAAGAACATCATCAAACTATTATAACTAATGGTCTATATCTTATATTTGGTGTACTTTCTCCCCAACCCACACTATTATTTTTTGTTCATAAATCATATAATTTATCTAAAGTATACAATCAATCACATTTGGTATAATCATTTAGTTGTGCATTCATCACTTCAATCAATATTAGAGCATTTTCATTACTCCAAAAATACAAAACCACAATCATACCTATATGTTAGTGCTACTAATTACAAATCTTATGATGCACTTTTACCATTTCTATTCATTCCCAAACATGTACAAAAATTTTTTTTACCAATTCTGCACAGGTTAAAACTTAGCTTTCCATTCTCTAACCACATTGTTTTCTCTGGTTACTTATATTCTAGCTATTAACTCCATGAGTTTGCTCAATTTATTTAGTCCATAATACCAAATTCATACATTACTTGTCCATTTATACATGGCTTGCTTCACTCAACATAATGTCCTCCAGGTACATCCACATTGTCATATGCTCATGACTTCATTTCTTCTTACAGTATTCCATCATGTGCATATAACACAGTTTGTTCATCCATTTGTCAGTTGACGAACATGTGGGTTGTTTCCATCTTTTGGCAATTGTGAATAATGTTGCTGTGAACACCAGTGTGCAGATGTCTGTTTGTGTCACTGCTCTCAGTTCTTCTGGTTATATACCTAGCAGTGGTTTTGCTGGGTCACATGGTAGATATACATATAAATTCCTTAGGAACCACCAAACAGCCTTCCAGAGTGGATGTCCCATTTTTCCTTCCCACCATCAGTGAATAAGCATTCCTCTATCTCCACATCCTCCCCAAAATGTGTAATTTTCTGTTTTGTTAATAGTGGCCATTCCTATTACATGTGAAATGATATCTCATTTAACTTTGATTTGTATTTCCCTAATAGATAGTGATGCTAAGCATTTTTTCATGTTTCTTTCACCAGTTATATTTCTTCTTTAGAAAATTGTCTAGTATCCTGTGAGCTGCAAGATCCACGGGCAGAGTCTCAGCCTCACTGCTGCCACCATCCAGAGATTGCTGAGCCCTGTCTGTCCATGGCCACCTACTCCAGACATAGAACATCCAGTAATGGATAAAAATGAGCTGGTGCAGAAGGCTAAACAGGCCAAGCAGGTTGAGCAATGATGACATGGCAGCCTGCAGGAAATTTGTAACTGAGCAAGGGGCTGAATTAGCCTATGAGGAGGGGAATCTTATCTCAGTTGCTTATAAAAATGTTGTAGGAGCTCATAGGTCATCATGGAGGGTCATCTCAAGTACTGAGCAAAAGATGGAAGGTGCTGAGGAAAAAACAGGTGATGGCTCAAGAATACAGAGAGAAAATTGAGACAGCTAAGAGATATCTGTAATGATGTACCCTTTTGGAAAAGTTCTTGATCCCCAATGCCTCACAAGCAGAGAGCAAAGTCTTCTATTTGAAAATGAAAGGAGACTACTGTCATTAGTTGGTTGAGGTTGCTGCTGGGTGATGACAAGAAAAAGATTGTGGATCAGTCACAACAAGCATACCAAGAAGCATTTGAAATCAGCAAAAAGGAAATGCAACCAATGCATCGTATCAGACTGGGTCTGGCCCTTAACATTTCTGTATTCTATTATGGGATTCTGAACTCCGCAAAGTAAGCTTGCTCTCTTGCAAAAACAGCCTCTGATGAAGCCATTGCTGGACTTGAAACATTAAGTAAAGTGTCATACAAAGAAAGCATACTAACAATGCAATTAGTGAGACAACTTGACATTATAGACATCAAATACCCAAGGAGATGAAGCTGAAGCAAGAGATGGAGAGGAAAATTAACTGATCTTCCAACTTTGCCTATTCTAAAATGTACACAATAGGACATTTGTCATCCACGCTGTCCCACAAATAGTTTTTTATTATTTATGACAGGATTATGTTAATTCTATTGGAATTTCTGTATATCCCATGTGGTTTTTATGTTTAACATTAGGGAGGTAGAGCCAGTTAACACTTAGAAATGTATCTCTTTTCATCTTGAGGTGGTGAATGTAGAGATGTGGAATTTTTATACAAGTAATAAATGCTTGGCTTAGTACTTTGGGTACATTGTGACTTCACAAAGGCCAGTGTTAGAAGTTCTTCCATGTCTCTCTAAGCAAAGAAAACTGCCTACATATTGGTTTGTACTGGTGGGGGGTAAAAGGGATAATTGGTTCCAGTAACAGTGTGGTTATTGTGGGTATTTTAAGGTTTGTAGCACTTTCCAGGCTGTGGTAGAAATAGATAGCCCATGGATATTACATGTTGAACCATGCATATCTATGGAATACAGAGTCTCATTATGCACACCTTTGATTACAGCTGCCGAAATGTTCCTTTTAGGCAAAGTTGCAACCCAATTTACTCTGGAGAAGGGCAGAAATGGTTCACCTTCCATTATTTGTAAAGTTACCTGTTCTTGCTTTCATTATTTTTGCTACACTCATTTTATCTGTATTTAAACGTTTTAGGCAACCTAAGAACAAATGTACAAGTAATGCAGTAAAAATGAGTTGCTTGATATCCATTACTTCATGTATATCAGGCACAGCAATTAAAAAAACAAACAAACATGTATTTAACTTTTTTTAGGTTTTTTGCTTTTGTGATTTTTTAAAAATTTATATTTGCCTAACATGCATGTGCTATAAAAATAGTTAACAGGGAAATAACTTGATGATGGCTAGCTTTGTTTAATGTCTTGAAATTTTCATGAACAATCCAAGCATAATTATTAAGAATATGTGTATTAAGCTGATTAAGTGGAATAAAAGTTTTATGAATGGACTTTTCAACTACTTTCTCTCCAGCTTTTCATGTAAATTACTCTTTGGGTTCTGAAACTTCTCTAAAAGAAATTGTTTTTGGAAATTTATTCCTTATTCCCTTTTGGCAGCTAATGGGCTTTTACCAATTTTTGGAAATTTATTCCTTATTCCAGTTTGGCAGCTAATGGGCTTTTACCAAGTAGAATTACAAAGTTTGTCATAATGACAAAAATATTACTCCTGTAACCACTGTTCCCAACCATGTCCATTCTCCTTTCCCACCCTCCTCCCCCCACACAAAAAATTCAGTCTCTATTGGGGAACTCTCAATTGGATAAAAGTAATGTGTTCTATTAAAATTTTTGGTATATGGCATTTTCTAACTTAGGAATCCACAAGCCACAATGTTCTTGGCAATGAGTAGCAATAACTATAGGTTTTGTGCTTCCACTTTTGGTTTTTAAGAATTTCTTGATACTCTTTTAGCCTGCCTTTGATCTTGATCCTTTATTCTTTCTATTTTTCTGGTGCACAGAATTATCTCCCTTTTTTTAGCCTTCTGTCTCATCATCAACCATTCCTACTTGGTGGCCATGTACTTGGAAAAAGACCACATGATCTTTCTGGCTCCACTCAATGTCTAAGATACTACCCTACTTCCTTTGCTTGCATTCAACAGACTATTTCCTTCATCCTATTTACTGAAACAAATCTCTCCTTAGTTGATGAGATTGTGTTTGTCTATCTCCCTTTAGCCCTACTATCTTGAATGGTCTGTTATTGTCTTCCTTTAAATTCTTTCTCTTCCTCTATTCTCTAAATAAAGATGGGGCTAAGTTATACACAAAGTTCACCCTACATACTATTTTCTCAGTAGCTTGCAGAAACACCAAACAAAACAACATTTTAAAAGAGGTGTATTCTTTTCTTTTAGAATGTAAGCTCCTCAAGAGCAGGAACAATGTTTTCTGTATGCTCTTTTGTGCCTAGTACACTGTAAATGCTCTATAAATATTGATGATGGGAGGTAGTGAATCTTAATGTTAAGGGTGAGAAACTGAAATCACAAATACTGTTTTACTGATGTTCTATTATGACCTCAGATAAATTGGGAAATATTGACCCTTTTGGAACTTTGTCCCAAATATTACATTCAAATGAAAGTGTAATGAAAAAAAAGTAATATGTCTCTCCAGGACTTTTGCCCATTTTTAATCAGGTCTTTGTCTTTTTATTGTAGAGTTGTAGGATCTCTTTATATATCATGCGTATTAGACACTTGTTGGATGTGTGGTTTCCAAATATTTTCTCCCATTGAGTAGGCTCCCTTTTTACACTCTTCACAAAGTCTTTGGAGGTAGAAAAGTGTTTAATTTTGAGGAGGTTCCATTTATCTATTTTTTCTTTTATTGCTTGTGCTTTGGGTGCAAGATTTGAGAGAATACCATCTACTACATGGTCTTGTAGATGTTTAACTGCATTATCTTCTAGGGGTTTAGGTCTTTCATCCATTTTGCATTGATTCCTGTATATGGAATGAGATTGGGGTCATCTTTCATTCTTTTGGTTATGGATATCCAGTTCTCCCAGCCCCATGTGTTGAAAAGACTGTTTTGTCCCAGAAAAGTGGACTTCAGGCTTATTAAAAATCAGTTGACCATAGAAGTGAGTCTATATTGGAATTCTCAATGCAACTACATTGATCAGTGTGTCTATCTTTATGATAATACCATGTTGTTTCAATCACTGTCACTTTATAATACACTTCAAAGTTTGGAAGCATGATTCCTCTGAATTTGCTCTTCTTTTTAAAAATGACTGGCTATTCTGAACCCATTTCCCTTCCAAATAAATTTGGTAATTGACTTCTATTTTGGAAAAGTAGGCTGTTGGAATTTTGATTGTTATTGCTTTGAACCTATAAATCATTTTGGGTAGAATTGAAATCTTCACAATGTTTAGTCTTCTAATCGATGAACATGGAGTGTCCTTTCATTTGTTTAGGTCTTCTTTGATTTCTTTTAGCAGTGTTTTGTGGTTTTATGAATACAGATCCTTTACATTCCTGGTTAAGTTAATTCCTAGATATTTGAATCTTTGTGTTGCTATTGTAAATGGAATGTTTTTGTCCATTCCTCCTCAGCTTTCTCATTATTAGTGTATTGAAATTTGACTGATTTGGAAAATAGACAGAAATCTGGGAAATAAAAAGAAAACATAAACAACATTGTGTCAAAAAAAATTATGGCAAATAGGCTATGTTAAACAGGCTTGCATATTTCCCAACAGTATCTCCTGGTTTAACCCTGGGAATTTTTACTGCCATAGATATGTTTAACAGTATATATATTTGTATTTTTAGGGCTAAACTGGCTCTTTTTAAATAGAAATAAGAACATATAATCCATACAAAGTGTACAGTCAATGGTATAATCACATAGTTGTGCATTCATTATTTTAATCATTATTATAGCAATTTCATTATTTCAATAATTATAATAATAAACAAAAAACAGACAGCAAAATTCTTCCCCTCTCAATCTTTCTCTGTTTCCCCTGCTGTACACAGCTGCTATCTCTGGCTATTCTTGCACAATTATTTATTTATTAAGCAGTTTTATTGAGATATATCCAAATACCATATGTTCTATTTAAAGTGTATAATCAATTGGCTTTTAGTATAATCACAATGTTGTGCATTCATCATCACAAAAATTTTTAGAACCATTTCATTACTCCAAAAAGAAAAACTCCACACACCTTAACATGGCTTCCACAGTCCTATTAATATATATATATATATTTAAAATTCAGTCAAACAATAGGTATTAAAACTTACTAGTACAGTATGGCCTTACTTATAAATAAAATGCATCAATATGTAGACACTAGGCTTTTTTTGCTTAGCTCTTACTTCTAAGGTTTTTACAGTAACCATGTGTCCCTTTGAATTATTTCTAGAGCAATCTACTTAAATAAGCAAAATGGAAAAGAAATGTAAGAATCAAAAATTGTTTTATGGGAGTGGAAAAAAGAAAACAAATAGTGATGAGATCCTATACATTGTACCAACAAACTACAAGTCACAGGATGGATAGTGGTAAGAAATGTCTCACCCAAACTTGGTATTCTGGTTTTATAATTAAAAAAAAACAACAACTGTGAATGAAATTCAATATATCTATCATTATGTAAGAAAACAATCTAAAAATGAAACAAGAAATCTAGTTGGCTAAGGTTTTTAGTTAGAGTGTCTATTTCATCATCATCAAAAACTAGGCCAAGAAGAAACAAAGATAATTCTGATTTCTCTCACCCTTCCTATTTCTCTCTTTAAATACATACATAAACACACAATTTGCCTCTCCACTGGTTTATTAATAAAGTCTTGTATTACATGTAGTTTCCTTCAAATTTTCACTTTTAATTTTAAAACTTAAAAGAAATACCCTTCATTTATATGTGTCAACATTTTATAAAGTAAAGCATTGCACATTATCCTCAATGAACAAGTTCCCATTTCAATTAGGAAGACATTTTAATAATCTCACAATTATCACATATACTTGGATAAACATATAAATTTAAATTGACTGTATTATAGAGGTGTCTTTATAATCTGCAGATGGTATTAAAAGTAAATTTAACCATATTTAGAAGAAATACATCATAAAAGTACATGTTCCCCCCCCAAAAAAAAAGAAAAATGGCTACCATAGGCAAAAGGATAAAGGCCCTTGGCTTCTAGAACTGAATACATTATATAAAGGCATGTCAAGAAAATTAAATTTGCCTTTAAGATGACATTTGACATTACTAAAAAGCTTTAATTTAAGATGAATAAGGACTTTACTGAAAATCATGTAACTACTGAAAATGACCATAAAAAGTTTATGGACTAATGGTACCAAGAGAAGAAAGGAAGGAAACAAATCTATTTAGCTATGTTTTGAACTGTTTCAGAATATGTCACAACCATTTACAGGGTTAAGAAATTAATCATAAACTAGTACTGTTTTACTATTCACATTTCAATTTAAAAAAATGAAAGTGACCTGGCAAATAAATCTACTTTTTTTTACCTGCAATTATATTTTATTAGAAGATTTGTGAGCTTATTAAAGCAGTCATTCATAACATTTAGGGCTCCCATACATCACCCCAACACCAACACCTTGCACTGCTATGGAATATTTGTTACAAATGAGGGATGAGGAAATATATCCAAATCTATTTTTCCACTTAAATTATATAGAACAAATTTTAATGTAAAGTAATATAAAATTCAAAAATTAATCACAGTAATAAAGAATTCAATATAACATTCCAAAGTAATTAGGATTTAATAATTTGTGATAACATAGTTCACATCTTTTTTTTTTTTTTTTAAAGATTTTATTTATTTATTCATTTATCCCCCCCTTGCTGCTCGTGCTCTCTGGGTCAGCTAACCATGCCGTGCAGGCGGGCTTGCCTTCACCAGGAGGCCCCGGGAACCGAACCCGGGGCCTCCCATATGGTAAATGGGAGCCCTACTGATTGAGCCACAGCCGCTTCCCTACACATCTTCTTTTAATACACATATTGAAAGATTAACATTGTGCTTGGTGTAAAGTAAGAACACAAGTACAAGTCATAATTCTTTGCTGGTGCCAGTGCACTGCAAAATGCAAGTTATTAGCTAATATGGATGGTATTTATCAACCATAACAACAACAATTATAATAGTTGCCATTTAATGAGCAGCTAATAGGTGTTAGGTGCTCTTCATATATATATTTTTTAATTATTTTTTATTTTTAAAGAAGTTTTAGATTACATAAATGTTACATAAAAAATATAGGAGATTCCTATATTCCCCACCCACTTCCTCTTCCACACTTTCCCACATTAGCACCATCCTTCATTAGTGTGGTTCATTTGTTAAAATTGATGAAAACATATTGAAGCATTGCTACCAATCATTGACTATAGTTTACATTTTGGTTTACCCTCTATCCTGCACAATTTTGTAGGTTATGGCAAAATATATAATGGCCTATATCTGACATTGCAATGTCATGCAGGACATTTCCAATATCCCAAAAATGCCCCCATATTACACCTATTCTTCCCTTTTTCTCCCCTCAGAACCTCTGGTGGCCACTGCCTTTATATCAATGATACAAGTTCCTCAATTGTTAGAATAACAAGTCTATAATAGAATAATAACAAGTCCATTGTTCATTCCCCAATCTTGAGGATTTGGGGATGGCGCTGCCCACTCTGTTTCTAAGTGAGAAGGGGCTTAGATCCCATGGGGCAGATGGATGGAACTATCTTGCTTGTGGTTAAAGACACACTCTTTTCCTTGGAATGGGCATTGCCCATCATCATCTCCTTGTTTGTTTTTCTGGGTGAGTCCAGTGAACTGAAGAGTAGGTGTTGCAACTCTGCTGATATTTGGGGCTCAACTGATACATGAACAGATGAAAGATTTAAGTCCCTTAAACATATCACAGAAGAGCCATATGTAGGGAAATTATAAATGAGTCTAACTCTGTTACACAGGGGAGCATAAATTCCACAAAGAAAGGCCCACTGACAGGGTGCCAAATTCCTGAGACTGTCTGCCCTGCTTATAGTGTCTAGATGTCTCTAGATCCCTCAGGATCCCCACTATTTGAGGCACTGTTTACTGTGGCAGTCAATGAGATCCTGCTGAGACGTGTATAAGCATAACCTCTGGAGTGACCTCCCAACTCACTTTGAAATCTCTTAGGCATAAAAACTCATTTGTGTTTACCATTTCCCCCTTTTGGTCAAAGTCTTTTTCCAGATGCATTCCTAGTTGGCTCTTGGTGATAATCCTTCCATGCCAGGGAGGCTTATCCCAGGAGTCAATCCCATGCCTTGGGGGGCAGGTCATGTGTTTATATGCTGGGTTTGGCTTAGAGAGAGGACACATTTGAGCAATAAGGAGAATTTCAGTAGGCAACTCTTAGGCAATATATAATACTAGCCTTTTTTCAACTTCAAAGAAAAAGTTTATAAGTACAATCATCAATATCAAGAGTCTGGCATAATGGTCTTTCTTCACTAGGCATTGCCCTTGTACTTGGGGGATTCTTGGCATTCTATTAGAGAATGCAACAGGACTCCCCAGGATGGAAATTCAATATTCTTTCAGTTATTGTCTGGGTCTCTACCCACTGAGACAATGCCCTATGAACACCTGAACATATTCATATATTTTTTATAAAATGTTATTGAAGTATATCATACATGTACATAACTAAACAGTAAGTATATGGTAGGTGTTGTGAACTTATAAAGCAAATATGCATATCATCATACAGGGCTCCCATACTTCACCACACCACCAGCACCTTACATTGTTGTGAAACATTTGTTACAAACTATAAACTAACTATAGCCCATATCTTATATTTTGTGTATTTTCCCCCAACCAATCTGTTTGTTAACACCCTGAATTAATATTATATATTTGTTATAGTTCATGAGAGAATGTTATATGTGTTCTGTTGACCACAGTCCTTCTTCCACCACTGGATTCCCTGTGTTATACAGTCCCATGCTTTGTAAAATCCATTCAAAGTGTTCACTAAATGGCTCTTATTTTCATCACACTTATGTCATCACCTCAGTCAATTTTAGAACATTTTATTACTCCCAAAGGAAAAATCCGAAACCCCCTTATACTCACTTATGGCTGCAAAAATATTACATTATTACTTTTAATGATCATCTATAATGTGTTAGTCAGCCAAAAGGATGCTGATGCAAAATACCAGAAACCAGTTGGTTTTCATAAAGGGTATTTATTTGGGGTATAAGCCCAGGGTTACTAGGCCATAAAGCATAAGTTATTTCCCTCACCAAAGTTTATTGTCACTTGTTGGAGCAAGATGGCTGCTGATGTCTGCGAAGGTCCAGGTTTCCTAGGTTCCTCTTTTCCTGGGGCTTGCTTCTTTCCAGGCTCAGCGACTCTGCTATCTCCACAAAGCCAGCTGTAGACTTTCAGGTGAATGAATATCTCTTTTCCTGGGGCCTTCTCTCCTTCCTCATGACTAAACTCCTCTGTGTGCTTACTTCCTGGGGCTTCAACTAAAAACTCAGCATCAGAACTCCAACATCAAAACTCTAACTAACTCCTCTGCTCTGCCATGTAGTTTTATCTCTGTGTCCCAATCCACCAAAGGACAGGGACTCAACATCTTACTGATGTGATCCAATCAAAGCCCTAATCATAACTTAATCATTCCCAAAGGAACAAACCAGTTTACAAGCATAATCCAATATCTAGTTTTGGAATTCATAAATAATGCCAAACTGCTACTCTCCACTCTCTGAATTCCAAAAATACATTACAATATTCAAAAAACCTTAAATTACTAACAATGCAAGTATAAAATCATATAATCAGTTTAAAGAAATAGTTTGTATTGGGGCAAAATCCCATTTGCTGTAGACCTCTGAAATCTAGAAAATCATTTATCTTCTTCCAATATACAAATAGACAAAGGCAAACATTTTCATTACCATAAGGAGAAATTGGGAGGTAAACATGAGTCATGAGTCCTCTACAGTTCAGTAAACATGCAGGGCATCCTCCATTTGATTTCAAAGCCTGAGAGTCATTCTTAAGATAAGGTTTCTTCTCCTTGGGTACACATGTGGACCCACCCTTTTCACAGGCTTACCCAATGGCCATTTTCTTGGTTCCAACCTCATCAAGCATCTGGGTGTCAACCAAGCTCCAGACCTCACTCTCCAAGAGCATTGGGGTGATTGCCACACCTTACCCAATCTTTCGGTTAGAGTCTTAACCCACCTAGTACAGTGATCTGAAGAAAACATTCCCCCTAACCTTTGGCATATAGGCTTAACCCTCTCAGAGCAATGATTTGACCACCTGGCCTTCCCTAATCCATGGGGGGCAGGCACACCCCTCTCAGACCTATGCAGTGGTGACCTTAATGGCCCTAATTCTTGAGAAATGTGCTCCACCCTCTTTGTAGCCTGGGGTAGAAAAACTCTCCCAGAACATTGGGTGGGAACATCCACCCTCTTCAACTGCCAGGGAAAACTCACCCTCTCTGTATTCATGGGTGGGGTTCTTCTCTTGGCCCAAGGTGATGTCTTAATTCCAGATCTCAGCTTCCATGGTTTTACCCTGGAGGCTCTTTCTCCTTCAAATCTCCTTTCCATATCCTTTTTTGTCCAAGATGACAGTGGTTTTGTTCATACAGTGCTCTCAAAAACCTTGTTGGTTTAGCATGCAGGAAGCAGGGTTCCAAGCCATAAGACAGTAAGACTTTCCACAAGTCTTTCCAAGATAACTGCATTTTCAATCCTGATTTACAATTTTCAAGTTTAGGCAAGTCCACAAATGAGGCACTATCATCTGGGAACTTGATTTGCAGAGGCTTGAAATTTCTGGAATCAGCTTTTGTTTTCTTTTTTGTCCAATAGTTCAGTTGTCAGCTTATTTCTCTCATCTAGGATTTTGCCATAAGCTGCAAAGAGAAGCCAAGCTGCATTATCTGGGTTTACTTTGGAAAGTTCTTCAGCTAAATGACCAGGCTCCCCATTTTCAAATTCTCCCTTCCATCTTGCTAAGTTCTCTGCAACTTTAAAACATGGATCACCTTTCCTCCAGTTTCCAATAATAGTTTCATCATTTACTTCTAAGGTCTCATAAAAAGTCTGTTTTGAGTCCATATTATTATCAACAGTCTCTTGGCCTTTTCCATCAAGCATCTTATGATTCTTCCAAAAAACACCCCCTACTAATTATAAAACAGTTCCTGCATTTTGGTAATTGTAAAAGCACTTCCTCACTCCTCAGTACCAAATTATGTATTAGTCAGCTAAAGTGTTGCTGATGCAAAATACCAGAACTCGTTGGTTTTTATAAAGGGTATTTATTTGGGGTAGAAGCCCAGTTTCCAGGCCATGAAGCATAAGTTACTTCTGTCACCAAAGTTTATTGCCATGTGTTGGATCAAGATGGTTGCCCATTTGTGAATTGGATCTTCTAAGACTCTATTTAGGTGTGGCATGAATGAGCCAGGATGAACCTGAATCCATAATACTGGGCCCCTTAAAGCAGAAGAAATTTGGCCACAGTCAGTAGGAGAAAGCCACAGGAGGAGAGCTACGATATTACCATGTAATGAAAGACTGCCATCCTCAGAATGCTACAACTCCAGGAGATAGCATTGCCTTGCTGATGTCTTGATTTGGGGCTGATAGGATTTAAAAATATGAGGCATAGTGAAGAATCTGTTTATGCTTTTACTAGCTTTTGTCAATGACATACAATCCTTGGTATTCCTTGGCTTGTGGCAGCAAGACTCCATCTCTGCTTCCATCACATGGCATCTTCTCTCTCCATCAGTGTCCAAATCTTTCCTTCTTATAAGGACACCAGTTATACAAGATTAGTGCCAACCCTAATCCAGTGTGGCCTCAACTTAACTAATGACATTTTCTAATACCCTATTTCCAATTAAAGTCATATTCATAAGACTGGATATTAAGACTTGAACATATCACTTGGGGAAGACAATTTAACCTATATCAAGCCACAAACTGGAAATAACCTAAGTCTGTCAGTAAATTGGTTATATTCATTAAATGAAATACAACAATAATGAAGATCATTGACATTCTAGGTTGTGTTTGGTGACATTTTGTTTGATAGGCACAGCTTCCAGTGAAATAATTTTTGAACATGTAATATGCCAGAGTGCCAGAATGTGGAGAATCAAAAATTTAAGAGTATGAAAACCCTATCTTTATCATTTTACATCTTCCTTGTCACATAGGGCAATGAAACCAGCAGTAGCAAAAATGAAACAGTGGACTGCACCATAATGGTAGAGATTCCAGCTCAAAATCTGAGCTTTCTCATCAATAAGATTAACCCACTGACCTTTGGACTAATAGATAGTGAGATTGGAGAGCTCACACAAATAGAGTGGAGTTCAGATCTGAAAGATATTCACCCATAAATCATTAAGATGGTGAGGAGGACAGAGAACTCAAGAGGTTCAGCAGCTGCCATCTTCCATCTTTTTTATATCCAAAATCCTTAGCAGTGGCCTTCAGATTCTGTTTTCATCACCAAAAACTGAGAAAAAGAAAATGCATTCAGGAAGTTAATTTTTCTTTATCTTACACCTTTAGTAAGTGATTCATGAATTCAGTAATGTTCAACCAAAAAACAAGACTCATATAGGTGGAACAGAAGAAAATAATCTTATTGATTGGTACAGAGTAGTTTTCCTTACTTGGCTTAGCCTTGATTTAGAGGAATCAATCTACAGAAGAAAAAGGGAGCTGGGAGATAAGATTCACTGTTCTTAGATTTCAGGTTCTTGGAGAAGCACTTACAAGACACATGAACTTAGTTAAGCTTTGGTTTATTGACATGGGCTTAGCATGAGGGACTCCATATTGGGCCTACTGAACTTATTTATCATACACTATAATTGTGTCTCTTACTTCTTTTGAAAATATAAATCATTCCTACTACCTTAAGAAAAAATAGAATGAATTCCATGATTATTCAACAAATGTATATATGAAAATAGCACATCCCAATAAAAGAAATCTATTTTTAAAGCTCTCACGGACCTGGTATGAAAATGGCTTATAAAATAAAGTGGAGGAAAACCACAGACCTTTGAAAGGGATAACAGACTTTCCCTACTCAAAAGGAAATAACACCAGAAAACAATGACAAACAGAAAACATAATCTATGAATGGAAATTGAAGGAGGAAAACTTCAAAATAACCTTCATACAAACAAAAGTGTACATTACAAAAAATAATAACAGTTGAATATATCACATTAAATTGCCAAAGCCACAAAGCTAAACCAATATTTCCAGGAAAATTATTTGTCTTATATTGTGAAACATACTTGTATTAATTAAAATAAATAATCAAATGATATAACCCCCTACCTTAAGAAGTTAAAAAAATACAATAAAATATTATTTGAGGAAAGACATAAGAAGGAATTAATAGAGAGAAGTAAGAAATGAATCATTTATAAATATAAAAAAGAGAAGAATTATCCACAATCAAGATCAACATGTCTAAT
>JAKSZT010054023.1:4098566-4125088 GCA_026826555.1 Tolypeutes matacus | reverse complement strand
TAATAGTACTTTGTACAATTAAAATACTGTTCTATATCTGCACAGTCCATTACAGAAGCCACTACCCACATGTGCCTATCAGACAGTTGAAATTTGACTAGAGCTTCCAAAGAACTGAATTGTCAGTATTATTTCAATTTAATTAATTAAAATTTGATAGCCACAGGTGGCTAGTGTTGGCAATATTGAACAAAAAAGACAGACTTTTGGAGGAGGCAATTAAAAGCAATAGAATAGATTCAAGATAAAAATGGACAAAAGACACAAATAGTCAAAATAGGAAATGAGTATGTTGAGACAAAACTTGACAAAAGAAAATATATGATGTTGTTTTGATATGAAAAAGTTTGAATATAATCAGGACTGAAAAAAGTGCAAGTAAATAAGGTTTGTTCACATTTACTGATTGGAGAACTCATCAGAAGACAAAATTGGAGGACATGGTGAGGACGACTATATTCTGAGACAGGTTGCAAAGGAAAGCAGTACTTTGCTCTTCTCCCAAAGTTCAGCTTCTTCTTCACAAGGGAAATATAATCTCTGTTTTTTATTCCCTTAAAATATTCAATAAACCTAAAAAAGGCTATTTTCTGGGGACCACAGCTTGATTAAACAGATAATAATCCTACTTAGTGCTTCATGCTCTGGGGCATACACTGCTCATCTTGATTGGATTACCAATCACAAAATTATAATCCTCATATGATGTTGGATATGTAAGATCATTGTGAAGGACAATTTTTAAAATTCATTCATTTCTTTATTCTTTCATAAATCCTTTTGCCTGCATTATGTGTACTGGTAAATACCCCAGGCCCTGGAGAGTCAGCAGGGCATCTAATACACTGGGTCTCTACAGAAAAATGCCTGGAAGACTCTGAAATAAATCTGGAAATAAAAATAAGAGGAAGATGAATAATGCAAACATTTTCAACATGCATAATGAGGTGAGAAATATAAAACAAGTTATTCAGATAAATAAATATTTAACTTGGAGGAGGAGAGTTATAAGGTAGAGATCACATAGTACTCTCTAGAAGAGCGTAAAAATGTATTTAAATATCTTAAGGAAAATTGGAAGCCAATTTTATGCTGTTTTATAAACTAACTTTCTATAGATCTTGGTGCTTAGTCACCACTTTAATTTTATTACTTTTCATTTTTTTAAGATTTATTTTTTTTTTTATTTTAAAGATTTTATTTATTTATTCATTTATCCCCCCCTTGCTGCTTGTGCTCGCTGGGTCAGCTAACCACGTCGTGCGGGTGGGCTTGCCTTCACCAGGAGGCCCTGGGAACTGAACCCGGGGCCTCCCATATGGTAAACGGGAGCCCTACTGATTGAGCCACAGCCGCTTCCCTAAGATTTATTTTTTAATTCCCTCCTGAGATGGCTCCATCATCTGCCTGCTATTGTCTAGTCACTGTGTCTGCTTATCTTCTCTAGGAGACACTGGGAACTGAACCCAGGACCTCCCATGTGGGAGGTGAGTGCCCAACTGCCTGAGCCATATCCACTCTCTGTTGGCTGTGTTGTCTGCTGGTTTTGTCATCTGCTGGTTGTGGCATCTGCTGGTTGCAGTGTCTACTCATTGCAACATCTGCTTGTTGCAGCATCTTATGCTTGTTTTTGATAATGGAAAATGTTTTAGTTTGCCAAGGGGCTGCTGATGTAAAGTACCAGAAATAGGTTGGCTTTTATAAAGGGGATTTATTAGAGGTAAAATCTTTACATGGTATGGACATGAAAAGTCCAACTAAGGCACCAGTAGAGATGCTTTCTCCCAAAGTCAGCTGCCACATGAAGTAAGATGGCCACCTATCTCTTCTGAGGTTTGAACTCAGCAGAGAGCAACCAGGCATAGGGCTTATCTCTTTTCAGGCCTCCTTTATCAGTCTCAGCTCTTCCACTTTCTTCTGAAGTTCAGCTGTAAGCTATGAGGCATATAGCAGGACTAGTTTCCTCTTTAACTGCTCCATGATCCCAGCCTCTTGGGGCTTCCTGCTTAAGCAATCCTCTAGTTCTCTCTCTTACATGGTAGGATGAAACATGGTAGCTTCCTTTTCCTGTGTCTGTCTGTGGGTCTCTGGGTTTATATCAGACCCAGCAAGGGGGCAGAGGCTGAAACTGAGTCATGCCTCACTCTCATAGACCAATCAAAAGCTCTAAATTTATTTTATCCAGTAATATAATCAAAGGACCCTCAGATGAATTTAATGCAATCAAAGGATATCACAACCATAGGAATTAACTAGTTCAAGAACATAATCTTTCTCTTCTGGGTATTGAAAAAAATTATTTCAAACTGCTACAGGAAATTAAATACAGATTATAGTACCTTACCCAGTGCAGGACATAATTTTACTACCATTTCATTCACAATTGAATTGACCATCTGAAAGGAATTCAAGTGTTTCTTTTTTTTTTAAACATGAGGCTTCATTTTTTCCCTTCTGTTCTGAATTCAAAACCTAAGCAATTTATACAAATTGTAATAATGAATAAAGTTATATGTGCAAATATACAGGTATATGCATTTTTCCCATGACACACTTTTTCTCTTATGGTTAAATATAAAATCTTACCTAGAAAGCCACTTTTCACTATTACAGTAAAGGAGATGCGATGACTTCAGACAGAACTCTTCTGCTTCACTGGGACAATGCACCAGAATAGAACTCCAGGCTGAATAGTGCTATCAAATACTGTACAGGTATATGCCTTTAAAGCTAACATTCATTTATAATAAAGAAATTGTCCAATGAAAAGCAGTTTATAAATAATTTATCCTGTTCACATTATGCAGAATTTCAATATCATCTGCAAAGTTATCATAGTAACTGAAAGAAAACAGGAGAATGTGGGGCAGGCAACAAATGTTCAAATTGTGGCCTGACATGTTCTAATGGTTCTCTCCATTAGTGTTCACATCCCACAAGAAAATAATATCAGTTCCTTGTTTTTAGAAGGAGGGTTGACTGTCAAGGATTCATTTATGTTCAAGGGCCATCTCCAAAGTGTGATAAAACATGAATAATTTCAATATTGAATATCTGAAATTGAAACCAAATGAACTATAATCATATATTTTTCCTTATTATCACAAACATCCCAATGGCCTCAATTTGTCTTGAAAATTCTTTCAAAAGTGAAGACACAATTAATTATCAATTCCCTGAAAAGCATGTACCATTCATCATATAAAAGTTACACTTTAAAAGAGCATATATCTTTCTTAATCATCCCACTCATTTAATTTAAATTTGGTTATCCTTCCTTTTAACATGTACAGAATTCTTCATATAAACGTAGGTCACTATAATTTTAAAAATATTACTTCAACACAAAACGTGTTCTTCTTGTTGAAACCTTAAACCTCAATCAGTTCTAAATCATTGTAAACTTGGGAGAAAAACAAAAAGAAGCACAAACAAAAAATTTGTTTCTCTTTGTTGGACAGTTAACATAGAGAAACATTACAAATTTTACAAAAAAATTAGATCAATTCCTTTCATATTTGCACCCTGAAGTGAAAATTAAATTAGAATTGTGACCCGGCCCGCGGGTCAGTCGAACCGAAACCTGAGAGAGAGAGTGGGAATGAAAAGGACAAGAGACACGAAGAAGGGAGACAAGACAGGATTCTGATCAAGTCTCATTTATTGGGGTGGAGTCATGGGTATATATGGTGTTTGAAGAAGCCTCCTGATTGGGCGCTCCTGCTACATGGAGTCCCCTGATTGGTTGGGCGCTCCTACTATCGTGGAGTCCCCTGATTGGTTGGGCACTCCTACTATATGGAGTCCCCTGATTGGGCAGCCCTCCTACTATGTGGAGTCTCCTGATTGGGCAGCCCTCCTACTATGTGGAGTCTCCTGATTGGGCACTCCCACCTCTGGCAGGAAACCACCACCTTGTACTGGCTGCTTAAAGAAGAAGTACAGATTGAGAAATAGGAACTTAGCTGGATAGTTGCACAAAATGGTGTTAGCACACAAGATGGCCGTAATAATACCGGTGCCAGGGACAGCTTCCCACAGGTCCCCCTTCTTTATTTTATTTTAAAGAAGTGGATGACTGACAAGGTGACCGGTCTTGAGGGGACTGTGCCTGTCTTAGGTCAGGGCAAGCTATAGAAAGGCAGCTTTTAAACACGCACAGTGTTTACCTTACCCGTCATCGAGAATTGAGGCAGCAAAGGCCACGTCTCTGTCTTAGGTGGTTATTTCTGCCGATATGAATTGCCCAGTTGCCCATCATTGGCTAGCCAGTCCAGCGCACCAAGATATTTTGGTGAAGTTTTTTAAGCTTCACGATCAGCCACGTCCATTTGATGATAATGGACCTGGATGGGCTGCATTCTTATGGCATCCAGTTGTTGTTTCAAAAAGGCCATGAGTTTGTTAAAGAGAAAAGGTCCTAGCAATAGGAATATTAATAAGCCAAGCACGGGTCCCAAGATGGGGAGTAGATAGGGTAGCATCCCATTAAACCCACTCCATAAGGGGTCGTCGGCTAAATCTTTTCTTCTTTTTTCCAGATCTTCTTGCAGCATTCTTGTCCCGGACAATGCCAGATTTATTGGCATAAAAGCAGCATCATTCTTGTAAAGCTAAACATATCCCCCCATATTCAGCTGTTAGTAAGTCTAACCCCCTCCTATTTTGTAAGACTATCTAGGCCAAGGAGACTAATTGATCCTGGATATCTTGAATAGTACCTGACAAGGCCTGAATATCTTCAATTAGTTGTTTAGATAAACTTTTATATTGAGTGATATGAGAATCCTAAACTGGTTGATCCAGTAGCTAAGGCTCCGGTTATACCTAAGGTAGCTAGAAGTGGGATAAACTGTATGGCCCTTTTATGGCGGCCAGCTATGAAGTCCAACCTAGGAATTGGCACGGGCTCCTCTCCCGGAATAATATCTATGTCGGGGAGGAGGGTGGCCAGAGTACATAACCCTGTTCAGTTAGTAGGGAAGAGGGAATAGGCGAGATTATTGCCGCAAACGAACATGGAGCTTTGGCTTGCACAGAGAGCATCAGATATATTGATTATTGTGTTACATACATTCAGCGAATTGGAGCAGCCTCAAATCGACTTCATCACTATTGTTAAGCGACTGGGAGAATAGACAAAGAGAACTATTCAAAAACATTGGTTGCACTGCAACTGGTGGGATAAGGGCACAAGAATTGTTATGGGAGCTGCGATTATGATAAGGATAATAAGTATCGTTGAGGGCTGGTATAGCTGATGGCATAGGAGTTCTCGATCGTAAGCACAGCCAGCAGTCTTGAGCGAGATTAGGCACTGATTCATTAAGCAGTCTGAAAGTGGCTTTAAGAATATCAAAAGTTTGAGCATCTATATCTAGGTTCTCAGTTTTAGGTAAGGCCAGGGGGTGATAGCCAATTTGAGGGAATAATTTTTTTGCCAATTCTTCTACTCTATGTTGGATAATGATCTGTCGAGCTTGGTCTTGTGGGCCTCCCCCGTCTGACACATGTACAGGAGGTTTTTGGTTCCAGCAGACCTGATCTCCTATCTTGCTATCCCTGCCTCCACAGGGGGCCTGGGCAAGTTTAGGATTACCCAGGACTTCAGTTCCCAATCCTCCAAATGAGCCAATAGATGTCTTTACCAAAATGGCAGTATAATAAGTATGGTTATTTGGACTGGTACAGGGCTGAAATGTGGAGTAACAACTGCGGTGAATAGCTGGATAATAAGTATTGCTGCAGGGACATGGCCCCGGTTTGCCGTCGTTAGAGGGGATTATTTTTGGACGACTTATGCAAACCCACTTCAACTGCAATCCTCCTGTTCTGCTAGGGGTAGATATTAGATAGGCTATATGTGTGGGACAATGCATGTACTGGAGTCTGGCGGTATCCATATCGGTGTTAGGCATTTTACCTCCTTTGCACTCACAAGGCTTACCATAGAGTTTTTTAAGCAAGGCATCACAAGAAACAGGAGGTCCCATACCCCCATGGTAGACGGCTAAGAAACAGCATGGCATCCAAATCCTCAGGCATAGATCCCTAGGCTGCTTCATTTTCTGTAAAACAAGGAGACGACACTATCTCAGGGGGACTCATCTGCCCTGGACACATGGTTATTGTCTACTTGTTTAACCATTTGCTTCGGCAGCCATCTGGCTGCATCCATTTCTTTAGAATAAATGCAAACTGACCCTCTACCCCATATCAAGAAAGGGTCTGGTCCATGCCAAGTATTATCCAAAGGATCTTTCCATAAAACAGTAGCAAATTTTGTATTAGTATTAGTATGCCAGAAACGTTCTGCTGTGGAATGTCCATCTTTGTCCAGAATTTAAATTTTTTAAAATAAAAAGAGAATGAGCTAATAAATTTCTGGGGGATCCCTTATTAGGGTACCATTCCCCTCTTTATTTTGTTTAAGGTATTTTTTAAGCATAAATGTGCTCTTTCTACTATTTCTTGTCCTTGAGGGTTATATGGTATTCCTGTAACATATTTAATATTCCAGTCACCACAAAATTTTTTGAAAGATTGACTAAGATAGGAAGGCCCATTACAGCAAAACAATGTAATAAATGAGAATGTACATGTGAGGCCTTTTCACCAGCTTGAGCAGTTGCCCAAATAAAATTAGAATATGTGTACCCTGTCACATGCACATACTGAAGGCAGCCAAAAAAAGGCACATGTGTAACATCCATTTGCTAAATTTCATTAGGATGTTCTCCACAGGGATTAGTTCCTGGAGAGAAAGTGGGGACATTAATGGGCCCACAAGTAAGACATTGTCTAACAATCCTCTTACTTTCTTTTACTGTTAAGTGGGGATATTTATGACGTAAGCCTGAAGTATTAGTATGTGTAAGTTTATGATAATCAGCAGCACATTCTGTATGAGCATTAAGTTTATCTACTAAATCATTTTGTGAAGCCATAGGGCCAGGAAGTTGAGAATGGGAATGAACATGAATAATGTAGATTGGATTAGATCGTTCATGAACAGTTTTTTGTAATTGTAGGAAAAGAACTTCTAATTCAGAAGCTGGAGTTATTTGAGCTGTTTCTATATGACAAACAATGTGACAAACATAAGCAGAATCAGACACAATGTTTAAAGGCTCAGAAACATCAGTTAGCAATTGAATAACAGCCATAAGTTCTACCTTTTGGGCAGATAAATAAGGTGTTTTCCAAGATTTTGTAGTTGGGCCTAAATAGCCTGCATTTCCATTACTGCTGCCATCAGTGTAGTAAGTTGGAGCAGCAGAGAGTGGTTGCTGTTTGACAACCTTAGGAAGAATCCATGAAGTACGTTTTAAAAACTGTAAAAATTTTTAATTACTTGCCAAGAGTTACTGAACTGCCAGAGCTGAGAAAGCTCCTGCTTTGTAAGGTCTAGTATGATTTTATCAGGATCTCTAGCCATAAGCTGTCTCAGGCCAATACAGCCTTTTGATATTATTGCTGAGATTTTTTCAAGATAAGTATGAAGTTTTTTTGTATCTTTGTTGGGTAAGAATATCCATTCTATTATGCCCTCCTCTTGCCAAAGTATCCCAGTAGGGGAATGGCAAGATGGAAATATTAAAAGAGAAATTGGAAAATTTATATTTATCCTTGTTAGCTGGCTATTTTGCAGTCTTTTTTCCAGTCATTTTAACTCCTCTTTTGTTTCCGGGCTTAAAATGCGAGGACTATTTAAGTCAGGGTCTCCTGTTAGGGTATTGAAAAGATAAGTTAAAGCATAAGTTGGAATTCCTAAAGTAGGCCGTACCCAATTAATATCACCCAGTAATTTCTGAAAATCATTTAAAGTACGTAAATTATCAGTTTGAAACTGGACCTTTTGTGGAGTTATAATATATCTATTAATAGTATGACCTAAATATTGAAAAGGAACCTGTTTTTTGAATTTTTTCTTCTGCTATTTGCAACCCATGTTGAGGAAGAACTTCTTTAGCCAACTTGTGAGTATTTTGCTAATTCCTGAGGAAGGGGCCAGCCTCCCCAGGAAGGAACACAACACTCCTTGGGCAGTATATTTTAAGGTTTATGCATCAGTCCCTGGGAGAGTGGCCAGCTCCTCCAGGGAAGAATACAACACCTTTTGAAATATACTTTATCCTTTTTAATTTGTTACAAAACATCTTTGGTGTGCTTACTATTTTAGCTTCCATTTATTATTATTATTATATATAGCAGAGGTGGAGTAAATCAAATAAACTTAAGTTAAAGCATCTGCCTTTGGATTTTTAGGTAGGTAGTTTTATAACACACATTATACTTTAAAATAATTAAAATTATGATTAATAACAGTATACTTTTATTTAATATTACACTGAAACATTATTAAATTTTCAGCAATTTTATACACCCTTAAAGTATTTATATGAACTTTTTATTCATATAACTTTAATTGTTGTAAAATTAGAAAATTTCCCTCGATTGCACAACAGTCTCAAACACTTTACTCAACCTACATCACACGAACTTAACCACTTTCAGTATTCCACCCCCTTCCAGGCAACAGACTAAAACATTTGTAACAGTTTGAAACCAAAGGTTTTTTTGAGAGAGCAGGTTTAAACATCATGTTCCCCCAAAAGCAACAAAACATGTCTCTCCAAGGAAACATCAAGGCCAAAGCACAAGAAGTTACTTTGATAAAACACTTTCCCTCTTGCACACTGATCACCCAGGAGAAAAAAATCTGTGCAAACTTTCACCAAAACAGACCAATGACTTGAGAAACTCCGAGAAAGAACAAAACTCCAGCCCTGTTTTACTAAGTTAGTCATTTTATCTTCTGATAAAATTATTTTCTTTTCTTTAATAATAAGAGCACATTCTATATATCTTCTTTACTTAAGTTACCACAATGATTTTAGAAATTGTTTCTAAGCAAACTTCTGATAACATACAATTACCATCAACAGTAAACAAACTTGTTAGAATAATGATTTAGTTTGTTTATATCTATTTTTATTATTTTAAATTAATACCCATATTTATTTATTAATATAAGCACTTATTTAATGTTGGCCATTTGAATAGAGCTCTTTAATAATTTTTATTCATCAATTTAATATTACCATCCGGAGGTATCAAAATATACACTGACACTGCACAAACAGACAAACACAAAACAAGTTACAACACATCAATAGAAACATATATCTTTGATTTCACTGCTTTTGAGCTATAATAATCCTGTAGGGCGTCTCCTACCTTCATCCATCTCTTTCCATCTATGGTTCCTTCCTGTGGGAACCACAGGCAAACCTCTTTTAGAAATTCAAAAAACTTTAACAATTGTTTTACTTTCATCTTTACTCTTCGTGTCTTTAAAGCATCTCTGAGACCCTCTACAAACGTCTCGTGCTGACTAATTTCTTGTCCCATATTGTCCCATAATCACCGATTACTCACAGAGGTCCTTGCTGAAAGGCAGGTTCCCTTGCAGTGTCCTCAAACTTCTTAGGTTCTAGCCGGCTCCTCGATCGGCGTTCCTCACTGGATCCCTCACGCTCAGGTCCCTGTTCAGGCGCCACTTGACCCGGCCCGCAGGTCAGTCGAACCGAAACCTGAGAGAGGGAGTGGGAATGAAAAGGACAAGAGAGAGAAATTGCCTTCTGCTCTATGCTCTCTATCGAACATCTGAGAAAACAATAAATTCAAGATATAAAAGTGAAAAAAAAAAAAAACCAAAGGACAAGAGACACGAAGAATGGAGACAAGACAGGATTCTGATCAAGTCTCATTTATTGGGGTGGAGTTGTGGGTATAGGTGGTGTTTGAGGAAGCCTCCTGATTGGGCGCTTCTGCTACATGGAGTCCCCTGATTGGTTGGGCGATCCTACTATATGGAGTCCCCTGATTGGGCAGCCCTCCTACTATGTGGAGTCTCCTGATTGGGCACTCCCACCTCTGGCAGGAAACCACCGCCCTGTACTGGCTGCTTAAAGAAGTACAGATTGAGAAATAGGAACTTAGCTGGATAGTTGCACAAAATGGTGTTAGCACACAAGATGGCCGTAATAATACCGGTGCCAGAGACAGCTTCCCACAGAAATGAAGCAATGTATTGCCATAACTTACCTTGAATAATGTATTCATATGTATTTTTTATTGTAAGCACAATAAAAAGAATTAAAGTAGTATTTAAACAAGAAAATTTATTGAAGATACTTTAAGGTCTTGAGGTGAATTAAGAATATAATTAGTCTAATTTAAAACTGAAGAATAATATAAAAATTATCCACCTGCAGAGCAAACAATATGCTGTTTCAGCTTCTTCTGAGGAAATAACAGAAAAAATCTTTTGCAAATGGTTTGTGTATTAGAGTCCTTCTGGACCTGGAGAAGTAAAAGTCAATTCCTCTGATATTAACAGTTTGTAGTATAAATTTACATTTGTTCAGCCTCAAAGAAAAATGGTCTTATATATGAAATTTATCCATATTCATATTTCACATAATATATTTATATTTCACATAATATATTTAGTTCATAATAAGGCAATAATACAGTACTCATCCTTTTGTGTCTGGCTTGCTTCATTCAACATAATGTCCTCCAGGTTCATTCATGTTGTCATATGTTTCATGACTTCATTTTTTCTTACTGCTGCATAATATTCCATCATGTGTATACTCCACAATTTGTTTATCCATTCATTACTTGATGGACACCTGGGTTGTTTCCAACTTTTGGCTATTGTGAAAAATGCTGTTATGAACATTGGTGTGCAGATATCTATTCATGTTACTGCTATCAGTTCTTCTGGGTATATACCTAGCAATGGTATTGCCAGGTCCCATGGCAAGTCTATATTCAACTTCCTTAGGAACTGCCAAACAGTCCTCCACAGTAGTTTTTCTCTGAATATGGGCTTATTTTGGCATGGAAAAGAGACATGAGAAAATAAATGTTTAAAAAAATTTAACTATTAATGTTTGTACTCGGATTTATGCGTTAAAATGTATATGTTTTAAGACTATATAACAGTGAAATCTCATGTGAAATATGATTAGGGATAATATTGCATATATAGAATGTTTTTACAAAGTGTAAGTACAAATAAAATAGAGGGAAACAGAAGAGCAGCTATATACAGAAGAGGAAGCATAGAGAGAATGAGAGGTAATGATGTTTTTTGTGTTTTTTGTTTGTATTATCATTATTGGAATAAATGAAAATGCTCTATTAATGATTGAAGTGATGAATGCACAACTATGTGATTAGATTATACCAAATACCATTGATCCTACATTTTGGATGGCTTTATGCTTTATTAAAATGTATCAATAAATTTAATTTGTTTAAAATGTATATGATTTATATTCCAAAGAAAATTTGATTTCTTTGAATAAAATATCATGCAGTTACCCTACTTTTGCATATCTACACATTTTTAATGTGAAATTCACATAAAATAAAATTAACCATTTTAGAGAGTACAATCAGTGGCATTTAGTAAACAATGTTGTACATCAACTTTATCTAGTTCCAGAGCATTTTCTTCACCTCCAAAGGAAAGCTCATACCCACAAAAGGAGCCACTCCCCATTCCACATTCCCCTCAACCTCTATCAGCCATTAATCTCTTTCTGTCTCTCTGGATTTACCTATTCTGGATATTGCATATAAACAGAACCTTTAACAAATTACAGTTTTTAATCTGGCTTTTTTCACTTATCATGTTTTTGAGATTTTCCAAAATTATAGCTTGTGCCAATACTTCATTCCTTTTAATGGTTGAACAGTATTCCAATGTATGGATATAAGATATTTTGGATACACATTCATTTGATGATAGATATTTGGCTTGTTCCCACCTGTTGGTAGTTGTGAATAGTACTACTATGAACATTTATGTACAATTATTTGAGTACTTATTTTCAATTATGGGAGGTATAAATCAAGGAGTAGGATTTCTGGGCCACATGCTAACACTGTGTATAACTTATTGTATAACTTATCGAGAAACTCTCCAAATATTTTCCACAGTGCTTACCCCCATTGTGTAGTCCCACCTTCAATGTTCAAAGATTCTAATTTGTGCACATCCTCACCCAACAGCTTTATATTTTTTAAAAAACTATAACCATCCTAGTGGGTGTGAAGTGGTGTCTCAATGTAGGTTTTTCGTCATTCACAGGATGATTTCATTTTTATTTTTATATAGCTGAGTTATAAATCCAGCTAGTGAGCAGTAATTTCATAATTTTAATTTGCACATCTGTAATAACATTTTGAGATTTCCTCACTGTGAATTGATGCATAATACTTAGAACAGCTTTATTATTTTTGGTCTTTAAGTAAATAATAAATGTTTTTAAATTCCCTAAATATACCATTGTGAGCCATTTCATTCCAAGAAAACACAAGATTTCCCTCTCTTTAAAAATAAAATAAAATACCAAAATATCTACATTTAAATAAATAACATTATGATGATAACATTTAAAAATTCACAATAAGACCAAAACGCTTTCTTTTTTTTTCTTTCTTTTTTTCTTTTTAAAGGCAGACTGCCACATGCAGTGCCTCATTTGGATGTGTCTGGAGTCTTGGAAGCTTGACTACCCTACATTCTCCTACAAATGGACCTTGAAAGCTTGTTTGGAGGTTCTAGCAGGGGAGTGCAGCTACTCGTATACCCTTGACCAAAGAATGGTCCTCCTCTAGCGGGAAAGGTCGTCCTCTTTGACCTAGCATGCAGCTTTGGGAGGGACACACATGGAGCAGTGAGGGAGGAAGGGGACACCCCCTAGCCAGCCAGATCAGCTGAATCAACCCTGGCAATCAATGGGGTGACAGATATCGCAGCCAGATCACCCTCACATCCCCAAATCGCTCTTTCTACTGTCATGGTTGCTCAGCCCTAATCCCCCAGAACACTCAGGAAAGGTGAGTGCTTTTCTTTCTAAACTGTGAGGGCTGAAGCCAGGCCAGGCCTTCCACTTCCCACTCACCTTGGTTTTCTTTCCTCTCACTTTTATTTTCTGCAGGAGAGAAGTCAGTATTAGTTCAAATTCAGTTTGGGAAGGTTGAGGAAGGTTTCTTATTGTAAATCAGAAGACAACCTAGATGTTTCAAATCCACAACTGGAGGGTGCTTGGTTCCAAGCCCCATCACTGACATGCAGCTTCTGCTCCACTGGGCAGCAGTGGCTGTGGCTGAAGGAAGTGTTGAGGGACAGTAAGCAGGACCACCAGACATGCTCATGAGGGTGAGTTGCTGGATGTCCCAGGAGCTGGGTTATTCCACCTAAAATAGCCAAAGTCCATGGAGAGGACTTGGATCTACATTTGAAAAGGGTGTGTGATACAAGATTGAATCTTTTTTTCTAAATGAAGTGGTAATAGTTGTGTCATTTTAAACATACACAATATTTAGTGAGACTTCTTTTACTTAAGAGTGGAGAATTATGCCAGGGACAAAGTAAACACAGAGAAACAACAAAAAGTAGCAAGAAAGAGAAATGGTTTAGTGAATCTCTGTGAGTTTGTTACAGCAGATGAAACTTGGATGATGAGAAACCCAAGTGGCACTTGGAGAGTCAGAAGAACAAAGTTTTATTGCGTGCAGACCCAGTGGAGAGTCAAGTTTCCAAAGTCTGAGCCCTGAGCTTTGGCTTTCATGGGGTTATATAGGTCTTTGTTTATTGGTTAGTGGGTTGCTGGGCAAGTGGGCAAATTCCTCAAGCCAGTGGGCAGGTGGGGTTTACAAGAGAAGAAATGAAAGCTTAGCTTATCTTCCTAAAGCAAAGAGCCTTGGTTGAAGGGGAGGAGAGGAGAGGAGCTGGAGAGCTGTTATCTTCCTAAAGCTGTGGGTCTCAGTTGAAAGGGGAGGAGAGGAGCTGTTATCTTCCTAAAGCTTTGGGTCTCTGCTGAGGGGGAGGAGTAGGGCTGCAGCACTTTCTTCATCATTTCCCTCTTTGATGCCCTTATAATTCCCATAGGGCATCATCTGTACTCAGTGGCCTATACTTTCTTAAGGCTAGGATTTTGGTAGTAGTTATGAGAGTTATGTTCATTTTGATGAACCTGATGAGTGCATTTATTATGCATGGGCCAAAGGTGACTGCCATGAATAAGATAAACAAGGTTCCAGCCAGAGGCAGGAGCCAAGAGGTCCACTGTCTGAGGTTCCAACTCCACGATTCATTTAGGTATTCCCTCCTCCTTTGGATTTGATCTCTAAGTTCTTTCACTTTGGTGGTGGTTATCCCTGACTGGTTAACATAGTAGAAGCATTCTTCTCCTAGAAAAATACATGCTTCCCCTTTTTTGACAGTTATCAAGTCAAGAGTTCTCTTATTTTGTAGGGTTACTCTGGCTAGAAAGTTGATCTTGTTCTGGAGAGAAACCAAAGAGTCTGCCACTCACTCAATGTCTTCATTTAGTCCTTGGAAAAGCTTATAATAGAACCCAACAGAGGAGCCCAGTCCTCCTAGCCCTGTTCCTATTTCCATGGCCACTCCTGTCCCTATGAGGATGGAGGTGAGTAAGGCCTTTTTGGCCCTCTTTAGATGGGGGCTTAGCACTAACTCCATTTCCATTTCATTGTAGATTGATATTTCAGGTGTTAAAAAAACACTAGAATGCATCTTCCTGTCCAGTTGGCCTCTAAGCACCGATATGCAGTACTTCCACATAGGTAAAACAGTCCCCTGGGGTGCATTGATTCTTAGTTAATAAGATCTGGTAGGAAGTACAGAAAGTTAAAGGGATGTTCCCACTAGATTTTGACCCTGGTGCAGGGCTACCTCTAAGACAGTTAGATTGCTTTCTGCAATGTTCAGGCAGATGTTGAGGGCTATAGGGCCAATAGAGGCAGTCCAATTACTGGTTTCTATCAGGGTTTGATTTAAGTTTCAATCAGGAGGGGCCGGGGTGCCTGAGAAGGTTCTTTTTCTGAGGACAGGAACAACCAACAGTAGTTGGTCCTGGGGCTGATATAGTGGAGGAGAGCATAGGTGGTGTTAATCAACCACCTCACCTGGTGTTGGATGGGGGTTGTGAATTGAGTGAGCTGATAAAGTCCTGTTAAATTTGCTCACTTATACTTGGGGCCCTCAGATAGCTGGATGAGGCTGGTCCAGACTTGTTTAAAGTTTTCTTTCTGGGCTATATCTTGTACATCCCCACCTGACATGCCTGTGTGTGTATAATAAGTCCAACAACTGACCTCCCTTGGTGGGCAATAAGTTCTGTAGCTACCCCCAAATTTCAGTCTGGCCATCCAGAACTTTTGTCCCCTTTCCTCACAAACTGAGGCTTCAGATAACCTGGCATATAGGTATGGTAGATAAAGGAAGAGAAGGGTTTGTACTTTCCTGCAAGCTGTTTTAACCTATATGCTGCTGAGAGGGGGGCAGATTTGTAACAACTGGAGCAGGGCTGAGAACTGGCACCAGCCCGTGGGACAAGAGGAAAAGCAACCTAAGGCACAGAAACATCCTACAAGGTAAAGGTATGTCACTGTGATTAAGGTTCTATTTACTATTGTCCAGTCTGTAGGATCTACAGCATCCAGTCCAGTTCCAAGCAGCAGGGTGAGTGGTCCAACCAGGAACAGGAACCACTAGTAGCAGGAGTCCATTCAGCAGGTGGAAGATGAGGATAGTGTACAGTGATTCTGGGTGACTCGAACTCTTAAGGGGTGGCTGGGTACAGGTTGGGCTATCCAGCTGTCTGGTTCTTTGTTGGGGTGTGCTTTCTTGACCCTGGAGTGGTGGACCCAAGGGATGGTGCCTGCAACTTTAAGAGCAGTGGGAGTTGTAAGGATCACAGTGTGACCTGTCCAGGCAGGCAGAAGGGGTTCTTTTTCCAGTCTTTGACCCAGACTAGGTCCCCTGGCTGGTGGGGGTGCACTGGGTGTCCCAGTGGGATGAAGTTTCAGAACACGATAGTTTTATGTATTTGGGCTAGAATTTTCCACAGCTGCTGGAGGATAGAATCTTGGCCAGCCTCCTCCAGGAGCTTGAGATTTCCTCTGAAGGCCTGGATAATTGGTGGTTGCTGTCCAAATAGAACTTCAAACTGTGAATGGCTCATGGGTCCTGGGGTAAACCTAACTCAGAGAAGGTTTAAGGGAAGTAAGTCTACCCAGGGAAGACCATTTTCTTGGCAGAATTTGCCTAGGGTGGTTTTGAAGGTTCGATTAATTCTTTAACTTTCCCTAAACTCTGGGGGCCTATAAGTGGTATGGAGATTCCACTTGATCCTTAGCATCTTTGCCAGTTCTTGGACTACAGCAGCCATGAAGGCTGGGCCATTGTAACTTCCAATGGACAGAGGCAGCCCATGTCGGGAACTGATTTCCCTGAGTAAAGCTTTAGTAATTTCTCTTGCTTTTTCAGTGTGAGCGGGAGAAGCTTCAACCCAGGCTGAAAAGGTGCAAATCATCACTAACAGATTTTTGTACCCCCAAATTGGTTTCACTTCTGTGAATTCTACTATGACATCTTCAAAAGGGACTGTCCCCATGTGCTGGATGACAGCCAGAGCTTGGGGACCCTGCAGAAGATTGTTCTCGGCACAAACTTGGCACTGGCTGCTGATGGTGGCACAGAGGGAAGCAAGTAGGGCTATGTAGTAGTATGCCCTGAATAAGGCTTCTAGCTCAATTTTCCCTAGGTGGGTGGGTTGGTGGTATTGCTGAAAGGAGCATGAGTGACTCCTTTCAGGATGAAAATCTGGTTATCCAGGAGCAGCCAAGTTCCTTTGGGAACTGTTCTTCCCAGGTATACTTTAGTTGATTAGTTTCTTGTCCTAAGAGGGACTTGTATTCCATGGATTCCTTCAGCCATTTGCCAGGCTGCTTTGTCAGCTAGCCTGTTTCCTTGAGTGACCATATCCATTCCTTTCTGATGTCCATGGCAGTGGATGATGGCAACTCTGGTTTCCAGATTGCTTCTAATATTGAAGGATTTCTTCTTTGTTTTTGATTTTCTTTCCCCCTGCAGTTGGGATGCCTCTTTCTTTATAAACCACTCCATGGATATGAACAGTAGCAAATGTGTATTTAGAGTCAGTGTAAATCTTTACTGCCTGCCCAGTGACTAACTACAGGGCTAGGGCCAGTGCCCAGAGTTCTGCTCATTGTGCAGACCATCCCCGGGGTAGGGATGCTGCTTCTACTACCTGTTCAGCAGTGGTGACTGTATATCCAGCAAGCTTCTCCCTGTTTTTAACAAGACTGCATCCATCTGTAAATAGTGTCTGGTCTAGGGAAGGGAGTGGTCTGTCTTGGAGGTTGGGACAACTGGCATAAACTTCTTCAGTCACTCCAACACAATCATGTTCTGGGTCCCCTTCCTCGTCAGGCAAGAAGGTGGCAGGATTTAGACTGAGTACCATTTCTATTGTTACTCTGGGGTTTTCACAGAGTAAACCTTAATAATGTGTGAGCCAAGGTTGAGATATCCACTGGTGCCTGTGTGAGTTCATTAAGGCAGTGACCGTGTGTGGCACCATACACAAATAACTTGTCTGAGGGTTAATTTGTCAGCTTCCTTGATGAAGGTTATGGTTGCCACTAGAGCTTAAAGACAGGGCAGCCACCCAGTAGCTATGGGGTCCAGTTGCTTGGAGAAGTAGGCAATGGGCCTCTGCCAGGGGCTGACTGTTTGGGTGAGGACTCCCAAAGCTACCTTGTTCTTTTCATGCACCAACAGAGTGAAGCTTCGAGTTACATCTGGGAGATCCAAGGCAGGGGCTCGGCCAAGTTGTCTTTTGATGTCTTGAAAAGCCCTCTGTTGAGCTTCTCCCCAGACAAGGGACTACTTCTCTGGGCCTGTCAGAACTTCATAAAGTGATTTGTTCATGACTGCAAACCCAGGAATCCAGATGCAACCAAACCTTGCAGCCCTGAGGATCTCACAAAGTTTTCTTTTTGTGGTGGGGGTAGGGATAGAGGAGATTATTTTCTTTCATTCTGGTCCAATCATCTGGTGCCCTTGTGTGATGCTGAACCCCAGGTACTTGACCTGCTCTTTACAGATCTGGGCTTTTCTCCAAGATACTTTGTACCCAGTCTGTGTTAGAAGTTGTAGGAGAGTCTGGGTCCCTCTCCAACAGTCCTCTGATGTCTCACTAGCAGGTAGGAGGTCATCGACATATTGCAAGAGTGCACACCTACAGTCTTCCTGGGGGTAGGTGACCAGATATGCTGCCAAGGCTTCCTTGAAAAGGGTAGGGGAGTTTTTGAAGACTTGCAGGAGCTGAGTCCAGGTTAGCTGAGTTTTCTGCCAGGTTCTGGGATTTTCCTACTCAAAAGCAAACAGAGGCTGGCTTGGGGGGGTGGTCAGCTGCAGGCAGAAGAAGGCATCTTTCAGGTCCAAGCAAGTGAATCAGGTGGCTTCAGACAGCTGCTGTCCCAGCAAAATGTACAGGTTGGGAACAACCTGATGTAAGGTGAAAGTGGTGTTGTTGATGGCTCATAGATCCTGGACTGGTCGATTTCCTGTCCCATCTAGCTTCTTCACTGGTAGTAACGGAGTGTTCCAGGGTGATTGACACTCGATCAGGATTCCCTCTTTTCTCAGGTGATCTGTGTGCTCAACGATGCCCAATTGTGCTTTGCATGGAATCAGATACTGCCTCTGCCAGACTGGGAGGGCTCCAAGCTTCAGGTCAATGATGATGGGTGCATTGTTCTGTGCCACTCCTGGTGGGTTTCTTTCTGCCCAAACCTTGGGGAAAAGTTCCAGCAGTTTTTATGGATCCTGACTTGAATTTTCTTCCACATAAAGTCTCCATTCCTTACTTTGGAGTATGGTGATGAGGAGAGTGAGGCCAGTCCCAAGGCTTAAACTTGCTGGCCCCTCAGGTTTGAAGGTAATCTGGGGTCCCAGTTTGGTTAAGAGGTCTCTACCAAGTAGTGGAACTGGGCATTGAGGCAATTACAGAAATTTATGAGTCACTTTGTGGCCTCCTAGTTGACAAGTTCTCAACTGGCAAAAAGGTTGTTGGTTAGACTGGTCTTCAGTCTCTCCTATAATATTAGTGGTTTTCCCACTCAAGGGGGCAATGGGAGTTGTAACCACAGAATATTCAGTGCCAGTGTCTACAATGAAACTCACTGGCTGGCCCCCAACTTGTAGTTTGACGGTGGGCTCATGGGGACCAAGTTCCAGTGAGCCTGGTTGCCCCTATTTGGAGTCGAGTCCCACCAGCCCGATCAGATGGTCCTGGGGCTCAGGTTGATATTTCCCTTTCAGGTTGCTCCCTTTGTGAGCCTGATTCTTTTGGGGGCACTAATTTTTCCAGTGTCCACTTCCTTTACATTAGGCACATTGTTCTCTAGCCAGGGGTGTCCTATTGGTACTTGTCTCCCCTTTTCAAGGTGGTCCTCCCATCTGGTGGGTTCAGTATTTCACAAGGCCACTGCCAGCAGGGAAACTTGATGTTTTATTTGCTTTTTTGGCTTCTCATTCAGTGATTTCATCCCAATTGATGAACACTTTATTGGCAAACTCAAGGAGTTGAAAAGTATTCATTCCCACGAACCCTTCTAATTTTTGGAGCTTTCTCTTAATGTCCAATGCTGACTGCATGACAAAGGCAGCATTCACCATTCTCTGGTTCTCTGGAGCTTCTGGGTCAAAAGGAGTGTAGATTCTGAAGGCCTCACAAAGTCGCTCATGGAAATCTCCCAGAGATTCTTTGGGCTTTGGAGAGACTAAAGTCATCTTTGCATGTTTATGGGTCATTTTACCCCTTCTCAAACCCTTCAGAGGGGCACTTCCCAATAATGCTGGAGGGCAGCCCATCCCTGATCGTTGAAGTCCCAGTTTTGTTGAGCCACTAGTGCCGTCTCTCGTGCCAACACTTCTGGGTCTAAGATGCCAGTGGGGACCTGCTCCTGCAGCCACTTTTGGCCTTTCATCAAAATCTGTCATCTATCCTCTGTATTAAACAAAGTAAGGAGGAGTTGGCAGCAGTCATCCCAAGTGGAATGATGGGTTTGGAAGATGGACTCCATGAGATCAATAAGGGCTTGAGGCTTTTCTGAGTAGGGAGGGGTGTGGTGCTTCCAGCTTAAGTGGTCTGTAGTTGTAAAGGGATGGTAATACAAAACAGGCCTCCCATGTCAGATGGTCCCATCCTCGCCGATCTGGGCTGGACCCTGTGTCTCATGGAGGGGCATCTGTAACGTGGGTTGTGCCGAACAGAGCCTTCTCACCACAGGGGTTCCAAGGATTTTTCCAGATGGGGCCAATGGTCCTGGAGGGACCAAAAGTGTAGGTGTTTCTGTGAGATCTGCCTATGCTCTTCAGCTAGGGGGCAGGCGATAGTGTATGGTGGGGGTGGTGGGTCTTCTTCCAAGGATCCCTGATGAATGACTGGCTTCTGGGGTCCCATTCTTTGTGCAACCAGGACCCTGCTCTTTCCCTTTTTTCAAAAGCAAAATTGAACCCGAGGGGGCAGAGTCCAAGAGTGGATATAGGAAAACTGATTGGGATGGCCAGTAGTTCCTGTGTCGCCCCACACTGTGTGGACCTTGGCTACATCCAGGGTCCCTTCCAAGGGCCAGTCAATGTTGACCCGGGGCCACTCTAATTCACATAAGGTTCAGTGGGTGCCAGAGTTCATCTGAATGCCATAATCTCTGGAAAAGCCCTTCTTAAAATTCTTAAGCATGTGGTCTAAGACAGTGGGTTTTGACTGTGATAAGCCCATATCCTGAGTTGGTGGTGCAAGACAGACAAAAGAAGGGGTTGCCTCTTTTGAGGTCACTCAAATGCCCATCTGTCCACATCTCTCATGGGAACTTTGGCTCATCTTAGCTAAGGTGCCCGGGTAAAGTTTGGGTTGGCCATTATGCTGTATGATGTAGCTGCAGAGAAAAACAGTTAGGGCCCACTCAGACTCAGACTCTGTAGTGAGAGCTGTGGAGCTGTTGAGGATTTTAGCATCTAGGTTCATTAGAGAGATTGGTCTAAAGTTTTCCTTTCATGTGGCATCTTTGTTTTGCTTTGTTATTAGGGTGATGTTGGCATCATATAAAGAGTTAGGCAATGTTCCCTCCTGTTCTAGTTTTTGGAAGAGTTTAAGCAGGATTGGAATTTTTAATAGTTCTTTCCAGAATGTTTGGTAGAACTCATCTGTGTAGGTTTCTGGTCCTGGGCTCTTCTTAGTTGGGAGTTTTTTGATAACTAATTATATCTTGTTATTTTTGTTCTTTGTTTTTCTGTGTGTTTGTTCTGTTGAGTTCATCAATTTCTTCTTTTGTCAATGTAGGCTGCTTGTGTATTTCTAGGATTCTTTTTCCGTCCCTCTAAATTATCCATCTTCTTAGCATACATTTTTTAAAGTATCCTCTTATGATACTCTTTATTTCTGTAGGGTCAGTGGTGATTATTTCCTTTCTTATTTTTTATTTTATGTATTTGCATTTTCTTTCTTTTTTTCTTTGTTAGTCTGACTGAAGGTTTGTCAATTTTATTAATCTTCTCAAAGAAACAGATCTTGTTTTCATTTTTTTCTAGTGATTTCTTATTTTCAATTTCATTTACCTCTGCTCTAATCTTTGCTATTTCCTTCTTTCTACTTGCTATGGGGTTAATTTGTTGTTCTATTTCTAATTCCTTCAGGTGTGCAGTTAGATCTTTGATTTAACTCTTCCTTCTTTTTTAATATAGGCATTTATGGCTATGAATTTCCCTCTCAGTACAGCTTTTGCTACAACTCATATATTTTGATACATTGTGTTGTCATTTTAATTCATTTCAAGGTAGTTACTGATTTCTTTTGCAATTTCCTCCTTGAGCCACTGATTGTCTAAGAGTGTTGTTTAACTTCCATATATTTCTGCCTAATGTGCTTCCCTGCCCCTTACTGACTTCCAGCTTCATTCCATTTTGGTCAGAGAAATTACTTTGTATAATTTCAAACTTTCTGAACTTATTGGGAGTTGTTCTGTGGCCTAGCATGTGGTCTATCCTGGAGAATGATCCATGTGTGCTCAAAATGTATATCCTGCTGTATTTGGGTGTAATGTTCTATATATGTTTATTAGGTCCAGATCCTCTAATTTATTATTCAAGGTCCCTGTTTCTTTTTTGATCCTCTGGTGAGATGTTCTCTCTAATGGCAATAATGGTGTATTAAAGTTCCCCACTATAATTGTAGAGGTATCTATTTCTCTACTTAGTTTTTCCAAGTTTGCCTCATGTATTTTGAGGTTCCCTGATTTGGCACATTAATATTTATGATTGTTCTTTCTTCTTGATAGATTACCCCTTTTATTAATATATACTTTCCTTTGTCTGTTACAATAGCTTTGCATTTAAAGTCTGTTTTTTCCAATATTAGTATAGCTTCTCCTGCTCTTTTCTGATTATTATTTGCACATAAAATTGTTTTCCAACAATTCGCTTTCAGCTTCCTTGCATCCTTGGGTCTAAGGTGAGTTTCTTGTAGACAGCATATACATGGATCATATTTCCTTATCCATTCTGCCTATGTATATCTCTTTATAGGAGAGTTCAATTCATTAATATTCAATGTTATTTTTGTCAAGGAATTAGTTACATTAGCCATATTTTCTATAGGCTTATGTCTGCCATATTTTGTTTTTATTTCTCTTTTTATCTTTGTAGTTATTCTTACACTTTACTTGATCTCTCTCTCTCTCCTGTTTTTTCCTTTCAACCAGGAGAGCTCCCTTTAGTATTTCTTGAAGAGCAGATTTTTTATTAACAAACTCTCTTAATTTCTGTTTATCTGTGAATATTTTGAACTATCCCTCATTTTTGAATGCCAGCTTTGCTGGATAGTGAATTCTTGGTTGGAAGTTTTTTTTTCCTTTAGCACCTTAACTATGTCATACCACTGTCTTCTTGCCTCCATGGTTTCAGATGAGAAATCAGCTCTTAATATTATCGAGCTTCCCTTGTATGTGAAGGATCTCTCTTATTTTGCTGCTTTCAGTATTATTCTTTGTCTTAAGCATTGGCAATTTGAAAAGTATATGTCTTAGTGCAGGCTTATTAAGATTTATACTGTTTGGGGTGTGCTGCACATCCTGGACTTGTACATACATGTCCCTCCATAGAGGTGGGAAATTTTTAGCCATTATTTCCTCCAGTACTCTTTCTTCCCCTTTTCCTTCTCTTTTCCCTCTGGGATGCCTATAATGTTGTGTGTTTCATGTCAGCATTCAAGTATGTTTGTGTGTTTCATGTCATCATTCAAGTCCCTAAATCGCTGCTGGATTTTTTCTAACTTTTTACATGTCTGTTCTGCTATTTGTCTGATTTCAGTGGTATTGTCTTCTGCATTGCTATTTCTTTCCTCCGCCTGTTCAAATCTACTGCTATGTGCTTTCAGTGTATTTTTTATTTCTTGCATTGTGTCATTCATCACCATCAGGTCTATTTTCTTTTTATGTATATTTACAATTTCTTCAGTATGTTCTTCCAATGTCTTTTTAATATCCTTAATCACTTCTTTCACTTCATTAATTTGATCCATGATATTTATTTGGACATTCCTGATTAATTGTTTCATATTCAGCATCTCCTCCTGTTTTTGTAATTTTTTAAATTATACTAGACTATGTCTTCCTGTTTCTTAGCATGGCTTTAATTTTTTATTGGTGTCTGATAATTTGTTTATCTTGATGGGCTTATTTGTTGGTTAGCTTCCCTTTCTACTCTTGGGTTTTATTTTGTTGTTTCTCTGTGTGTGGTAAGGTTAATTTTTGATATTTGGTTCCTCTTATTCTATATCTGTTCAGTTATATGTGTTCCCCACCCACCTTTTCCAGCCACATTTGCAAACACCTCATGGTTTTCTCTTGGCCTTTCATCTCTTTGTCCAGCTCCCTCCACATCAATTCCCTGAAGCCTCCTGTTCTGTGGATTACCAAAACTGCTCACTCTGGTTGGATTTTGCCCCTTATGTGCCATTTTTTGCAAAAGAGCTAGGCAGTGCCTACTTACATCGATGCCATTTTCCTGGAATTCCCTCAATGTAGTTTTTGATTTGTGTAAACCTAATGACTAAAGATATTTGGTATCTTTTCATGGGATTTTTGGCCAACTGCATATATTCCTTGAAGAAATGTCTATCCAAATACTTTGCTTCCTTAAATTTAGTTGGGCATTTAGGAGAAAGAATAACTGGAGTAAACTTTAAGATCCTTTGTTTCAGTTTGTGAAGGACTAGTGTGACAAGAAAAAAATCAACAATCTTAAAATTTCCCTTTAGCAGAAAGACAGGATGAAGATACCAGAAATGCAATGATAAATAAGAGCTTGTATTTCCTATAGAAATTGAAAATGGGGACCATCATACAAGAACCAGCAAGAAAGTCTTTCAGTACAGCAATCTGAAGAGCTCCTGGCTTGTTGTTTCTGAACTCTTTGAACTTACATCTCAAAAAGAATCTCAGTGATGTAGACATGAGAGAGGCAACACTTGTTGACCACCAGTTCTATAGGAAATCTCTTCATTCTGAAGAATCCTGGATATTGGTCCAATATTGTTTTGTCAATTTAATAGATAAAAGTTCTATTACCTGTATTTAATAAGTGCTTATTACATAGGAAGCACTTTAACCATGTTCCCTGGAACTCTCAACATTCCTAACAAATTGGAAAACTATTTTGCAAATGTGGAACTTGATGTTATAAACTAATAATTTACCTATAGAGTCTTAAAAAGTAACCGGTCATGCATACTGCTTGTCTTTTGATGAACCTGAATACGTAATTTAAATTGACCAGGAGTGTTGTAGTTATGGATTGTCAAGTAAAAATTTTAATATCAACAGTTCAGAAATCACCAGTTTATTGGAAGTTATGCTGGAAGTTACCCGGTTATTCAGGGAGTAGCTAAGATATTTCACAAAATGTCTTATGTGTTATTCTATTATAATGAAGTTAAAATGTGTTCAGAGTATGCATATCACTATAAGTATGTGGTAAAAGCATATTCTGTATCGACTAGAGAACATTTGTCTAAAGCAGCAAGCATCATCTGAGCTTTCCATAAATAGATCATCACATTCCCAGTACTACCATCCTGATAATCATCCTTCGGACATGGTTATATATGGACCTGGATTAGTGTAATTTCCACTGTGTTGTAGGAATCAGTGATCTCTGATGATGTAGCTACACAGTTCACCCAGAAAGAGTGACCCTTCCTTGCAGATCCAAGAACTGTTCAAATATGTGATACTGGAAAGCATCACTCATTTGTTCCTTATGGGTGATTATCTCTACATTGATTATATATTTATCAACAAATATCCAGAACATCTTCCACATATTCCACTCCATAGCTTGCCTTGATTCTTTCATGGCCCTTACAGTTACATAAAGGAAATTTGTTTCTTAATTATTAACTTTCACATAGTTTGTCACTTCAAAACTTGTCCTTGTTACTCAATCTTCAATACCCAGAATTGTGCTAGGAAGCCAAAGAATATTTTTAATGAGTAAATAAATGAATTAAACTCTAAATTACTATTCTACTCAAAGAATGAAGCTGAGGTTTGAGACCACAGTAGTAAAAATAATGGGAATATCTTTTTCCATATAATCCTTATATGGAGGAAGTCATGTTTATTTAGATTAGTTTTTATAATGAATTTCCACCTTATTTAGTCATTAAGGGCTTTGCACTTGTGTCTTTGAACTTAGACATAGAAATCATCAACGAATCAAACTTACTGTCCTTACTGTCTTTGGAGCAGCACCAAGTACACCTTCTTCACTGAGGAAGAACTGTGAATGTTTTTGATGTTAAAGTGCTGTTCCTTTAATGAACCTCTATATGTTCAGCTTTTTCCCCCACAGTAGCCAGCCCTGTATTTGAAGTTCATGCACCATTCTCAGAACAGAACTCACACACTAGATACAATGTATCAGCCCTATAAATTGGATGTGATTTTCCACTGGAGGAGAGAGGCAAGCTGTGGAGGTAAAAGAAGTGAGTTCTCCAAGACTCAAGTCTAAGTGAGCTCCAGGAACCTGTGCTTCAAAAGGAGAAAGAGCCTTCTCAGTGAGAATGCAGGACCTTGGAAGTGTCAAATGTAATTTCCTTGAGTGAAAGATATTTTTTGAAATGGCACCAAGAATGTTGGGGGAAAATCTAAAGATAGTGTCATTATATTTTTTACTTACTTTCTATTCATTTGTGCTTCTTTAATTACCTTGGCTTCAGGAAAGAAATGCTCATATATATACTGAAGTTAACTATTACATAATTGCCTTCAAGTTGGTTCTCCGTTGCAATGAATTTCCTTCTCCTTACCTCCTCAGCATCCTATCATCATTTTTATCTTTCTCTTATCTTTATCCAGGAAATCCTTCCTAATTTTCAATGTCCTGAAATATTTTTCCACTAGCTTGTTTATTCCCCCATTTCTCATTCTTTTGTAATTTAAGAACTGTATTCATTATATATCTCTAGATAAATAAACCAAAATTATATCTATAGATAGATAGATAGATAGATAGATAGATAGATAGATAGATAGATAGA
>JAKSZT010054023.1:4074195-4094889 GCA_026826555.1 Tolypeutes matacus | reverse complement strand
TTATATCCCATGGATATGGTGGGTGGGATGATCCTGCCTGCAGAAGCAGGCCCTCTCCATTCCCTGGGATGGCCATTGCCCATCGTTGTCTCCTCACCAGGTGACTTGGATGAGTCCATTGAGCTGCAGGGTAGGAGTTGCAGCTCTGCCGAGATTCCATGCACACCTGGCACATAGGTAGGCCAGAGGCTCCAGTCTCTGGAAGTATACCTAAGAACTTCAGCATCACATATAGGTTTGAATAGAAGGGACTGATGAACCATGTGCAGGGAGGACTTCTTTGAGTCGAATTCTGTCACTCTCAGGAGCACAGATTCCAAAATAGAGCCCACTGATAAGGCTTCAGTCTCTGGGTCTATCCCCACTTATATAGGACCTGGGTGTCTCCAGAGCTCTCAGGAGCCCCTCTGTGTGGGGTGATAGGCACTTAGATGTTCCATGAGCTCCTACTGAGGTGTGCGTAAGAGTTACCTCTGGGATGACCTCCCGATTCTCTTTGAAGTCTCTTAGCCACTTGAACTCATTTGTCTTTACCTTTTCCCTCTTTAATTCAAGGTCTTTTTCCAGTTGTGTTGCCAGTTGGCACTTGATATTAATCCCTCATTGCCAGGGAGGCTCATCCCCGGGAGTCATGTCCCACTTTGGGGGGAAGGTAATGCAATCATATGCTGAGTTTGGCTTAGAGAGAGGCCACATTTGAGCAACAAGGAGGCTCCCAGGTGGCAATCCTTAGGTACCCCACAACTGCAGGCTAAGTCTCAGTTACAAGAGCAAAGACTCAAAAGGGTAGTCATCAATAAAAAGAGCACATCACTGGGTCATCCCCTTTTGACAGACACTGTCCCTGCACTCAGAGGACTATTGCTGCTCCCTTGGAGACTGTGGCAGAGCTCTCCAGGCTAGGAATTCAGATTCCCTCATTTATTGTGTGATTGTCCACCCATCGTGACCATACCCCATCTTTTGATCTTTTGAATGATTTTGTATATCTTTCATGTATATTCGGATAAACCATAGATTATATCAATATGGGTGATGGCTCAAAGCTTGCTCTTCTCTTACTCTCCTTTGTTAACCTATCTTTCACACAATGGTTCTCAGAGACGGCTCACTTTCCTCACTTCAGATCAGTGAGTTCATACACTGTTCATCCTTCAGTGCCTGGCTTGCTTCACTCAACATAAGGTCTTCAAGATTCATCCACGTTATTCCATGTGTTAGCACTTTGTTCCTTCTTACCGCTGAGTAATATTCCATTGTATGTATGTTTACAATTTAGATGATACAGTTTAATAATTTTGATGATATTTACCATGTCCTGTGTCCATTACTGTAAGGTAATGAAAAACCTTCCCCATGACCACCAAACAACCAATTAGATTTTGACTATTCTCTTCCCCCCAGCCCCCCAGGGCCAATGATACCCCACTCTCCCAACACATGGAATGTCAAGATTCACAGTTACATGCCCTGGGGATTTGAACCAGCCCTTCCTAATCCACCCACCTCCCAGTGCTGCAAGACCAAACCCAGGAACACCACCACTCATCTCCCCATCCCCCAACATGCAACCACACTCTATCCCTGTACCATAGATTATGTCCATATGGGTGATGGCTCAAAGCCTGCTCTTGTCTTACTCTCCTTTTTTAACATATCTTTCAGACAATGGTTCTCAGAGAATGCTCACTTTCCTCAGTTCAGATCAGTGAGGTCATATACTGTTCATCCTTCAGTGCCTGGCTTGCTTCACTCAACATAAGTTCTTTAAGATTCATCCACGTTATTCCATGTGTTAGCACTTTGTTCCTTCTTACAGCTGAGTAATATTCCATTGTATGTATGTGCCACATTTTGCTTATCCATTCGTCTGTTGATGGGCACCGGGGCTGATTCCAACTTTTGGCAATGGTGAAAAATGCCGCTATGAACATTGGTGTGCATATATCTGTTTGTATTTATGTTTTCAGTTCTTCTGGGTATATACCCAGCAGTGAAATTGCTGGATCATACGGAAGATCTATTGCTAGTTTTCTGAGGAACCGCCCATCTGTCCTCCACAGTGGCTGGACCATACCGCAGTCCCACCAGCAGTGGATGAGGGTTCCTATTCCTCCACATCCTCTCCAACATTTAGTGTCTCCTGTTTTTTTAATAGCTGCCATTCTGATGGGTGTAAGATGGTATCTCATTGTAGTTTTGATTTGCATTTCCCTGATAGCAAGTGATGTTGAGCAATTTTTCATGTGCTTTTTAGCCATTTGTATTTCTTCCTTTGAGAAGTGTCTTTTCAGGTTACTTGCCCATTTTTTATATGGGTTGTTGGTCCTTTTATTTTCGAGGTGAAGGATTTCTTTATATATGCAGGATATTAGGCTCCTATCAGATATATGGTTGCCGAATATTTTTTCCCATTGGGTAGGTTGCCTTTTTATTTTCTTAATCACATCCTTAGAGGTGCAGAAGTTTTTAATTTTGAGGAGATCCAATTTATCAATTTTTTCTCTTGCTGCTCGTGCTTTGGCTGTGAAGTTCATGAAATCATTTCCTATTACAAGGTCCTGTAGATGCTTCCCTACATTATCTTCCAAGATTTTTATGGCTTTGGCTCTTATATTGAGATCTTTGATCCATCTTGAGTTGATTTTTGTATAAGGTGTGAGATGGTATTCTTCTCTCATTCTTTAGATATGGATATCCAGTTCTCCAAGCACCACTTGTTAAAGAGGCCAATCTCTCCCAACTGAGTGGGTTTCATGGCCTTGTCAAATATCAGATGACTGTACATGCAAGGATCTATATCAGCACTCTCAATCCGGTTCCACTGGTCAGTAGGTCTATCCTTGTGCCAATACCACGCAGTGTTGATCACTGTAGCTTTGTAGTATGTTTTAAAGTCAGGTAATGTGATACCTCCAACTTCATTTTTCTTTTTCAATATATCTTTGGCAATTCGGGGCCTATTGCCTCTCCAAATATATTTTGTGGTTAGTTTTTCCAGTTCCTTAAAAAATATAGTGTTGACTTTTATTGGGATTGCATTAAATCTGTAGATTAGTTTGGGTAGGATAGATATCTTGATGATGTTTAGTCTTCCCATCCATGAACAGGGAATATTTTTCCATTTATTTAAGTCTTCTTTGATTTCCTTTAACAGTGTTGTGTAGTTTTCTGTATATAAAGCCTTTACATCTTTAGTTAAATTTATTCCTAGGTATTTTATTCTTTTGTTTACTATTGTAAATGGTATTTTTTTTTCTGATTTCCTCCTCAGTTTGCTGGTTAGTGCTGTACAGAAATGCTACTGATTTTTGAGCATTGATCTTATAGCCTGCAACATTACTGAACTCCTTTATAGGTTCTAGAGGCCTTGTTGTCGATTTCTCAGGGCTTTCTAGGTATAGGATCTTGTCATCTGCAAATAATGAAATTTTTACTTCTTCATTTCCAATCTGGATGCCTTTTATGTCCTTTTCTTGTCTCAGTGCTCGTGCAAGTACTTCTAAGACAATGTTAAATAGGAGTGGTGATAGTGGGCATCCTTGTCTTGTTCCCGATCTCAGAGGGAAGGCTTTTGGGATTTCACCATTGAAAATGATGTTAGCTTTGGGTTTTTCATATATACCCTTTATCATTTTCAGAAAGTTTCCATCTATTCCTATCTTTTGTAGTATTTTTATGAGGAAAGAGTGCTGTATTTTGTCAAATGCTTTTTCTGCAGCTATAGAGATGATCATGTGATTATTTTTCTTTCTGTTTGTTTATGTGGTGTATTACATTGATTGATTTTCTTATATTGAACCATCCTTGCATACCTGGGATGAAATCCACTTGGTCATGGTGTATAATCCTTTTGATATGTTGTTGAATGCGATTAGCAAGTATTTTGTTAAGGATTTTAGGATCTAGGTTCATTAGAGAAATTGGTCTGTAATTTTCCTTTCTTGGGGTATCTTTATTTGGTTTTGGTATTAGGGTAATGTTGGCATCATAGAATGAGTTAGGTAATATTCCTTCTACTTCTATTTTTTGGAAGAGCTTAAGTAGAATTGGTGTTAGCTCTTTCCGGAATGTTTGGTAGAATTCAGCTGTGAAGCCATCTGGTCCTGGACTCTTCTTATTTGGGAGGTTTTTAATGACGGAGTCTATGTGTTTACTTGTAATTGGGCTGTTGAGTTCATCTATTTCTGCTTTCATCAATGTTGGCTGGTTATGGGTATCTAGAAACTTGTCCATTTCCTCTAAATTGTCATTCTTGTTGGCATATAATTTTTCAAAGTATCCTCTTATGATACTCTTTATTTCTGTGGGGTCAGTAGTGATATCACCTTGCTCATTCCTTATTTTATGTATTTGCATCTGTTCTCTCTTTTTCTTTGTTAGTCTGGCTAAGGGTTTGTCAATTTTGTTGATATTCTCGAAGAACCAGCTTTTGGTTTTGTTTATTGTTTCCAGTGCTTTCTTATTCTCTATTTCATTTAGTTCTGCTCTAATCTTGGTTATTTCTTCTTTTCTACTTCCTTTAGGTTTAGTTTGTTGTTGTTTTTCCAATTCCTCCAAGTGTGCAGTTAGGTCTTCAATTTTAGCTCTTTCTTCTTTTTTAATATATGAATTTATGGCTATGAACTTCCCTCTCAGGACTGCTTTCGCTGCATCCCATAGGTTTTGATATTTTGTGTTGTTGTTTTCATTAGTTTCAAGGTAGTTACTGATTTCTTTTGAAATTTCCTCTTTAACCCACTGTTTGTCTAAGAGTGTGTTGTTTAACTTCCATATCCTTGTGCCTAACCTGTTTCTCTGGCCGTTATTGAATTCCAACTTCATTCCGTTGTGGTCAGAGAAATTACTTTGTATAATCTCAATCTTTCTGAATTCATTGAGTGTTGTTTTGTGGCCTAGCATGTGGTCTATTTTGGAGTATGTTCCATGTGCACTGGAGAAGAATGTATATCCCGCTGTATTTGGGTGTAGTGTTCTGTATATGTCTATTAAGTCCAAATCTTCTAATGTATTGTTGAGTGCCTTAGTTTCTTTAGTAATTCTCTGCCTAGATGTTCTGTCTAATGATGATAGTGGTGTGTTGAAGTCCCCTGCTATAATTGTAGAGGAATTTATTTCTCTTCTAAGTTTTTCCATAGTTTGCCGCACATATTTTGAGGCACCTCGATTAGGTGCATAAATGTTGATGATTGTTCTCCCTTCTTGAGAGATTACTCCTTTTACTAATATGTAGTGTCCATCTTTGTCTCTTACAATAGTTTTGCATTTAAAGTCTATTTTGTCTGATATTAGAATAGCTACTCCCGCCCTTTTTTGCCTACTGTTAGCTTGTAAAATGGTTTTCCAGCCATTCACTTTCAGCCTCTTTGAATCCTTGGGCCGAAGGTGGGTTTCTTGTAGACAGCATATAGATGGATCATATTTTCTTATCCATTCTGCCAATCTGTGTCTTTTGATTGGTGAATTTAATCCATTAAAATTCAGTGTTATTACTCGTAACGAATTTCTTACTTCAGTCATTTTTTCTTTTGGTTAATGTATGTTATATGTTGTTTTGTTTCTCTTTTTGAGTTTTCAGTTGTTTTTAAACTCTCCTCCAACTCTCTCTCCTTTGTTTTTTCCTTTCAACTTGTAGAGATTCCTTTAGTATTTCTTGAAGTGCTGGTTTCTTCTTGACATACTCTCTTAATTGCTGTTTATCTGTGAATATTTTGAACTCTCCATCATTTTTGAATGCCAGTTTTGCTGGATAGGGAATTCGTGGCTGGAAGATTTTTCTTTTAGTGTTTTGATTATGTCATACCACTCTTTTCTTGCCTCCATGGTTTCAGCTGAGAAATCTGCACTTAATCTTATTGTGCTTCCCTTGTATGTGATGGTTCTCTTTTCTCTTGCTGCCTTGAGTATTTTCTCTTTGTCTTGAGCATTGGACAATTTGACAAGTATATGTCTTGGAGTTGGCCTATTGGGATTTATACTATTTGGGGTGCGCTGTGCTTCCTGGGTCTGCACATCCATCTCTCTCAATAGAGTTGGGAATTTTTCAGCCATAACTTTCTTCAACACTCCTTATGCTCCCTTTCCCTTCTTTTCTCCTTCTGGGATGCCCATAATGCGTATGTTTGTGCGTCTTGCATTATCGGTGAATTCCCTGAGACCATACTGGATTTTTTCTATATTTTTGTCTATCTTTTCTACAATCTTTGATTTCAACTGTATTGTTTTCCATATCACTAATTCTTTCCTCTGCCTGTTCAATTCTGCTGCCATGTGAGTCCAGCATCTTTTTCATTTCTTGACTTGTGTCTTTGTTCGCCATCATATCCATTACCTTTTTAGGTGTGTTACTATTTCTTCAGTATGTTCTCCCAGTGTCTTCTTTATATCCTTAATCTCTTCCTTCAGTTCTTTAAGTTGGTCCATGATATTTGTTTGGATAGCTTTGATTAGTTGTTCAGTGTACTGCATTGCTTCCTGGTTTTTATTTTGTGCACAGGACTGGTCCATGTTTTCCAGTTTCTCAGAGTCATTTGTATTTTTCTGTTGCCCTCTGGTCATGATGTTATCTTGATGGGTTTGTTCAGTTGATTAGCTTTTCTCTATGCTCTAGAATTTTATTTAGCTGGTGGTTCTGCGTGTGAGTTAAGTTTTCTCTTTGGCAGTTTTTCTTCTTATTTTATTTCCTTGCTTCTTTCTATGTTCCCTTGAAGGCAAAAGGTTAGGGCCAGAGGAATCAAAAGATGTAAGGAAGGCAGAAGGATAATAGAAATATTGATAAAAGTTAGAAGAGGGGCAAAATGAGACTTAATGAGATGAATATTTAACTTGTGTAGGCAGTGTAGAGTACTAGGAAAAAATATGGAGTTCCTACAATGGACTGGGAAAACAAATGGATATATATATAGTGATTTAGAAAGCTAGAATTATGAGGAGGGAGAGAAATAGTAGAGAAAAGTCTGAAAGGAAAAAGTTAATACTAATAAAAAAGAAAAAGAAAAAACAAGAAGAAGTAAACAAAATAGATGGGATATAAATTGAAACCCTTAAGTTGTGGGCCTATGAAAGAATGTTGTCTCTAAGAGCCACAACAGAAAACAGAAGGTAGAAAGATGCAGGAATGATAAGCGTTAGTTTGTAATACAGAATCAATATATACAGCGAGTGGGAAATTACTGAATAAGAAGCCCAGCAAAGAAGCGACCAGCTGGCAGCACCTATTTAAAAAAAAAAATAGAATGAAAAAGGAAGGGGGGAGGAAAACGGGAATAAAGGCAATAGACCAGAAAGTAACAGAGAGAAACCAAATATCCACACAGGCATGCAGTCAAACAGACCTAAGGGGGGTCAATGATTCCCCTAGGGTCCACGTGGATCCTTCCTGCCTACTTGTGTTTATCAATGAATTTCCCCACAAGGTTCTATATGCAGGTCCTGAAGCAGCTTTTAGGTATTAAACTAAATTAAAAAGAATTTATTTTTCATTTGTTGAGGTGACCTCACTTTTTTTTTTTTTTTAGCCAAATGAAGCACCCAAAATAATTCCTCCTCTAGACCAACCCCCTTTCGGAAGGGACCCTAGCTGGGCCCATGGAAATTAATCAAGCACGTCCCACTTTCTGGACTCCCCAGGTTAGCTGAAGCTCTGATGTTAGTCAGTGAGGAGTGCTAAAGATGGCGGATTCCGCCCTTTCTGGCAAGCTCCAGCGTCACCGGGCTACTCAGTAAATCAGTTTGAGTGCAGATTTGCATCTGCTCTCAGCCTAATGGTGCTTCAGGTCGGCTTATCTGTTCCCCAAAGCTATGGGGCGGTGCAGGCATCTAGATCAATGTCTAAAAATATAAAATACCCTTCCCTGTCTTCCAACCGAACCCTCCCTTTTTTGGGAAATGTCCCTTCCTCCTGGCTCCGCAGCGGCCTGGGTCTTATCCCTGGGTGGCTAGGGAAATCAGCTGCATTCCCATCCAAAATCCCCCCTCCGGTTCACTGGGTGCTGATTAGCTCGTTTGCTCTGTTCACACAAGATCCAAGGGGCGCCAGGCAGCCAGATCCCCAGAAAATAAAACTTTTTCGCCCTGCCCACAGCTCCAAATGGCCGTTTTATTTTTTTTCCCCTAACCGCAGGGCTCTGCAGCCTGTGCCAACCTCCACCGGCAGCCTCAAAACTCACGAATCTCCACCGTTCGGTCCACCCCGTTGATCCACGCAGATAGATGTCCCAAGCCTCTCATTCCAGGCGTGCACAGCACAGACCCCTGGGCAGGACCCCATCCACAATCCACCTTGCTCTGGGAGCTTGCATTGTATGCCCTCCTACACTAACGCCATCTTGGCCCCGGTCCCCCTCTTGTATTACACTTTAACTATAAATCAGTTTGAACAAGATTTTCATCTTCAAACTATTTAGTCTTTCTATTTTTAGGTTTTCTTTGATTTGTTTAAGCAGTGTTTTGTAGTTTTCTGAATACAGTTCCTTTACATATTTGCTTAAATTGATTCCTAGATATTTAAATATTTTTGTTGCTATTATTAATGGAATTTTTTTCTCATTTCCACCTCAGATTGTTCAAAACTAGTGTAAAGAAATATTAATTTTTGCATGTTGCTCTGGTATCCTGCCACTTTCCTTAACTCTTTTATTAGCTTAAGTAGCTTTCTTGTACACATTTCAGAATTTTCTAAATATAGGATTATGTCATTTTTGAATAGTGAGAGTTTTACTTTCTCTTTTCTTATTTTGATGCCTTTGCTCTTCTCTAATTGCTCTAGCTAGAATTTCAATTACAATTTTGATAACAGTGATGACAGTGGTCATCTTTGACTTGTTCTCCCATTCTTAGAAAGAAAGCTTTAAAACTTTTCTTTTTTGGCACAATGTTGTCTGTGGGTTTTCATATATGTCCTTTTTCATATTGAAGAACTTACCTTCTCTTCCTATCTTTCATAGTGTTTTTATCAAGAAGATATGTTGAATTGTGGTGAATGAATTTTTTGCATCAATCAGGGTGATCATATCTTTTTTTCCTTTGAATTTGTTAGTGTGGTATGTCACATTAATTGATTTCCTTGTGTTGAACCATGCTTGCATAGCAGGAATAAATCTCACTTAATCATTGTGTATTATTCTTTTAAAATGTTGTTGGATTATATTTGCAAGAGTTTTTTGAGTATATTTGAATATATGCTCTTTAGAGAGAGTAGTCTGTCATTTTTTTTCTTGTAGTATCTTTATCTCACTTTCTTATTAGGGTAATGTTAGCGTCATAAAAAGTGTTGGGTAATTTTCCCTCCTTTTCAATTTTTTGGAAGAGATTAAAGAAGATTTCTCTCAATTCTTCTAAATATTCTTGGTAGAATTCACCTAAATGATTTTTCATGCCTTTTCTTTCACCCATTTGAAAGCCCTCAAAAACTCGTCTGCACCACATTACTTGGTTGCTGGATCAGTTTTGATCAGTTAAATAAGGGCAATTTTAAAAACCTAGAATAAGTTGAACCAAAAATCACAGAAGATCCATTACACAAAGAATGGATACAATAAAATCTTGGGCAAGAGAGAGAATCTGACCCTCAAAGTAAACCCACCATCATAATTAGATGTCCAGACAACAGCAAAAAATTATGAGCCATACTAAGAAACAGGAAAATATGACCCAGTTAAAGGAACAAATCAAGAACAGCAGATGAGGCAAATTTGAAACAACTAATAAATGATGTTCAAACAAATCTCTAAATCAATTCAAGGTGCTGAAGGAATATTTGTATAAAGAGATTAATACATTAAGAAGACACTGAATGTTTATGCTGAAAGAAGAATTTGAAAGCTTAAATAGAAAACTAAAACAGCTTATGGGACTGAAAGACACAATGGATAAGATTAAAAATGCATTAGAGATGTATAACAAGAAATTTTAAGTGGCAAAAGAAAGAATAAGTGAATTGGAAGACAGAACAGCTGAAGTTGAAAAGTCTGAAGAAGAGAGAGAGAATAGAGTGGAAAGAACTGAGCAGAACCCAGGGAACTGAATGATAATACAAAGTGCACCAACCTATGTATCGTGGGAGTTCCAAGAAGAGAAGAGAAAGGAAAAGGGAAATAAAGAATATTTGAGGAAATAATGGCTGAATATTTCTCAATTTTTATGAAAGACATACATATGCATATCCAAGAAGCACAATGTATTCCAAATAAAATACTCAGAGACTTATATCATTCAGAACATCAAAATGCAAAAGACAGAGAATTCTGAAAACAGAAGAAAAGTAATCAATCAAATACAAGGGATGCCCAAAAAGACTGGAAAAAAGACCTCAAATAAAAGGGGAAAATGGTAAAGACAAATGAGTTTATATGGTTAAGAGACTTCAAAGTGAGTCAAGAGGTCACCTCAGAGGCAACGCTTATGCACATCTCAGCAGGATCTCATAGACTGCCAAAGTGAATACTATCCCAAATAGTGGGGCTTCTGAGGGCTCTGGAGACTCCCAAGTCCTATGGTTAGGGCAGATAGCTCCAGAGTTTGGTGCCTTGCCATTGGTCCTACTTTGGAGTTTGTGATCCTGAGAGTGACAGAGTTGGACTCAATTATGGCTTCCCTACACATGACTCATCTGTCCCTTCTATTTAAACCTCTACTTGGTGCTGGAGTTTGTAGGTGTACATCCAAAGATTGGAATCTTTGGGTTGTCCATGTGCCAGCTGGGCCTGGAACCTCAGCAGAGTTGCAACACCTACTCTCCACTTCATACGACTCACCCAGGATAACTAACAGGGAGGTAAGAATTGACAACCACCATACCAAGGAAGTGAGAGAGCCTACAACTGCAAGCAAGTCCCATCCATTGGCTGTATGAGATCAAAGGGCCCTCTCAATTAGAGGTGGAGTGGACATCACCATCCCAGGATCCTCAGGATTGGGGAATGAACTATGGACTAGACTGAACTTACTGGTATTCCACTATAGGTATATTGTGATTTTAGCAATGGGAGAAATTGCAACATTGATGTGGAGGCACTGGGTACTGGAGGCTTTAGGGGCAGGGAGAGGGAAAAAGAGTTTTAATATGGGGGCTTTTTTGAAACTTGGGAATCATCCTGAATGACATTGCAACAACAGATATAGGCCATTTTATATCATCCCATAAGATGCAGAACTGTATGGGAGAGAGTGCAGTCTACAGTGTGAACTATGGTCCATGCTCAGTGGCAGTGCCCCATGATGCACTTATCAATTGCAATGAATGTGCCACACTAATGAAGGATGTTTTTTATGTGGGAGGTGTGGAGAGTCAGGCATATGGGAAACCCTATTTTTTGTGTGTAACATTTATGTAATCTAAGTATCTTTTAAAATATATATATAAACAAGATATTTGAAGAAATAATGGCTGAATATTTCCCAAGACTTATGAAAGACATACATATGCATATCTAAGAAGTGCAATGTATTCCAAAAAAGTACTTGAGACTCATACCACTTAGAATTTCAAAATGCAAAAGATAAAGAGAGAATTTTGAAAGCAAGAGAAAAGTGATCCTTCAAATACAAGGGATATCCAATAAGACAGTGCAGATTTCTCATCAGAAACCATGGAGGTGAAAAGACAGTGGTATGATATATTTAAGATACTGAAAGAGAAAACTGGCAGCCAAGAATTCTGTATCCAGCAAAATTGTACTGCTCTAATGAAGGTGACTTTAAAATATACACCAATAAACAGAAACCAAGAGAGTTAGTAAACAAGAGCCTGGCTCTAGAAGAAATAACAAGGGAGTTCTGCAGCCTGAAAGAAAAAGAAATGAGATAGAGGCCTGGGGGAGGGTGTAGAAATGAAGAACCAAAAGAGTAAAAATACAAAAATAAGTATGACATATGAAAGCCAAAGGATAAAATTGTCCGAGTAAGTAACGTCTTTACAGAAATAACTCTGAAAGTTAATGGATTAAACTCCCCAATCAAAAATACTAGCTGACAGAATGGATTAAAAAATAGAGTGCAGACACATTCTTCAGGTACCCTGGAAATGAGGGAGGATATTGTTTTTCTGCTTTGCCAGATAGCCTGTCCTAAATATCTCCTGTAGCCCAGGCCAAACTGAGTTGAAGTGGAGGACATTCATTACCCCACTGAGGACACATCTCAATTATTTGGACTCTATTGCCTGAGTCCAAAATCAGACCACATTTCCTTCTAGTGAACACAATCCAAGCCCCTTCTCACCGACAGTGTTTGAGCCCAGTGGACAGTGGCTAGGAAAGGACAATGGTTTCCATATCAGTGGAGAAATGTGCTCCCCTTAGCTCCTTGATGCAGAGGGAGGATGTCAGTAGGGAGTGTGTGCTGAGGAGCAAGGAAGCAATTAAAGGAGCCTATGCCCAGTAGAACTAAAACTATGCCACACTGGGGCTTAGTGGCTGGGCCAGACTTTGAGTTTTCCCAATGCCACTATTTCATGCCAGTGGAAGTGGCCCAACACAACCAACCCAAAGACCTTTGGGTGTCTTACCTGAGCTATGTGTAAGAACTGACACCATTGGCACAGGAGTACAAGAGGGACTTGCTGCTAAAACCCATCATAGAAGTAGTGGGCCATGACATCAGCCATTATTTGGACCCAAAGACTAGAGTTATCTGCAAGCACATAGACCCACTGACCGTACCCCACGGGGAAGTTTCATACTCGTCCCACCTCAGCTGCCCCATTCTGACTGGGCCAATGATTTGGGGGAGACCTGGTGGCCAGGGTCACATTACAAGGTGGGGCAGCTGTCCACCAAGAAACAGAACATCTGCATCACTTACAGCTTACAGCACAGGAGCACACACTGAAGGTGGGGGCCCTGGTTCAAAAGGACCTTGTAATATGAAATTGTTTCAGGAACTTCACATCCAAAGCATGAGCAACAAAAGAAAAAAATAGATAAATGGGATCTCCTCAAAATTAGAAAAACTTTTGCACCTTAAATTATGTTATCAAGAAAGTAAAAAGGCAGCCTAACCAATGGGAGAAAATATTTGACAACCATATATTTAGCCTAATATCCTGCATATATAAAGACATCCTACACCTCAAAAATAAAAAGACTAACAATCCATTTTAAAAATGGGCAAGTGACCTAAAAAGACACCTCTCCAAGGAAGAAATACAAATGGCTAAAAAGCACTTGAAAAGATGCTCAACATCACTAGCTATTAGGAAAATGCAAATCAAAACTACAATGAGATACTATCTTACACCCATCTTACACATTAGAATGGTGGCTATTAAAAAAACGGTGGACTATAAGTATTGTAGAAGATGTGGAGGAATGGAGACACTCATCCATTGCTGGTGGGAACATAGAATGGTCCAGCCATTGTGGAGGACAGTTTGGCAGTTCCTCAAAAAACTAACTATAGATCTTCCATATGATCCAGCAACTCCACTGCTGGGTATACCCAGAAGAATTGAAAGCAAGGACACAAAGAGATATATGCACACCAATGTTCATAGTGCCATTGTTCACTCTTGCCAAAAGTTGGAATCAACCCAGGTGTCCATCAACAGTAGAATGCATAATCAAAATGTGGTACCTACATACAATGGAATATTACTCAGCTGTAAGAAGGAATAAAATGCTAACACACAGGAAAACATGGATGAATCTTGAGGACCTTATGTTGAGTAAAGGAAGCCAGGGATTTAAGGATGAATAGTACATGACCTCACTGATATGAATTAAAGAAATTGAGCAGATTCAGAGAGCTATTGTCTGGAGAATAGGTTTAAAAGAAATAGAAAGAGAGGTGAAGGGTGTGAGCCATTACCCATATGGACATAATCTATGGTAAGTTAAAAGAGTGTAGTTGCATATTGAAGCGGTAGAACAGGAGTAGTGATATAATTGGGTTGGGTGGTACAGGGTTGAGAGGTGGGTAGATTGGGAAGGGTGGGTTAGAAGGTCCAAGGTATTGGGGGGGAGGGGTTGGGAAAGGGGCCAGGTGAACACTCGGGATTTGCAGGTATGTGGTTGAAAGTACAAAGTTGGGAATGCTCTTCAAGCAAAGGAAGTGTTACTGGTTTAGGGTGTTGGATGGGGGGTCATTTGGGGCAGGGTGCACCTGGAGCAGGCTTCCAGGGAGTGGGTGAGTGATCATTCTGTCATAATATGTTGTATCAGTGGGTGGAGACCCACATAATGAGTGGGAAGGTGTTGTACTCCCATCGTCGGGAGGACTGATTTGTTCAGAAATAGACAATGGCTTTTAGTATAATCACAATATTGTCTCTTGAGAGCATGGGCGATTCCAAATAGGGGAGGACAAACCAGTGCTTCAAGACCTCAGTCTTGTTGCATGTAACTATGAATGTTTTCATGCAATGAATCAAGCCAAGGGGTTACCATGAGCCCTGGGGAGAAGGGGAGTGAGGAATAGAATAGATCGAATGGGGTATTTAGTGGTCAGTGGAAATATTCTGCATGAACTTACAGTGATGGACACAGGACATGGTAAATATCAAAATTTATAAAAGTGTATGGTCTAAAATGTAAACCATAGTGTAAACCATTGACCATGTTTAGTAGCTATGTTTCACTATTTTTATGTCAGTTATAACAAAGGTACCATCCATTTATAAAAAGATATTAATATGAGATTTCATTGCCATTGTGTGCTAAGAGCAGAAGACAGGTGGAAAAGAGGAAACCAGCTGCTCAAAGGCAATGTGCTCAATCTGTGAATGTGGAGAAAAGCATAAAGATTCAATCTTCTTCCTGGGTAACTCATGAATAACAGCATACATGAGATGCTACTCAGCAAGAGCTTAAAGAAACAAATAGTTGCTTGGGCAACCTTTGTTTTTTTTTTTTTTTTTTTTTTTGGCTCTCTGTATCTAATTGTTCTTTTTTCTGAATTTAAAGTAAACTATGCCATCTGAATTTTTTAACAAATCTATTTTATTAACACATATTAACAAACCATACAATTTATCCAAAGTGTACAAACAATGGACTTTGTATAATCACATAGTTGTGCATTCATCACTTCAATCATTATTAGAGTATTTTCATTATTTCAATAATGATAACAAACAAAAACAAGAAAATTCTTTACCTTTCTCTTTACCTTTCTATCTCTATTTCCCTTGGTATACATAGCTGTTATTTCTGTATATTCTTGCAAAATTGTTTGTTTGTTTATTTATTTATTTATTTATTTATTTAGCAGTTTTATTGAGATATGTTCACATACCCTATGGTCTATCTAAAATCAATGGCTTTTAGTATAATCACAATATTGTGCTTTCATCATCACAATGGACATCCTCTTTTAATAAGTGCAAATCAAAGAAAGAAAACACAAAAAACCTGGGCAAGGACTTAAGAAACCAACTGATTATGAAAGGTTTTTCTTGGGGAATTTCTGAGAAATTATTGTTTTGATGAACATTGGCCACCTACCTCAGAAGTAAGACGACAGTTGAAGCCATAGAAATTTAAACTTATTAATGAAGATAATACCCTAAATCTCTGATATTCTTTTAAAGATTTTGTTTTAAAACATCTTAATCTTTTAAGATACTGACATCAACTGCCTTTAAATGACTATGGATACTTTACTTTCAGTGTCCTTCTCATAACTTTAGGTAAAGCCCATTTTCATCTTGTTGTGAATAACTATTCAAACTCCATAGCTAAAAAGGTCATTGTGTCTTGCAATATGAGACTCATTTTCCTTATGTGCAGTTTTCTTAGTGAAATAATATCAAGTCAAAAATGAGTTTCAACAGTAGTACTGACTCCGTGTATAATAAAAATAGAACTTTGGTAGTTCCTGAAAAATTAGACTTACTTGTATTTCAGTTTAGCACCACTTCATGTGGTAGACCATGATATTTAAGACTTATCTGAGCTGGGTAAGGGTGAGGTATTCTCTTTAAATTATCATCCAGTCACTTATTTATTAGTTCAAATACATTCCAATAAGTAAAACATCAGTATAATATGGATTTAGAGTAGAAATGTAGTTTCTTTTGAGTCAAGGACTAACACATTATTTTTCTCTACATATTGCAAGAGTGTGTAGAATACATAATGGAAATTCATCACTTACTAGAGTCTGGCCTTTTGGTGTACATGCCTTATGAACTTTGGCATCTTGCATAGTAACTGGTAGTGACATTTAGAATTTATCCTCTGAAGATCATCTGGCCACTGGGGATGCAAGAAGACTATAAGATATCAATTAGAGAGGCTGTCCACCCCCACTTTCTCTATGTTTCCTCTAATGAACATAGCATGACAGTCTTGATGGTATAAAGTATTCATGCTTTTGGTTGAAATACATTACTATTTGATTCCTACTCAGTGCATATCCTATAGAACTTAACATGAGACTGTGGTGTTTGTATAAACACAGATGTAAAAATTGAAATGGAGTGCTCATTCTCTTTAGTATCTTTGTTTTAGGGATAGAAAAATTGTTTTAAAAATACTGGTTTTCATCAAAGAATAAGGGCTTCTCTAGTGGAGAAAGGAATCTACCAGGAGGGGAAGTATTAAAATTCTTTACAAGAGATAATTGCTTCTACCAATTAGCACCTCAAGCTGTGTGAATGAGAATTTGATGTTAGATGAGATTGAGCATTTCCTTGATATTTTTACAATGAGTGTAACAGCTTGGCATTTTTTATGAGTTACAAAAATAAGTACTGGGTTGTGTTTGTAAACTGGTCTGTTCCTCTTGGCATATTAGATTGTATTTGATTCAAAAGTTTCATTTTTATTTGATTAAATAATGATTAAGGCTTTGATTGGGCCATATCATTAGGATGTTGAGTCCCCACTCACCAACAAAGGGGTGGGGACTCACAGACAAAACTACATGGCAGAGGAGTTGAGTGGGAGTTTTGAGCTGGAGCCCCAGGAAGTAAACACACAGGAGAAGAACACAGAGGAATAGAGATGCTCTATAGACATGGCAGAGACCCCAGGAAGAGAGAGAGCTGATAGTCTACAGCAAACCTTGTGGATAACAGAGCAGCTGATCCTGGAGAGAAACATCCCTGGGAGAGAGACAAGATTTATCCCAGCCTACAGCTGATACTGGAAGATGCTGAGACCACAGAGCCTTAAGTGGAAGAGTAGCCTGTACTCTTGCAGATGTTGGCAGTCATCTTGCTCCAACACATGGCAACTGACTTTGGTGAGGGAACTAACTTACACTTTATGGCCTTGTGACTGTAAGCTTCTACCCCAAAGAAATACCTTTTATAAATGTCAAGAGATTTCTGGTACTTTGTGTCAGCACCTCTTTGGCTGACTAAGGCAGTAGGTCTTTAAATTACTATATTCAATTCTTAGAACTATCATCTAAGTGTAATAAGCTTTGAAAACTCATACTGAATTGTGAGCTTTTTAAATGAAACTTTTTATTATATTTGCAACATTTTGAGGTGAATTCTTTTACAAAGATCACTCATAACCAATGAGGTGGATATTTAGTAAGGAAATTTTAATTCTACATGTCCAAAACAACGTTGTTAGTAATTTTGGTAAATTTTGATGTCACTTTTATTAAAGTGTTCACCATGTGCTGGTGCCTAAAGAACATATAATGTGACAATGTGTGATGGTGTAGCTGACTGTGAACATACAGTTAATGTATATTCAATTATAGCCATTGAGCTCAAGCTTTTCCCATAGCATTTGACAATCTTAGGAAAGATGGCCCTGCTAGACTGTCTCAGAAAACTGACTTTTGCTCAGGCTTTGAACAAGCCCAACTCTCTCTAGTTTAGAAAAAACTCATACTTAATGTGCTTGCTAATGAAAACTCCAGTTATCAATAAGACTTAGAAGGCAAACACAAACATTTTTCTCCATTTCTTTTTCAATAGAGGACAAATGAACAAGACTATTAAAGACTATTAAAGCATGAACAACAAATGAAGCAATATGAATTCATTGTGAGTCTCCCTCAAATGTCCAAGTCCTTAGTTGGTTACGGTTTCTTTTATTTCCTTTTTTATTAAGGCTGACTATTATACCTTTTGAACTTACAAAACTTTTTATGTTGTAACAATTCTATGGGCCTACTTTCTTCTTCTCATCCTAGAAACTAATGTGATTATAATCATGTACTTAATTCTTGGGACAACCTGAAAGACAGTGAGATAGATTAAAATGGTCATTCATGTTGAAAAAATCTGAAACTATTTGAGAATCCAGTAATATTTAAAACATAGAATAAAATGATTGTAATATGACTTTTTAAAAAAATTTTGGTTTTAAATTCTTAATTAAAACAATTTCTATAAAAATAAAATAAAATAATGCAGGTCATTAGACTCAGATGACTACTTTGGCCTATTTTTGACCTACAAACCCATGATGGAAACTGGGCAGAGGCAGCTTATCTGTTAATACCTATGGCAGTAGTTAGTAGGAGGTGGAACTTTGAAATCAGTGCTGGAATTGGGGCAGAGTTCAGCAAGTAAAAGGGATGGAAATCTAGAGCCTTATGAAGAATGCCTTTAATGGGATCATCAGTAGAACTGACCCAGTGAGGACATAGCCAGTGTGCTGGAAACATACTAGTAGAAACTTCCCAACCTAAAGGTAGAGAGAAAAAAGAATGAAAACAATGGTAAACAATATCCCAAAACCGTGGGATAATTGTAAAAAGTGTGATATAAGTGTAGTGGATGTAACTGAAGGAGAAGAAAGAGAAAAGCAGAGGAAATATATGATGTAGTAATGCCTGAGTATTGTACAAAATTAATGCCAGACACTGTTGATAGGTCCAAGATGCTCAGAGAACCCCAGGCAAGATAAATGTAAAAAATTTCACCTGGAATATCATATCCAAACCAAAGGTCACAAAGGCAAAGAATAAATTTTGAGGAGTCAGAGGAGAGGGAAAGAACAAAGACACGATATCAAAATCCAGTTACCTAGGGAGAAACAAGACTGAGAATGAGATTGGATTTTTCTTCTGAAGCCACACAAAAAGGAAAAAGAAGAGTGAAATAAATAAATGATGAAAGAAAATATAAACATACCAATGTGGAATTCTGTACCCACAGATATGATCCATTAAAGGTGAAGGAGAAATAAAGATTTTCTTAGGCAAACCAAAACTGGTGGTTTGCAATATTTTGAGAGTAGATCTGCCTTGCAATAAATGTCAAACATTTTTCAGAGAAGGAAAATGATATAGAGAAGAATGTCAGATATACAAAAAGAAGAAAGAGGGTTAAGAGGCAATAAATGAAAGTAAAATAAAGTATGTTGTTTTTCCATCTAATTCATTTAACAGATAACAGTTTATTCAGAATTATTAGAGCAACTATATTGCATAATGATAACTTATGCGTAAGTCAATTGAATAATGGCAAGGGACAGGAGGGAAAAAATGGGAATATTATGTTTTATATTACCCAAAATATAATATAGTGATATTTAAGTGTACTTATATACATGTAAATGCGTATTGTAAACTCTAGGGCAACCATTAAAATAACAAAAATTATGTATAATTGATTTGCTGAGTGGGACAGAAGATGGAATCATCTGTAGTGCTCAATTAAATCAGAGGGTGTAGAAAAAGAGTGGAAGAAAAAAAACCAAGAACAATAGCAATAAACAGAAAACAGTTAAATTTACATTAGACATTAACCCAACTAAACCAAGAATGACTTAAAATGTCACTGGGATCACCCACCATTCAAAGACAGATACTATCAGAGGGCATTAAAAAAACAACTATATGTTGTCTATAAGAAATTCACTTTAAATATAAACTCAGAAAATGAAAATAAAGGAATGGAGAAGGCTCTACCCTGTAAACAGTATTCCAAAGAAAACTGGAGTATCAATTTCAGATAAAGCTGACATCAAAACATTGAAAATTATCAGGGATATAAAAGGACATTCCTTTTTTACCTTACATAATGGAATCATTTCTCCAAGAGACATAACGGCCCTTTATGTGAGTGCCTTCCTTAAAATTAAACATCTTTGTGTTTCAAACATTTTTTTAAGGGGAAAAGATAGCATATTCAATGGGAGGAAAACCAAGAATTGTTTTATTTACATGTTTTATAAAGAGATCACATAACTTGATTATAGAAAGACAACTTAATTTAAAAAATGAGCAAAAGACTTGAATAGACATTTTTCCAAAGAGGAACTACAAATGGCCAAAATAGCACATGAGAATATGCTCAGCATCACTAGCTATTAGGGAATTGTCAATCAAAACTGCAATGTGATAACACTTCATGCCTTACAGAATAACAATTTTAAAAAAAGAAATCTATGGGTGCTTGAGAGAATGGGGAGAAATATGAACACTCCTTCACTGCTGGTGGGAATGTAAATGGTGTTGCCACTGTGGAGGATGATTTGGTGTTCCCTTAGGAAGCTAAATATAGAACTGCTCTATGATCCAGCAATCCTACTCCTAGGAATATGTACAGAAGGACTGAAAGAAAGAAAGCTATCACAAATTTGCACATTCATGTTCATAATGGCATAACTCACAATTGCTAAAAGATGGGAACAACTGAAATGGCCATCTAACAATGAATGAATAAATAAAAGGTTGTATATATTTAGAAGGTAATATTATTCACATGTAAGAAGAAATGAAATTGGGATGCATGTGACAAAAAGGATTAACCTTGAGTGTATTATGTTGAGTGAAATAAAG
>JAKSZT010054023.1:4029180-4073795 GCA_026826555.1 Tolypeutes matacus | reverse complement strand
AGAAATTACACTATAGAGTATAGATTAGTAGGAGACTGAATGTTGGTTAAGAAGGGGGAGATGAATGTTTAATAAGGTCAATTGTAAGTATGTTGTAGCAGATAGAGTTGATATTATCACATTATAATGACTATTATGCACACTGCTAATTTATAATTTGGGACTTTAGTTGAAAGATGTAGTCCAGGGAGGTTAATGTTAATTGAAAGTCAGTTATAGGATAGTCTATGGACTGTATAACATTTATTTTGGTGGTAGATGAGGATTGTGGGTAATAATATAAATACAAGAATGCTCTTCAACTACAAGGTGTTAAGAATTTGGTGATAAATAAGAAAAATACAACTAATATAATTTATAAACTATAATTACCAATAATATTGTATTATTTTTGAAGGAAAGGCAAAGAAGGTACTATATCAATGTGAAAGGTAAAAAATATATATATGGGTTTAGTTTTATGAGATATGAACATGATTAAAGATTTTTTTCTTTGTAGGTCATGTCATTTAACTAATCTCTGCTCATTTATGCATCTTTCTGAATACTGGAGAAATAATTGAGTTTGTTTTTAGGATTAAATAAAATAAATGTGACTGGACAGAATTTTTTAGATTAATGCTTCCATAATTTGTTAAGCTGCCTTTGGTCTATTATTTTATTTTTTGAAATTGAGACAAAGTTTGGAAAAAATCAATGAGGGAGTGGATATAGCTCAAGTGGTTGAGTATCTGCTTCCCATGTATGAGGTCAATCTCTTGTATCTCTTGAAACAAATCAATGGTGGAGGGGTGACATCATCAACAAAGCGAAGAAAGCCATACCCTGAAAAATCCTCCCAGATACTCTGGAGAATGGTAAAGACTGGAGAAGGACTCTACAAATGCTGAATTGAAGAAACAGAAAAATATCAGGTAGGAAACTTCCATCCAGGCCCTATCGGTCCTCTCCACTTCCCTCTCAGCGGGTCTCATGCAAAGCTTCAGCGTTTTCCAGAGGCAGCAAGCAGCCTGGACTCAGTGCTGAAAACAAGCTGCTGAGGAGTGCTGAAAACAAAAGGGCCTCTATTTTTAGGGGGGTGGAGATTAAAATCGCAGCAGAATGGCTGTGTCTGAATGGTGCTCTCGCTCAAACCAGTTATTGTTGTTTGAATTCCCTAAATGCAAAACGGACTTTTCTGGTGGGTCCACCTTTCTGAAATGACCCTATCTGACTTTCTGAGGCAGGATAACCTAGCAGGGAAGAAACTTTAGGCAGAAAAGCCTTACAGAGAAAAATTGAGGGGGAGGGTTAAACTGACCTGCTGCTAAACTGGGGAGTCACAGAAATGAAAAGTGTAAGGAAAATGGGGCACTGAGTGAGGAAGAGACTTTAAACAAATCATAGGAGCTGGGGACAAAATTCTGCACAAAAAACAAAGAGAACAGATCAAGATTTCTGGAGAAGGAGGAGAGGAAATAAACTGGCAAGTTATGACAGGTTGTTATGTTTCAGGTTCCGGGGAAAGGAGCACTTAAAAAAGACAGGAACTAAGTATCTACATCTACTTAATTTATTTAACAATATCCCCCCAGTTTGATCTGACTCTCAGCCATTGGGAGTTATGATAAAAATTTAAGGTGTTGAGCCCATTTTCAGTTACTGCCTAAGGTCTTGGGGAAGTATTTGCTGGTTATTTTCATGTTGGACTCATAGATAATCACGATGTCTGTTTTTCCATGACCACCATTTTTAGGTCATCCTAGATATAAAGAAATCATTTGCTGGGTCACAAGTGGCTGAGGACACACATTAAAAAACCTTGAGAGAAAACAGTCCACAAGGGAGACTATAATGAGTACTATGAGTGATAAAAGGCCCCAATGCCCACCTCATAGTATACACCTAAGCCCAGGTCCCATGATTTGGCCCAATTGAAATCAAAGTGATCAAATCAGGGCCTGGAGGAAGGCCTTACCTGTTTAAACCACGTGGTGCATTTATTTCATGCAATTGTGCCTTAACTTCCACAGAAGTGTGTTACCAAATATAGCACGTGGTTTTGGCAATGACAAAAAAATGCCTCCTTCTTCAGCTAATAAGTAACAAGTTTGGTTGCTAAATCTAATGACTTGCTCTGCTGCTCTAGCTCTAGCAGTAAATTCAGTAATTTCTCCTATTGTGATTGATAGATATCAAATCCTGTTTTTGTTTGTGTTAACCCCAAGCCAAGGTAGCAGCAATCTGCCCAGAGAGGCAAACACAGACTCTTTAACTCCCTGGGTAAAGTCTGTTTTACCTGAGACTATAGATTGAGGGGAATAGTCCTGTGAGAAGTTTCATATTTATTACAAATTCCTAAGTGACTGTGAGGAAGCCAAGTGCACATTGCCCAGACATTTAACAGCTATTAAGGTAATTTATAGCCCAGGTAAATATCTGATAAAATTTCCACAATAAAAATATAGCTTGGCAGAACAATGTAAATAAAGTCAATGTGATGTTTATAGATTATTACTAGGGATACTATCATTTTTCCTTAGTATCCAAGGGTCTGTGGTACTGAGACTACAAACAAAAAGCTGACCAAAATTTACTTGTGTTGTGAATAATTTTCAGATCCAGTACCCTAAACTGGAAAGTGGGCATGTATTGTTAAGGTAACTTGTAGTTTGTGGAGGCATGTGGACTATTATAGTAAGTTTTCCAAACTCTTCTATGATATCTTTTTTTTTTTAGATCAGAAAGTGACATTGATATTTATTTGCTTTGGAGGGAAAATGACTCCACTGTAACCAGGCAGGTGGGGCCCATGCTCTTTATTTATTTATTTTATTATTATTTTTTTATATATAATTCTCTCAACCAGTTGTGTCTATTGTGTGGTTGATACTGAGCAAAAACAGGTTCTTCCCTTCCAAAACAGTTTAAGGGCCAATTCCTGATATACTGTGGTTCCAAGTGAGAAAGTTTATTTGCTAGGCTAGCAAAGAGATTATTGGTCTAGTAAGGGCCCAAAAATTTGCCTCCTTGATTTTGAGGAGTTTAGGGTTTTTATGGTTTCAAACAGGGGATAGTAGAGTGGTTACAATAACAATAGTAAATATACACAAGCCTAGTTTCAAATAACCAAATACCACAATAGTAAGTATACATAGGGTGAGGCTCATTTGAAATAACCATGAACAAGGGTGAAGTTGACATAACCAGTTTCAGTAAACTTCAGGTATTAGGTTTGGGTTATTCTGTAATATAGTGAAAAATTAAGGGAAAAAAGCATCTATATAATGATTCAGTAATCATAAACTTTTGTTAATTCTTAATACTTGGTTATAAGGTTACAGGTCCAAGAAAACTGAAAGCAGAGTAAAGAAGACCTTGGGTCTATTATTCTTATTTGATATGAAACAAATGGTATAGTTTGATCTGAAGGGACTGAAGCATTTGGGATAAGAAAGAAATTTATTATGGGTAGAACATATGGGGCCCCCTGTAATATGCATATATCAGGTTTTATGAGGACAATTCAAACAGTCTGTGAGGTTACATTCCTTTGAAAACTCCTTGGAGAAGCAGACAATGACATTACCTTTCCAGGCCAGTGCAAGGACAAAGCATAAGGAAATATAAAGATTTTATGCATTATAAGTATTACTAAGGTAGAGTCTATGTGAAGACTTGTTTATGTTAGGACTTGACCTGTCACCTTGGGAAAAAGTAGTCTACTTTGTGATATTGTCTACTTCCCTTCCTGGCTAGTTAGACTTTTAAGTCTCTATAAGTAGTACAGAAGTCTGATGGAACATTTTTTAGTTAAGTAATGTGGACCCATGTCTCAATACCCTGTAATTAATTTGCATTATCAGATGTTAGGAGTACTTGGCAGGGTTCTGAGAAGGTGTCTGTGGTTTTCCTCTGTCTGGTAAAGTGGTCTTTGGGACAAAAAGGTAAAGAACTTCCATTATATAGCTGTTAAAAGAATTTCCTTCTGGTTCCTTGGGTAAGAACACAGAGTTCACCCTTTTTGGTGGAAGAAAATTGTGGATGGCTACCTTAATCAGTATGTGGTATAGTCTGTTTGGAATGTACCTTTAACAATTCTATCATAAGAAGCATTAACAAATAGAATGACATCCGGGTTGATCATAAAAACATGTATGGAGTCATTAATTTTGAAGTTACCAGTTTACAGTCATGGGGTATTCCCTCATTTGATAAAGGTAGAGTAGCAGGGTTAAGAACATTCCAGCATTTTAGATGAAGGTCAAGAGGTGAAGTAGAAGGATCTCATAAGAAGTCAGTTTTCTGGAGGAAGAATGTTAGATCTGCTCAGAGTTAAGTTTGAAAAGGCTTTAATTAATTTGGTAGATTCTGCTGAAGCTTTAACACAATTTAGGTAAGAAGAGTCAACTGCATTAAGGTGAGGGCTCTAATATGCAATAGGTTTGGAATTTTCTCTCTGTTCTTGAGTTAACATCCCTAAGACTTGGTTATATAACCATTTACTCTAATTATTTCCTGTTAACAAGGATAATAGATCCTCATTGAACCTATGAAAATAATTATAATACCATAGATTTAAGAATATTCAATAAGAGTTTTCAAATTCTGGAGGGGTCAGGCAAGGAGAAAAAGATGAATGTATCATGAATTGTAGATAGCGCAATACAGTAAGAGATCACTTGTATCTAGAAAATAGAACAATAAAATAATAGCAATAATCCAAAGAAATCTCTGATCATTCTTTATCAGTTCATTTATCCCTAAGTAATTAAACTGTGTTTCATTAGATCTTCTGTTATCAAACTCAAGAACTATCGGCTTCTTCACTAAAATTCTGGAGATCTTGACTTGGCAAGTGGTATGCTCTCAAAGTTATTTAAGGAATGTCATTAGAAGCTGGTGCCTCAAAGAATATGGCATAGTCCTTCCCATAGATCTGTGAGACAGCTCTTTTTGTTGAGGATGAAGCACACTGGCTTGTAGCTGATTGCAGATGTTTTCAGTGAAGCATCAGAATAAAAGCTCTCTGTAGATGACAGAAATCTTAAAATGTCCATGCTTAACTTATTGCTGTCTTACAAAAAGGGACAATCAGATGATAGGTCATGAAAAAAACTGAACTTATTACCAATAACACTACAGTCTAATATCAGACTTATCAGTACTTGGACAGCTCATGGAAAGTGAGGACGTTGACAAGTCTCTAAGAACCTTGTATAATTTCTGAAAAATGTTTTATTAATAACATCTTATCCTATAATTTAACCAACAGAATGTTACAAAATAATTTTAATTTGATAACACTTCCTATACAGCTGATAACATATCAAGTAAAACTAACTAGTTTATCACCTCTCTTTTTAAAAGCTAAAGAAAAAATTCCTTTGTGATTTTCCAAAGACCTCTGGAAAATCCGAATGAGAGTTTGAGATAGAAAGATATTATTTGTGGTTCAATTTTTGAAAGGAAACTGTCCAAAGTTTTCAGTTTTCAATATTTTTGATAAATAGGACCATGGGAAACTGTGAAAAAAATTTAGTTCCTTACTTAATGAAAGTGACAACAAAATATTTTAAAAATAAAGAGAAAAGGTAGCATTATGCAAAAAATAATTTACTTCAAAAGAGAAGATATTCTCTAAAGCAATTGAAGGATGTTTATATAAAGGATATAAAGCACAGGAGATTTTTCTGATATGATACAGAATCTTTCCCTCTATGCAGGTTACTCAGATGTTTTAGAAAAACCTTTTATTAACTCTTATTAAAAGTAGACAAATAATCCAAGGATACTTTGCCGTTGTAAAGGAAAGAAAATAAAATACTAGTTTTGCATGCAGATACTGCCTGATAAGAAAACTCTTAAAAATCTTATAATCCTATCAAACCTTAGCCAGCATTGATGTTGATCTTGATAGAAAAAAATCCCTTTTCTGAAAACCTACAACTTTCTACTTCTCTTCAGATTGTCTTACATATTTCTGTTTCTCATTCTGTAGCAACCTGTCATTTTACTTTTAAACAAAACTATTTCCCATTCCTTGAACAAAACACATTCTGCATAACTTACATATTTGTTATCAAAAAGATCTTGTAAACTTCTTCAACCAAACATCCTTCAAACCTCAATTTACATTTTTTGATCATCTTAAAGATCTATTTGAAATAATGCTATATTATTTTATTACAATACTGCATAAATTTAGGAAGAACACACCAAACTAGAAAAAAATTCAATGCTTATATTCTGCTTAGTATTGACAATCCCAAAGACATCACTATTTTTATTTAGTTAATATTCAGTCAGTCTTATTTGCCTAGGGTTTAGCAGAATTATGTGAAATTTAATTTTTTTTTTCAAAACTTTGGATTTACTTCTATGCATTCTCTGTTTTCATTGGAAATATTAGATATTTGTTTTCCTTAATTTCTGGAACTATAAGATTATTAATTTATATATAAGTGCTTTTTTATATTTAAGCCAACTTGAATAGATCTCTTTACCTATTTATTTACTTATTTTAATTTATTTTTTTATTGTGGGTAAAAATCAAAATTTTCACAATACATACCAACATTTGCAAAATGATATATAAATATATATGCATATATGTGCATTTGCTTACAAAAATATTATTTATATATATATATAAATATATTTTAAGAGGTGCTTAGATTACCCAAAATATTACACGGAACCCACTGGGATTCCCATGTTGCCCACCTCCCACACCTCCCACCACATCCCACACAAACATCTCCCACAAGTGTGGCCCACCACCCTCAATGGACTTACATATCCTGGGGCCTTGCCACCAACCATAGACCACAGTTCACATCGTAGACCACACTCTCTCCCACACAGTTCTGAGTGGTGTGTACTGATTTAAAATGACCTACATCTGTTGCCACAACGGTACTCAGGACTACCTCCAAATCCCAAAGAAGGCCCTGTATTTCAACTGCACGTCCCCTCCCTGCCCCAAAAGTGTCAAGTGGCCATTGGCTCCACCTCATTGTTATAATTTCTTCCATTGCTAGAGTCACCATATGTGAACAACAAAATACCATCAAGTCCACTCTAGTCCATAGTTCTTCCCCTAATCCTGAAGGGACTGGGATGGTGATGTCCATTCCATGTCCAAGTGAGAGAGAGCTTATATCCCATGGATATGGTGGGTGGGATGATCCTGCCTGAAGATGCAGGCCCTCTCCATTCCCTGGGATGGCCATTGCCCATCGTTGTCTCCTCGCCAGGTGACTTGGATGAGTCCATTGAGCTGTAGGGTAGGAGTTGCAGCTCCACCGAGATTCCATGCACACCTGGCATATAGGTAGGCCAGAGGCTCCAGTCTCTGGAAGTATACCTAAGAACTTCAGCATCACATATAGGTTTGAATAGAAGGGACTGATGAACCATGTGCAGGGAGGACTTCTTTGACTCCAATTCTGTCACTCTCAGGAGCACAGATTCCAAAATAGAGCCCACTGATAAGGTATCAGTCTCTGGGGCTATCTCCACTTATATAGGACCTGGGTGTCTCCAGAGCTCTCAGGAGCCCCTCTGTGTGGGGTGATAAGGCACTTAGATGTTCTATGAGCTCCTACTGAGGTGTGCATAAGAGTTACCTCTGGGATGACCTCCCGACTCTCTTTGAAGTCTCTAAGCCACTTGAACTCATTTGTCTTTACCTTTTCCCCCTTTTATTCAAGGTCTTTTTCCAGTTGTGTTGCCAGTTGGCACTGATCTCTTTAAAGGAATTTCATGTTACTTTGGTAATACCATTCTGAGTTAAGAAAATGTCATACATCAAACATACTGGCAGACACAAAGAGAGCACTTATAGCTTCAATTAAACCTAATTTAGCTATTTGTCAGACACAAAAACATAGAAATAAAGAAAACATAGAAATCCTATGTGCTTACAATTTCTCATTTGCCTTTTGCAGAGTCCTTTATTGGAATCATTTTTGAGTCTGCCATCATCTTAGTAAATTCTGAGTACTAAATAAATTAGGCATTCCATTCAGATTTAGTTTTGGAGCTCCATTTCTAGAGTGATGAGTTATTTTGTCTAACTGGATATATCCCCAAATGGACATGGAAATCCCAGGTTGTCTTTGGTGAGATTTTGCCAATTTTGTTAGATTGATACACCTTCCAGAGCCATCAATTTTGACCATGTAATATGCCAGAGTGTCTGTTGGAGAAAATGGCAGTGCTCACTGGGATGCAGAGACTGATGATTGCAGGCAGAAAGTTTATTTGGAAGCTGTCCCAACAGAGGGAGTCTGAAGAATAGACTTCAGCTCCCTCACTGGCATGCCAGGGGTGTGATCAGAGACTTCAGCCCACCCCTGGATATGTCTTTATACAGTACATCAATAGGTGGAGAAACGGAGAACAGCCTGGGGTGTAATGGCCAGGGGGAAGTGGATTAGGAGACCCTTGAAATATGGGATGGGTTGGTGGTGCTTGGGCCCAGAGAGGGTGATGGCCCGTATCTGCTCCATTTTGTTTATTCTTGGGAGGGGATGGGCTGTGATGGCTTGCTCAATCAGTCAGGTGGATTATGGCTGGAGGCTGCCTTTCTTCAATTTATGTCACAAGGGTATTGATTCATTTTCTTATGACCTGTTAATCATTGCAAGCCTCATAAGGAGGAACCTCTAATATTCCTAACTCTTTGATTATATATATATATGATGTAGGACCTAAATAATGGGAATACTGGGCAGAACAGAAGGGTGAGGGGATTCAGGACATCAATTCAGTCTGGCTACTTCCTGCTGTTATGGGGTGGTAAAGGGTTCCCTTCTGTTCTGCCCAGTGGGTTCTGATCTCTGGTTCTGAAGAGGTTGGTATTGGTGTTCATGTAGCAAGAAGATACCATTCACATATTCCTGAGTTGTTGATTGTACAATTTGGCATGTGAATCAGATGAGAAGCTGTGTAAGAGACAATAAACAAAAAGCAGCAGCAGCAATAATAACAGAACTGGTGTTATAATGGTTAAAAGGATTGATATTACTGATGAGAAAAAGTTAGAGAGAAATGAGGATAACCAGGATTGATTTCCATAGCTGTTGTCTTGGGCCCTCTGTATGATCTCTATGTTTTCTTTTAAATTTTAAGATTTTCTTCTACCTGCCCAGTTTTGATAATATAAAAATAAATTTCATTTATGATTGCACAGATATCTCCCACAATCTTGTGATATTCTCGTGGTTGGTTTTGAGATTAGTACATCCTGTTGGATTAGGGACAGTGTGGGTATTTGGGGTCAACCATTATCAAGGCAGGGGAGACCTGCCAATGCTGACTGGGGTCACAGGGTATTATTTTGCTAAATGGGGCAAACATTTCCAACTCTTTTTGATATAGTTGGGTGGAGAGGGAGAGCGGGAAGATGGGTATCAATCATCTGGCTGCTTTCTGCTCTTTTTGGGTGTTGTGGGATTCAGCTGCTGTTCCCCTGTCAGTGTTGAGATATTGTGGCTTCTAGCTTGGTGGCTGGCACTGTAATTTTTTTTTTTTTTAACTGTGGGTAAAAATCAAATTTTTCACAATACATACCAATATTTGTAAAATGATATATAAATATATATGCATATATGTGTATTTGCTTACAAAAATGTTATATATATATATATTTTTTAAGGTGCTTGGATTACCTAAATATTACACAGAAACTACAGGGATGCCCATGTTCCACACCTCCCACACCTCCCACAACATCCCACACAAACATCTCCCACAAGTGTGGCCCATCACCCTCAATGGACCTACACATCCTGGGGCCTTGCCATCAACCATAGACCACAGTTCACATCGTAGATCACACTCTCTCCCACACAGTTCTGAATGGTGTGTGCTGATTTAAAATGGCCTACATCCGTCACCACAATGGCACTCAAGACAACCCCCCCAAGTCCCGAAAAAGCCCCTGTATTTCACCTGCACATCCCCTCCCTGCCCCAAAAGTGTCCAGTGGCCACCAGCTCCACCTCACTGTTATAATTTTTCCATTGCTAGAATCACCATATGTGTACAACAGAATACCATTAAATCCACTCTACTCCATGGTTCTTCCCCCAATCCTGAGCAAGCTGGGATGGTGATGTCCACTCCACCTCCAAGTGAGAGAGGGTTTATATCCCATGGATATGGTAGGTGGGATTATCCTGCCTGCAGCTGCAGGCCATCTCCATTCCCTGGGATGGCCATTACCCATCATTGTCTCTTCACCAGGTGACTTGGATGAGTCCATTGAGCTGTAGGGTTGGAGTTGAAGCTCCACCAAGATTCCACACACACCTGGCACATAGGTAAACTAGAGGCTCCAGTCTCTGGAAGTATCTAAAACTCCAGCATCACATATAGGTTTGAATAGAAGGGACTGATGAACCATGTGCAGGGAGGACTTCTTTGACTCCAATTCTGTCACTCTCAGGAGCACAGATTCCAAAATAAAGCCCACTGATAAGGCATCAGTCTCTGGGGCTATCCCCCCTTATATAGGACCTAGGTGTCTCCAGAGTCCTCAGGAGTCCCTCTGTGTGGGGTGATATGCACTTTGGTGTTCTATGAGATCCTACTGAGGAGTGCGTAAGTGTTACCTCTGGGATGACCTCCCGACTCTCTTTGAAGTCTCAGCCACTTGAACTCATTGTTCTTTAACATTTCCTCCTTTCATTCAAGGTCTTTTTCCAGTCATGTTGCCAGTTGGCACTTGGTATTAATCCCTCCTTCCCAGGGAGGCTCATCCCCGGGAGTCATGTCCCACATTGGGGGGAAGGTAATACATTTATATGCTAAGTTTGGCTTAGAGAGAGACCACATTTGAGCAACAAGGAGGCTCTCAGGTGGCAACCCTTAGGCACCCCATAACAGTAGGCTAAGTTTCAGTTACAAGAGCAAAGACTCACAAGGGTCGTCATCAATAACAAGAACTCATCAGTGGGCCATCCTTTTTTGACAGACACTGTCCCTGCACTCAGAAGATTGTTGCTGCTCCCTTGAAGAATGTGGCAGTTCTCTCCAGGCTAGGAATTCAGATTCCATCATTTATGGAGTGATTGTCCACCCACCATGACCATGCCCCATCCTTTGATCATTTGAACAATTTTGTATATCTTTCATGTATATTCAGACGAACTTACTCCCATGAATCCCCCCTCCCAGACATCCCCCACCAATAATCCCCTGCAGCACCCATTGTAACCCTTCTGTGATCTAAATCTTCCATGAACATGTAGCCTATATAATAATCAAATACACTTAATAGGAAAAAGAAACAACAATAATAAGTTTAAATGCAAGAGAAAAACACAAGGAAACTCAGGGAAAACAAACAAACAAACAAACAAACAAAACAATCAAATGGATTGGGATATTCAAAAAAATGGAAAAAAAAAAAAGAAATGCCTTTTTTAAAAAAAGTATTCTTTTTTTCCTTTTATCACTGTGTTATCTGATGTCCAGTATGCCGTGACACCATCCCCCTCTCAATGGCCAGTGTCTCCCAATTTTTCATTTAATTTTCAAAGAAGTTTTAGGTCACAGCAAAGTCACACACAGAATACCAGAGACTCCCAGATACCAAACCACTCCCCCCTTCCCTACCCCATATAAAAACCCTTTTTTTTTTTTTGGATGTTAGCATTGTTATAACTGTTATACAGATAGCAAAATATAACAACTAAACATTGTCAATGGTTTACAATATAGTTTACAATTTAGATGATACAGTTTAATAAGTTTTGATGATATTTACCATGTCCTGTGTCCATTACTGTAAGGTAATGAAAAACCTTTCCCATGACCACTAAATACTCCCTGTTTGTTCTTTCCTGTTCCAACCTTCCTCCCCCTGGGGCATATGACACTCTCCTCTCTTGACTCATGGAATGACAAGATTCAAAGTTACATACCTTGGGTATTCCAACCTGCCCTTCCCAATCTACCCAACTGTGAACCCTGCACCACCACACCCAGTAATATCACTACCCATCTATCCTGTCCTTCAATACGCAACTATACTCTATCCCTTTACCTTAGATTATGTTCATATGGGTGATGGCTCAGAGCCTACTCTTCTCTTTCTCTCCGTTGTTAACCTATCTTTCAGACAATGGTTCTCAGAGACTGCTCACTTTCCTCAGTTCAAATCAGTGAGGTCATATACTGTTCATCCTTCAGTGCCTGGCTTGCTTCACTCAACATAAGGTCTTCAAGATTCATCCACGTTATTCCATGTGTTAGCATTTTATTCCTTCTTACAGCTGAATAATATTCCATTGTATATATGTACCACATTTTGCTTATCCATTCAACTGTTCATGGGCACCAGGGCTGATTCCCACTTTTGGCGATTCAGAACAATGCTTCTATGCACATTGGGGTGCATATGTCTGTTCATGTCTTTGCTTTCAATTCTTCTGGGTATATACCCAGTAGTGGAATTGCTGGATCATACGGAAGATCTATTGTTAGTTTTCTGAGGAACCACCAGACTGTCCTCCACAGTGGCTGGACCATACCGCAGGCCCACCAGCAGTGGATGAGGATTCCTATTCCTCCCATCCTCTCCAACATTTAGTGTCTTTGTTTTTTTAATAGCTGACATTCTGATGGGTGTAAGGTGGTACCGCATTGTAATTTTGATTTGCATTTCCCTGATAGCAAGCGATGTTGAGCATTTTTTCATGTGCTTTTTAGCCATTTGTGTTTCTTCCTTGGAGAAGTGTCTTTTCAGGTCACTTGCCCATTTTTGAAGTGGATTGTTTGTCTTTTTATTTTCGAGATGTAGGATTTCTTTATATATACAGGATATTAGGCTCCTATCAGATATATGGTTGCCAAATATTTTCTCCCATTGGGTGGCTGCCTTTTTATTTTCTTAAAAACATACTTTGAGGTGCAGACATTTTTAATTTTGATGAGATCCCATTTATCTATTTTTTCTCTTGCTGCTCATGCTTTGGTTGTGAAGTTCATGAAACCATTTCCTATTACAAGGGCCTGTAGATGCTTCCCTACATTATCTTCCAAGGTCTTTATGGTTTTGGCTCTTATATTTAGATCTTTGATCCATCATGAGTTGATTTTTGGATAAGGTGTGAGATGGTATTCTTCTCTCATTCTTTTGGATATGGATATCCAGTTCTCCAAGCACCACTTGTTAAAGAGGCCATTCTCTCCCAATGGAGTGGGCTTCGTGGCCTTGTCAAATATCAGATGACTGTATATGCAAGGATCTATACCAGAACTCTCAATTTGGTTCCATTGATCAGTACGTCTATCCTTGTGCCAATACCATGCACTTTTGATCACTGTAGCTTTGTAGTATGTTTTAAAGTCAGGTACTGTGATACCTCCAACTTCATTTTTCTTTTTCAATATGTCTTTGGCAATTCGGGGCTTCTTGCCTCTCCTAATATATTTTGTGGTTAGTTTTTCCAATTCCTTATAAAATACAGTGTTGACAATTATTGGGATTGCATTAAATCTGTAGATTAGTTTGGGTAGGATAGACATCTTGATGATGTTTATTCTTCCTATCGATGAACAGGGAATATTTTTCCATTTATTTAAATCTTCTTTGATTTCCTTTAATAGTGTTGTGTACTTTTCTGTAAATAAGTCCTTTACATCTTTAGTTAAATTTATTCCTAGGTATTTGATTCTTTTAGTTACTATTGTAAATGGTATTTTTGTTCCTGATTTTCTCCTCAGTTCGCTCCTTATTGGTGTACCTAAATGCTACTGATTTTTGAGCATTGATCTTATAGACTGAAACATTACTGAACTCCTTTATAAGTTCTAGAAGCCTTGTTGTCGATTTCTCAGGGCTTTCTATGTATAGGATCATGTCATCTGCAAATAATGAAATTTTTACTTCTTCTTTTCCAATCTCGATGCCCTTTATGTCCTTTTCTTGCCTCAGTGCTCACGCAAGTACTTCTAAGACAATGTTAAATAGGAGTGGTGAAAGTGAGCATCCTTGTATAGTTCCCGATCTCAGAGGGAAGGCTTTTAGGATTTCACCATTGAAAATGATGTTATCTTTGGGCTTTTCATATATACCCTTTATCATATTCCAAAAGTTTCCATGCTTTCCTATCTTTTGTAGTGTTTTTATGAGGAAAGAGTGCTGTATTTAGTCGAATGCTTTTCCTGCATCTTTAGAGATAATCATGTGAGTTTTTTTCTTTCAATCTCTATATGTGCTGTATTACATTGATTGATTTTCTTATATTGAACCATCCTTGCATCCCCAGGATGAAACCCACTTGGTCATGGTGTATAATCCTTTTGATATCTTGTTGAATGCAATTAGCAAGTATTTTGTTGAGGATTTTAGCATCTAGGTTCATTAGAGAATTTGGTCTGTAATTTTCCTTTCTTGTGGTATCTTTATTTGCTTTTGGTATTAGGGTAATGTTGGCATCATAGAATGAGTTAGGTAATATTCCTTCTACTTCTATTTTTTGGAAGAGCTTAAGTAGAATTGGTGTTAGCTCTTTCTGGAATGTTTGGTAGAATTCAGCTGTGAAGCCATCTGGTCCTGGGCTCTTCCTAGTTGGGAGGTTTTTGATGACTGAGTCTATCTCTTTACTTGTAATTGGACTATTGAGTTCACCTATTTCTTCTTTCATCAATGTAGGCTGTTTGTGAGTTTCTAGAAACTTGTCCATTTCCTCTAAATTATCATTCTTGTTGGCATATAATTTTTCAAAGTATTCTCTTATGATACTCTTTATTTTTGTGGGGTCAGTAGTGATTTCGCCTTGCTCATTCCTTATTTTATGTATTTGCATCTCCTCTCTTTTTCTTTGTTAGTCTGGCTAAGGGTTTGTCAATTTTATTGATATTCTTGAAAAACCAGCTTTTGGATTTGTTTATTTTTTCCAGTGCTTTCTTATTCTCTACTTCATTTAGTTCTGCTCTAATCTTTGTTATTTCTTTCCTTCTACTTCCTTTAGGTTTAGTTAGTTGTTGTTTTTCCAGTTCCTCCAAATGTGGATTAGGTCTTCAATTTTAGCTCTTTCTTCTTTTTTAATATATGAATTTATGGCTATGAACTTCCCTCTCAGGACTGCTTTCACTGCATCCCATAGGTTTTGATGTGTTGTTTTGTCATTTTCATTAGTTTCAGGGTAGTTACTAATTTCTTTTGAGATTTCCTCCTTGACCCACTGTTTGTCTAAGAGTGTGTTGTTTAACTTCCATATCCTTGTGCCTAACCTGTTTCTCTGGCCCTTAGTGATTTCCAATTTCATTCCATTGTAGTCACAGAAATTACTTTGTATAATCTCAATCTTTCTGTATTCATTGAGAGTTGTTCTGTGGCCTAGCATGTGGCCTATTTTGGAGTATGATCCATGTGCACTCGAGAAGAATGTAAATCCTGCGGTATTTGGGTGTAGTGTTCCGTATATGTCTATTAAGTCCAGGTCTTCTAATGTATTGTTGAGTGCCTTTGTTTCTTTATTGATTCTCCATCTAGGTGTTCTGTCTAATGATGATAATGGTGTATTGAAGTCCCCTGCTACAATTGTAGAGGCATTTATTTCTCCTCTTAGTTTTTCGAGAGTTTGCTGCATGTATTTTGAGGCACCCCGATTAGGTGCATAAATGTTGATGATTGTTCTGTCTTCTTGAGAGATTACTCCTTTTACTAATATGTAGTGTCTATCTTTGTATCTTACAATAGTTTTGCATTTAAAGTCTATTTTTTCTGATATTAGAATAGCTACTCCTGCCCTTTTTTTGGCTATTGTTAGCTTGTAAAATGGTTTTCCAGCCATTCACTTTCAGCCTCCTTGAATCCCTGGGACGAAGGTGGGTTTCTTGTAGACAGCACATAGATGGATCATATTTTCTTATCCATTCTGCCAATCTGTTTCTTTTGATTTGTGAATTTAATCCATTAACATTCAGTGTTATTACCCTTAACGAATTTCTTACTTCAGCCATTTTTTCTTTGGGTTAATGTATGTCCTATGTTGTTTTTGTTTCTCTTTTTGTCTTTTCGGTTCTTTTTAAACTCTCCTCAACTCTCTTTCCCTTGTTTTTTCCTTTCAAGATGTAGAGATTCCTTCAGTATTTCTTGAAGGGCTGGTTTCTTCTTGACATACTCTCTTACTTTCTGTTTATCTGTGAATATTTTGAACTCTCCATCATTTTTGAATGCCAGTTTTGCTGGATAGAGAATTTGTGGCTGGAAGTTTTTTTCTTTTAGTATTTTGACTATGTCATACCACTGTCTTCTTGCCTCCATGGTTTCAGCTGAGAAATCAGCACTTAATCTTATTGTGCTTCCCTTGTATGTGATGGTTCTCTTTTCTCTTGTTGCCTTGAGTATTTTCTCTTTGTCTTGAGCATTGGACATTTTGACAAGTATATGTCTTGGAGTTGCCCTGTTGGGATTTATACTATTTGGGGTACGCTGTGCTTCCTGCATCTGCACATCCATCTCTCTCAATAGAGTTGGGAAGTTTTCAGCCATTATTTCCTTCAACACTCCTTCTGTTCCTGTTCCCTTCTTTTCTCCTTCTGGGATGCCCATAATGCATAAGTTTGTGCATTTTGTGTTGTCGGTTAATTACCTGAGTCCCTGCTGGATTTTTCCTATCTTTTTGTCTATCTGTTCTACTATCTCTTTGATTTCAGCTGTATTGTCTTCCATATCACTAATTCTTTCCTCTGCCTGTTCAAATCTGCTGTTATGTGAATCCAGCGTCTTTTTGATTTCTTGGATTGTGCCATTGTTCACCATCATATCCATTATCTTTTTAGACATGTTTGCAATTTCTTTAGTATGCTCTCCCAGTGTCTTCTTTATATCTTTAATCTCTTCCTTCACTTCTTTAAGTTGGTCCATGATATTTGTTTGGATAACTTTGCTTAGTTGTTTGATGTTCTGCATCACTTCCTGTTTTTTAATTTGTTCATTAAATTGAACTGGTCCATGTTTCTAGTTTCTCAGTGTCATTTGTATTTTTTTGTTGCCCTCTGGTCATCATATTTTCTTGATGTGTTTGTTCAGTTGATTAGCTTTTCTCTATGCTCTAGAGTTTTATTTAGCTGGTGGTTCTGTGTGTGTGTTATGTTTTCTCTTTGGCACTTTTTCTTCTTATTTTATTTCCTGTTTCTTTCTATGTTCCCTTGAAGGCAAAAGATTAGGGCCAGAGGAATCAAAAGATGTAAGGAAGGCAGAAGGATAATAGTAATATTGATAAAAGTTAGAAGAGGGGCCAAATGAGACTTAATGAAATGAATATTTAACTCGTGTAGGCAGTGCACAGTAATAGGAAAAAAAGTGGAGTTCCTACAATGGACTGGGAAAACAAATAGAGGAGTAAATGTATAGTGATTTAGAAGGCCAGAATTATGAGGAGGGAGAGAAATAGTGAAGAAAGGGCTGAAAGGAAAGAGTTAATACTAATAAAAATAAGAAGAAAACTAAATAGATGGAATAGAAATTGACACCCTTAAGTTGTGGACATATGAAAAAGTGTTGTATCTAAGAGCCACAACAGAAAGCAGAAGGCAGAAACATGAAGGAAGGATAAGTGATAGTTTGGAATACAAAATCAATATAGACAGAGAGTGGGAAATTACTGAAGAAGCACAGCAAAGAAGCAACAAGCTAGCAGCACCTAATTTTAAAAAATGAAAGAAAAAAGAAAGGGGGGAAGAAAGAGGAAAGAAAAGCAAGAGACAAGAAATAAACAGAGAAAAACCAAAGAACCACACAGGCAAGCAGTCAAACAGAGCTAAGGAGGATCAATGATTCCCCTAGGGTCCACATGGATCCTCTCTGCCTGCTTGTGTTTATCAATCAATTTCCCCACAGGGTTCTATATGCAGGTCCTGAAACAGCTTTTAGTTATTAAACTAAATTAAAAAGAATTTATTTTTCATTTATGGAAGTGACATTTTCTCTTTTTTTTGGCAAAATACAGGACCCAAAATAAGTCCTCCTCTAGTCTATCCCCCTCGTGGAGGGGACCCTACCTGGGCTCGTGGAAATTAATCAAGCATGTCCCACTTCCTGTACTCCCCAGGGTAGCTGGAGGTCTGATGTTAGTCAGTGCAGAATGCTAAAGACTGCCGACTCAGTCCCTTCTGGAGCTGAGCCCCAGCGTCACGGGTTTGCTGTGTAAATCAGGTTGACTCAGCAGATTAGCCTCTCCTCTCAGCCTGGTGCTGCTTCAAGTCAGCTTATCTGCTCCCCAAAGCTATGAGGCGGTCCAGGCAGCCAAATCAATGGCAAAAAAAAAAAAAAATTCCCTTCCCTGTCCTCCAACAGAATCCTCCCTCTTTTGGAGAGTGCCCCCTCTCCCTGGCTCCACAGCGGCCCAGGGCTTATCCCTGGGCAGCTAGGCAAATCAACTCCCTCCCCAAACAGAATCACCCCTCCCCTCCACCGGGTGCCAATTCACTCCAGCTGTTGTGTTCACCCAAGGTCCAAGGGGCTCCAGGCAGCCAAATCCCCAGAAAATAAAACTCTCTCACCCCTTTACCAGAGCCCCCCTCAGAGAATGCCCCCTCCTACTGGACCCTGTCTCCCAGTGCCAAGCCCTGGGGCTCATGGCTCTAACCGGCCAATTTTGTTTTTTTATTCCCTAACGGCGGGCCTCAGCCGTCCGTGCCAACCACTACCAGCAGGCTTAAAACTCACGAATCTCTACCGTTCCATCCACGCCGTTGATCTGTGCAGAAAGATGTCCCAAGCTTCTCATTCCACACGTGCACAGCACAGACCCCCAGGCAGGACCCTGTCCACAATCTGCCTTGCTCTGGGAGTTTGCAGTGTGTGCCCTCCTACACTAATGCCATCTTGGTCCCCCCCCTCTGGCACTGTACTTTTGCAGCAGGAGAAGATCGTGTACATGATCATGGGTGACATCTCAGATGGCTGTTTGGATAAATTGAGTTATTGCATGGATGATGTATGGACCTGCTGATATTAGGAGAATAAAAGTTATAATTGTGGTAAGGATAAGAATTAATCATGAAATTTAGGGTGGGCTGTGATGTGATCACCTCCAACAGTCTAAGGAGAAGGAATAATAACATTATATACTCTACATTGAACATTAATCGTTGACAGTGAAATTACATAATTTGGTGGGCTTACACACAGAGTTTTAGTGGGAATAGGAGATTTTATATTATTAACTGTGGTTTCATGACAGTGTTTTTGAGTGATTTTTAAATTTTTCATGTATTTAAGATTCCCAACCAGAGGGCTGCATAGGTCTATAGCTGAAATGATTTTATTTTCTCCCAGTTTGTATAGTTTGAGGAATAGCTACAACAAATTGTTATTATTTCCCCTTTTTGGGCTGTGGGGCAGCTGGCACTTTAACTTGTAACTTTAGTGCATGTCTTGGTCTTGCTGTTAGCATCTTAACTGGAGCAATGGCTACAGTCCACAACACCAAATTACAATAGTTCTGTTGCAGTGTCTACAGCACTGAAAGCATAACTTGCCCCTTCTAAGAACAGAGGACACCAATGTCACAGTAATTGGAGTGAGGATGAAGGACACTCATGGGTTAAGTTCATAAGCTACTGGCAAGTGACGGGGAGTTGTAGCTGCTGTGCTAGGCAATACAAGGTCTGGTATCCACGGTGTTTGCCTTTTTGCTGGAGCCACTCTGTTGCTTTTGGGTTTCAATGGTATGGCTCTGGATCTTCATGAAGTCATCTGTCTCAACAGTACCAAGAGACATATTAGAGGAGTGGACAGGGACATGATAGACAGTTACCTGTCACTGCTGTCAGGCATCCCAGGTGTTCTTCCACAGAACTGTCTTCCCCACAAAGGGCAGCCCACAACAGTTAAATATTCCTGTCTTGTACTTTGGCTTCTTCTCACAATTGTTACTAAAGCCCAAGAGATATTTGTTTAGAATGTTGCCTCTGCCACAAGCCCCACTTTCTATTCCTTTTTCCAGTTCAGATTTTCTATCTTTGAAATCACTAATTCTGTCTTCAAACAATTCAAATCTACTCTTATGTGCCTCTAATGTATCCCTGCCCAAAGTGGCAACCTCCTCTGTTTGCTCATTTTTTTGCATTGTCTGCTCATCTTCTTTAGAAGGCACCAGGGATGAACCTGGGGGCTCCCATGTGGTAGGTGGGCACTCCACTGGTTGAGACACATCCGCTCCCTAATTCTTTGTGTTTTCCTTATTGTCTACTTGTTGCATCTGCTTATTTTATCTGCTTTGTTGTCTGTTTGGCTTCTTTAGGAGGCACCAAGAACCAAAACCAGGACCTCCCATGTGGGAGGTGTGTGTTCTGCTGCTTGATCCACATCTGCTCCCTTCTAATGTATTTTTAATCTCATGTATCATGTCTTTCATTCCCATAAGGTCTGTTACTTTTCTTTGCAATCTTTCAAATTGTTTTTTATGCTCACCCATTGTCTTCTTAATATCTTTTATCTCTTTGTATTTTCTTTCCATTGATTTAGAAGAGTAGTGTGACTCTCATTGATTAATTGCTTTAAACCCTCTATCTCTTCAGGATATTTGGTTTCTTCCTTTATCTGGGCCATCTCTTCCTATTTCCTGGTATGGCTTGTAATTTTTTGCTGCTGTCTAGACATCTGAATATGTTGGGGTATTCACTCTGATTGCCAATTTTTCTCTTTTGCCTATTGTTTTTTTTCCCACAGATCTTCTTTGATATATGGTTCAACTAATTCTAAGTCTTTAAAATTGTCCAGATTAAGTTATCAAAATCATGCAAGTGTCTGACTAATGGTGTGCAGATTTTCTCCCATGAGTTAGAGTACAGAGAAAGCCAAAAGCAGTTTTTGGTCATGCAATTTCCAGATCAGCTAGCAGATGGCACTCTATCTGTGCACCTTTCTATGGAGGTGTTTCACTTTCTACTTTTTTTGTTTGGCCCTGCTGGCCAAATTCGCTGAAGAGAAGCCCTTCAACTCCCCCTCCCTTTTTCTTTGTAACAACTGAGAGGGGGGAAGACAACTGTTACTCTCTCAGTTGGCTGCAGTGAACCTGGGGTTTTACTCCAGGTTAATATTTGGGGAGTGAGAGAAGGAAGACCTTCCTAGCCACTGTGGGCATTTGGTAACTCACTGTGGGGATAACAAGGGCAGTCTAAAAACTGCAAGATGGAGCAAAAGCACAGAGACCTTCTGAACTACGGCCAATCAGCTGCTGATATCTGTCATAGTCCCTCGTTCCCCCACCCATCGCCACAAGATGGCCGCCGCTACGTGGCTCCATCCCTCCTATTCCCACCGCTGCACAACTCCACCCTTTCTTTCCCTTCCTAAACTTTTATAGGCATAAAACCTATCCCTACCAATGAAAAACTGCCTAGTCGTACTTCCCCATTCCCTCATCCCCGCCCAACATAAATACCGAAACCTGCCTAATAAACTCAGACTTGGAGCCCAACCTTGTCTCCAGAGAGTGAGTGGCCTCCGTATTCATTACTCGCTGTCCACCAGCCCCCCGGCCATCTCCCCCAACCTTCATCTGCCGCGGAATGCAGACCCGGAGCTCCTGACCCGCTGCACCGGGGATGCCCAAGCTAGGTGAGCCGAAGACTCCTTCCCCTCTCCCCTCACCCTCTCTCGTCTCCCGACTGGCTGCGGTGTCACCAGGAGACCACCCGGAGGCGGCAAACCTTGGAGGTACCCGCGGGGGTCGCTGACAACAGTGTCGACAACAGCTGGCGCCTGAACAGGGACGGACTAGTGGTAATCGCGCTGTGCGCTCTCTCAGGTGAGTAACCCCATTTCCCCATCTTCCCCCATGGGCAACCTTCCCTTTTCTGCCAGAATCCCTCAGACCCAAATCCTCCATGTGCTCTTAGCCAGCCGGCGAATTAAGATTTCTGAATAAGAGCTCGCTCAGTATTGGGACATAACTGTGCGATTCAATCCTTGGCTCACTACAGCCTCCCTATGGGATCCCCAAACGTGGGCCAAACTTCTAAAACGTGTGCGCTCAGCAGAAGTCCATGAAGGAAAAAACTTCCCCCTAGGTCTTATTCCCGCTTTGCTCGCCATTTATGCCTGCCTAATGCGCGCCACCTGAAGATCCAGCACCCTTCCACCCCCCCCCACCCCCCCAGCCTCGACAAAGAGCCCAGTGAGGAGGAACAACCTCTCTTAAATCTCACTAAGCCGTTGGGCGCCGAGGGCCCTCCCATACTCGTCTGCAGCTCCCCTTTACCCATCTTTGGCTCCTTTCCTACCGAGCCATACCAGCGTGTCCCTGACCCTCAGCCAATGTGAGACCCCTGCAAAGACAAACTTCCCACAAAACAACCTCTCCCCACCGAAATCCCCTCTCTATTGAAACCTTCCGTTGTGGAAACCTCCCTCTCCCAAAGAAAGCCAGCTACCTTGAACCAGGAGACAACTGCCTCTTCCCTTAAGTCATCCCCGCCCCATATGTTTCTGGTGAATCAATACCGCTGCACCGACTGCCCGAGCACTGGTATCCTCATGATTCTAAATCTATAACCACCCTCAGAAAAGCCATCCAGGAGGACGGCCTCAACAGCCCATATGCCCAGATGCTGCTGGATAATATTTCTTTACAAATCAACTGCCCCATCAATTGGCAAAACGTAGCCCACGCCATCCTAACACCGGGCGACTATGTCTCTTGGAAAGCTCTTTACTGTGATGAGGGCGAAGCCATAGCTCTCCGCACTAGAGCATCAAAGTCTGCAGTAACGGCTAACGCGCTGAAGGGCGAGGGCAATTATTCCATCCCCGAATTGCAAGCTGATAATGATGAAACCTATTTTGAGCAAGTCTGCCCCTGCACACAACGGGCCTTTCGCAAACTAAACCCCAAGGGCGCCCCTATTGCCATGTCCCAGTTAGTGCAAAGACACAATGAAAGTTCTGCTGACTTCTATACCTGGGTTAAAGAGGCTGTAGAACGCAGTCGTGCACGCAGCCACTGCAGAGGCTCTTCTGATCAGCCTGCTGTGGGAAGCGGCAAACCGGGAGTGCCGAAAGGCTATCACCCCACTAAGAAACGGCACTCCCGAGGACTGGGTCCTTGCTTGCAGGGACGTTGGCTCCAACTCCGCTGCCATCTTAGCTGCCTCCCTCGCTGAACACCAGGATAAAGCAATTACCTCTCTGGCCACTTCCCTAACACAAGCGCTGGCCGTCTCTATAAACGCAGTCACACGAGCAGGTGCCTGCTTCTCATGCCACCAAAATGGGCACTTTGCGCGAGAGTGCCCAAACAAACCTGCCCCACCAGTCCCACCTGCTCCACCACCTGCTCTACCCCAGCCCAAGCGGGAGGCAAACCGCCTTCCAAATGCCCCCGATGTCGAAAAGGATTCCACTGGAAACGGGATTGCCGATCTAACTCAGATATAGACGGTCGCCCACTGCAGCCTTTAAACTCCCTTCGGGGCACCTCTCAGCCCCGCCCCTAAGAGAGGAAACCCCTCACGTCGAGCCCCCCATACCTTCCTCACATGATAATACCAGCCCCTCTCCCCTACCTGATCAAAACTGTACCTGCGTGATGAAAGAGTTTGTGCAGCAGCTATACGATGGAAGCTGGTTGTCCGAATACGCCCCATCCCACAAGCCACCCGAACCAGTTGGGGTGTACTGGACAATCCCCATTACCCAAAGCAAAGCCTGGCTTACTTTGTCTGTGAACGGGCAAAAAATTAAAGGCCAAATAGATATGGGAGCAGACATTTTGGTCCTCTTCGCCAAGGACGTTGACCCCTCCTGGCCACTAGATGTCAGTCCTATCATACAGGGAGTGGAGGGACTGCGAGCCTCCCAACAGACGTGCCAATCACTTAATTGGTCCAATTCAGATAGACGTTGAGGTAAATTTCAGCCCCTCGTCCTGCCTCACCTGGATAATACCCTTTGGGGCAGAGACATCTTCACCCAGCTCGGAGCTGCATTAACCACTAACTAACACACCCAATTCCAACGGCCACTGCTCCACCGCTAATGACTGTTAAAAACCCCTCCTCTGTTTAGATTGGAATATTGTCCATGTCACCAGCATCCCCTACAACCCGCAAGGTCAGGCCATCATCGAGCGCTCCCATGCCACACTTAAACAAATGATCAAAAAGCTCAACAAAGGGCGAAAGGCCAGAGACAACCCCCAAAGAAATACTCGATAGGGCGCTCATCACCCTAAATTTCTTCTCCTTCAACCAAGCAGGTATCTCCCCAGCCTCCTGCCATTGGATAGGCCTCAGTGGCAGTCCCACACCACTACCATTAGTGCGGTGGAAAGACCCACTCACACATACATGGCATGGGCCCCATCCTCTCCTCACCCAAGGAAGAGGTTTTGCTTGTGTCTTTCCAGGAAATTCAGAGCACCCTATCTGGCTCCCCAGCCGGTGTGTTCAGCCAGCACTTTCTTCAGAGCCTACGGTTCCACCCTCACCTAACAATGTTGATGCTGACCCCCCTCCTCCCACTCCTCCTACAAATCCTATCATGTCCGCTTCCGACCGATGAAAAAAATGTCTACGCCTGGACATTTACCGTGCGAGAAATCAAATCCACCGAGCACCAAACTATAAGTAGCCCTATTGGTTCTGCCGCCTGCCCCCCTGCGGGGTGCCAGTCAGCCATTACCATCCCTATCAGACCCACTACCTGTGAATTTGAGTCATACTCTGGCCTCATCCGGAGATTCCCTTATGCTTGCTTCCCCCACGTCCAAACTGAGAGCTACTGCAACCAGTATGGATACGATACCACATATGGAGGCTGCCCATATTGGTCCTGTGTCATGTTCGGTGCCCAAAATGAGGGCGTCCAACAGTCCAAAGGCCTCTTCTGGGCCAATAGTACCTCCTTTTATCTAACGATTGCAGACCCCTGGAATAACAGATGGAAAAACGGAGTCAAAGCAGCACTGTACTCCTCACAATTTATAAAACCCCCATCAAGTTTCATTGAAATTGCTCAGTATTACCAGCTCTATAGCTCCTCTGCACCAACTGCACCCCTTGATAAGGCCAAGGAAGTAATTTTAAAAGCAGGAAAACAGCTTGCCCAAGCCCTCTCCCCATACCAGCCCCTCACTTGGATCCAGATCCTTAGCAACACTCTAAAACTCCTCAACACCTCAGGTATCACCCCCAACACTAACTCTTGCTTCTTATGTGCCTCCCTCAGCTGCCCCCTCATGGCTGCTGTCCCTGTTTATGGTAACATCTCGAATGCCACACATGGCAAGGCCTGTAACAGACTGCCTATCCCTGGCATTCCCCTTTTCAATGCCTCACAAGAAAATATAACGTGTTACATTACCTCTAACCATACCCCCAGTATTAATAACTACCCCTGCACAAATAACATCACAGTAATATCCACTCAGACCACCCCAGATGGTTTTCACTTCTGGTGCAACTCCTCCCTAACCCCCTGCATCAATACATCCTCCCCTAGTCCTTGTTAGCTAGTCTCTCTAGTCCCCCAATTAACCCTTTATACCGAATATGAAGTAAGCTCTTTAATGACACCCCCTTGCCCCAAGAGGGCAGCATTCCTCCCCCTCCTTATAGGCGCCAGCCTTACCACCTAGGTCGTAGCCACCGCTTTATCTGGCTGTGCTTTAGGGCATAGTGTGATTACGGCCAAAGGCTTCAGTAACACACTGAAGATCACCATTGACTCCACCGCTCAGTCCTTAGAATCCCTGCAAAGACAACTTACATCAATCGCACAAGTGGCCCTCCAAAACCACCGTGCCCTAGATCTTCTAACAGCAGAGAAAGGTGGAACTTGTATTTTCTTACAGGAAGAGTGCTGTTACTACGTCAACAAATCCGGAGTAGTAGAGCAAAACGTCCAAACACTATTTAATCTGCAGAATGAATTAGCCAACAAACACAACACACAGCAATCATTCTTTTCCTGGCTCAACTCCCCACTCTCAGCCTGGCTGGCTCCCCTCATTACCCCCTTTATAGCCATCCTCTTTCTCCTGCTCCTAACTCCGGTGGTCAGCAAGTGCATTGGCAAACAAATAAGAAGTATCTCATTACTAACCTTTTGCCAATTTCAGCACCCACAGTACCAGCGGCTGCCGCAACAGCCCCCACAACATCTGCAGATGCAACGCCTTAGGGGTAACACCAAAGTATAAACCCCTTCCCCCTTCTTTCTCTTTTCCTTTTCTCTCTTTTCTTTTTTTCCTTCTTCTTTCTTCCCATCCCCTTCCCTGTAGCTACGGCCCAGCTCCAGGCAAATACCAAACTCTTACCTACCCCATCCCGTGCCCCACGAGCAGATCATGCCCTCCCATGATGCCAGGTTGTCGGTGGCCGCCAAAAGAGATTTGCCTGCAAAAACTCCTCTATCGAGACCCCCTCTACATTCGAGAGCCTGGCTGGCAGCCAACGACGGGTAAGACCCTCAGAAGAGGGCAACCTAAGACAGGCGCAGCCACCTTAAACACACATGCAGGCCTGGCTGGCAGCCAACGATGGGTAAGACCCTCAGAGGAGAGCAACCTAAGATAGGCGCAGTCATGGCAAACCCCTACCTCCAGCCCCCCCGTCTTATATTTTAAGAAGGGAAGAATTGTGGGGATAACAAGGGTAGTCTAAAAACTGCAAGAGGGAGCAAAAGCACAGAGACCTTCCGAACTACAGCCAATCAGCTGCTGTTATCTGTCATAGTCCTTCGTTCCCCCACCCATCGCCACAAGATGGCCGCCGTGGTGTGGCTCCACCCCTCCTGTTCCCGCTGCTGCACAACTCCACCCCTTCTTTCCCTTCCTAAACTTTTATAGGCATAAAGCCTATCCCTACCAATGAAAAACTGCCTAGTCGTACTTCCCCATTCCCTCATCCCCGCCCAACATAAATACCAAAACCTGCCTAATAAACTCAGACTTGGAGCCCAACCTTGTCTCCAGAGCGTGAGTGGTCTCCATATTCGTTACTCGCCGTCCACCAACCCCCTGGCCATCTCCCCCAACCTTCATCTGCGGCCGCAGAACGCAGACCCCGAGCCCCTGACCCGCTGCACTCAGGGACGCCCAAGCTCGGCAAGCTGAAGACTCCTTCCCCTCTCCCCTCACCCTCTCTTGTCTCCTGACAGGCTGTGGTGTCACCAGGAGACCACCTGGAGATGGCAAACCTTGGAGGCACCCATGGGGGTTGCCGACAATAGTGTCGACAACAACTTACATTTGTTGTTTTTGGTTCTTCATCTGTCTGTCCCTCAACCTCCTGGGAGTTGTGTAGCACTCTCCTGATCTGTTGACCCCCAAAGAAGATCCCTCAGACAGCTCTTGGCTCTTCCTCCATTACTTTTGTCACAGAGCTGTGTCCTGCCTAACTTTTCAGACATCATCTTCCTGGAGCTCTTTACTTTATTTTTGATCCCATCCTTCTTCCAGAGAATTCAAGCTCTTTGTCCATAAAGAACCAGTATATCTCATTCCCTGTAGCATCTCCAGTACTTTGCATATTTCCTGTTACAATGAATGAACTGTAAAGTATTTAATGAATTAATTAATAAGGTAGTCTTTCAACCATCCTTATCAATGGCCTTATCTCTTCATTTTCCAAAATCATAAGAGAATTTTTACTTCTTAATCTTGTAAATTCAATCATGGTGAACAGAATGTATCTCACTGAATGAAACCCTGATTAAGTTCAGTATCTGCACTCTGTGAAATCAGGATTTTCTCACTGGAATGTATCACTCATTGGATTTATGAAATATTTTCCCTAAACAAAAGGAATACAAAAAGAGTTTTCTTTTTGCCAGAGAAAAAGAAACCAAGCAGAGCAGAACTTTGGGAGAAGAGCCAAGTGTGGCTTTTCCATGGAACTTGCCTCAGAATTGAGTTGACCTCAAGGTTCCCTCTTATTTTTTTGAATTCTTGGATGTTCTCCAAACTAGGAGATGTGAACTGGCCTTCCACCATTACTATTTATAAATACTGCCAATTTTCATACATTGATTCCATCAAAGTGCTATCTTAAAATATTTAAATTTTATTGGTATGTGATTTTTACTTCCACAGTTTCTCAATTATCTTGACAATTGAGGCTAACCTTTATGAATGAGCAGAAATTAGTGTGTTTATCCTCACCTCCTGCTCACTCTTCAGTGCACTCTGATATGGCTTACACCTTCTGCACTTACATGCATTAGCTTTGAGAAGCTTCTTACCTCCGTCTCAATGAAACCACTGAATGCCTCTTCACCCTACAAAATTCCCCAACAAATTCCCTGGTTTCCTCCTTCTATCACACATTTCCTTCTTGGTCTCCTAGATCACAACACTTTCTTTGATTTTTTTCGGGCCCCACTTTACATATTTTCAAGCTATTTTTGAAATATTAAATGTTGAAACTTCTTAGAACACAGTCTCAGTCCTTCCTTTACTGCTTTCTTTCAACCTAGGCAATATATTCAATTCCTTTGACTTATTTATCTTCTATGGTTATAGAATTTACACTTTACAGTCCAAATATCACACCTGCATTCCAGACCTGAAAATATATTCTACACTGACATTCTCATTGTTTTTTCATCAGTAACTAAGAGGAACTCGTCACCTTTGATATTCTTGTTCTTTAATAATCCAAATCAGATAGAATGAAATTACCTGTCACACATTGGCAGTAAAGAAACTTTGGTGCTATTCTTCATTCAAAATATTGGTATTTCTATGAGAGATTTTCTATCTCCAAAAATGAAATAAATCTAGATCATATACACAAAGTAACCTTGCATTTTTTACTTTAAATGGTGTCTTCTAAAGTGGCTCTTAAACCCCATAGGGCCAGAATGTATGTTTTATTTCCTAGTATGTCTCTATGCTTGTGGACAGACCTAGTTCAGAGTTGTCCTTCAACATATACACATTTATGAGAAAAAGAGTATCACTTTCTTGAAAAATATTGTCTGGAAATGACAGTGATCAGAAGGATCCATGGGCTTACAGCTCAGCAAAGCAGCATAGCACACTGAACTAGGCTAGAAAGGAAGAACGGCTGTATTGGCCAGTGGAGGACAGGAGATCTAACCAATCTCAAATTGGCCTCCCTGTTGAGGGATTTTCTTACAGCTTTTATACAGGTTTGAAAAACAGAGAGTCAATCATTGAGTTGATCTCTCTAGAAATTGACTAGGGAGTTCCTCTAGTGTTCTTCTCTGGTTAACATCAAGATACATAATATTCCTGGGGTCTCTAATTCTCATGGTGATAAAGGTAGTAGATCAAGGGAAGCATTATGTTTACAACATACATTTTTCCTTTCAAAGAAGTAACAGCTCTGGGTAATATCCAACTAGACAGATCTATGTCATTTCCTACAGAAACTTTTGTCGGCCTTACGGTGCTTGGTAAGTTACACACATATTACATTTTAATCATGCTACAGAAACTAGGCTGAAAACACATAGGGCTATGTGAGAAAACCATGAAAATTTGATAATTGGTTACATAAAATGCATGATATGAAAATAATGAAATGCAATTATTTTAATTTCAGAAGAGTGTCTTAAAATAATGAAAAAATATGTATTTGGATATAAATACCTTTACCTAAAATAGAAATACATGACTTGATTTCTCTACAGAAATAATTTGTCCTATTTTTCAAGAGATATATGAATAATTTTATAATTTATTTTAGGAATTATTTTAAACCCCAGTTATTCATAGGAAAATCAACAATAAAACTTAATCATTTATTTTGTGAACCCCTAATATTTTGAAGTTTGATGGTAGAGCTGACATAACAAGACCTATAATGAATGGTCTTTCCCTTGCTTGATAGTAAAATATACACAGTATAGAACAATTAACATTTTCCTTGCATATTTTTTCATTGCAAATATTTCCTCTTATATAGAGTCACATAGATGACTGAGAAATATTGATAGATTTCAGTTCCTCCTAGATATACAGATTAGTAAGAATCTTCTCACTATAGGAGCTTTAGAGTACTTACCCCGAACAAACATATCCCATAAAAGTGTGAGGCATTTTGGATAAGGCAGGAAGGTTGATTTTGAGAGTTTTAGATGGAACTGAATGACATAAGGCATGCTTTGAGTAGATTTTTCTTGACTAAAATCTGAGTTAATCAGTAGGACTGATGATGTTATCAACTTCATAAAAACAGAGTTTACCATCGAAATGGTGCTTTTCCTAGAGAGAACGAAGCTCTGAGCTACACATGTGGTGAAAGCATCCTCATTAAGCCTTTGGATTCCCTGCATTCTCAGTCCATTTGGGTTCTCATGAATAAGGGAGAGAATTTTAACCAGGCAGGAGAGTCCTAGTTTATTTTGTAAATTATTTTCTTTGTCATCAGAAGGTATTTTGAATTTGACTACAGATAGTTGGATCCAGGCCATCCAAGGTCACGTTAAGTTACTGTGGATATGCACTATTTCTGGATTTACAATTATTTGTTAATTTTCAAAGGGAAACTCATTTAATATATTACTATTCAGAGAAGGGTTTTAAGTAATTAGGCCAAAGGGAGAGATCAAAAAATACCCAAACAAACAAATGTACAATGAAAAATTATAGGAATGACCTGAAGAAATAGTAGAATTGTAATATAGGCTATAGGAAGGGCAAAGGCTACCTTAGGGTGGGACTTGGTGACGAGATCTCTGAGGAAATGACAAAACAGAGACTGAAGGAATATGAGTATGATGTAGGAAAGTGTTTGAGGGGATTTCCATGGAAATGAAGGATGATTATAGTGTTCAGTGGTGAAATAATTGCTCAGTATGAATGTATTTATGTGTTTCTAAGTGAGGATTTCTTATTCAATCCTTGGATGCCTGGAGGAGTCCTAACTTAAAATTACTGAATTTGAATGAAAATAATTTGTTAAAGTGCTATACCTTAATTATACTCATCTTGATTGACCTCTAGGTTAATCAGAGAATAAGCACTAGAAAAAAATACTTTTTAGATATCTGGGATCATGGAGATTATAATATCTTGAGTTATATTTGATTTTTTGTGACTCTAGCTACAAAAATAGAGATGTACACTGTCATTTTAGAGCCAACAGTATAATAAATTGAAGGAATTGAATAAATGTGTGAAATTGTCATGACAGTGCACAGTAATGGGTGAGAAATGGGGCTACAATTCAGCATTGAGAAGTTCTAATAATATTGTTTGAGGACTGCCATGCAGAACACAAGAAGAAGGAGCATCTAGATTTGTTTGAATACACTCAGCGGACTGAGATGTCAGAGAAGTCTAGGAAAAAGAATGTTCCCAGAACTTTCAATTCTTCTTTACTTCCAGGTTATAGACTGAGGCACACATACTGAGTTTACTCATGGGGAGCTTATTGGAGTCGGTAGCATGATTTAAGAGGAAGTCTGTGGTGTTACTAACTCATCATTTAAGGCTATGTGATAAAAGGGTAAAAATGGTCATATAGATTGATTATGAAACAAGGAAAAGGAAGTCAGGCACAAGAAATTGACACAGGGGGCATTTGTGGTCATAATATAAGAGAAAAAATAAGGCTAAATGATGAGGTGATTGTGATAAGAGAGGCTACTGGTAAAGATTTCAAAAAGAAACAGGAAATACAGAAATTGAGTTAGAGACATTCAACATAATCAATTGACAAGACCCTTCAGTGAGAGAGAAGGATAAACTAATGGGTATGAATGCAGACATGGTGCTAAGTTGAGGTGATTTTTAAAATTACATCATTCACCTTGTTATTATGATCTTAATCTCATCTGGTCAAAGTAATGTGAAATGTGAGAATATGTGGTATTCAAAACTAGGGGCCTTGAAGTGATTATGGAAGATGGAAGAATGACTCAATTATCAAGATGTAGTCTGTTTCCTAGATATATCTGAAAGCAGTAGAAGTTGTGGTTTTGCATTTAGACATAAAACAAGAGCTTAGTAATATGCTCGGTCACATGTAGAAATAAACAAGACAGGAAATTAGTCATCTCCCAGGTGGGCAGATGTGGTAAATAGTAAGATATTTATTGACAGATGGGGTAAATACAGTGACATTAGAAATATTGTTCTTAGGAAGCATGTGCTGAAATATATATGCTTGGAATAACTCTGGCAGTAAATATTACATGAGGTGGAAGCTAATGTTTGGGAAGTGGGTTCAATGCAATGGAGGTTTCCTTATGATAGAACATGTGCATGGGGTGTAATTGTAACAAACTATATGAAAAGGAATTTTCAAAAATAAGGTGAGGATCTGAATACTGAAATGAGAGGTGACAGTCCATGTAATACCTAGGTGTGGAATGTAACCCTTAAGATATTTGAAATTGGAATACAAGAAGAAAAAATTCAAACTCTAGCTGTTTCTTTTTCTGGCCATGTAATTTTGTCATATTACTTCAGCTCTCTGAACCTCTATTTAGGACATTTGTTAAATAGGTAAGTTAACCTTTATCAGCTGGGTTACAGAGAAGATTAAATTTTTAAAAATATGTAATTCTCCAAAGATATTGAGTACAATCATTTTCTTCCTGGACTTGAGGAACAAATGACTAAGTTAATCCTAGCTCTGAGCAACCCTATAATAATATATATTCTTAAATTTCTTAGTTGCTTTCCAAATACTTTGAGGTGAGGTGTAGAACTCAGTGTTGAGGGGTTTGCATTGTTAGACCTCACATATGGAAGAACCAAAATGTATCCAGAAAGCCAGGTTCATGGTACAGCAGGAAGGGAGTGAGAGTACAGAAGATGGAAATGCATGTGAGAAAACCAGTGCTAGTTCAAAAACAATGAATAATTATAACAGAAATTCCAGTCTGCTTCCTTTTGTGGTGAGGACTTCATTCTAGATGTGATTTGGGGCAGGGATTTCTATGATTTGGAATCAGGGATGAATTAAAAGTCTTTCGAAATCATGAGCTACTTAATAAATACAATCCATGGATTTTCATGTTCTTATCTGTACAATGAAGGGAATTATATCATCTTTATTAACCAGAGAAGACAAGCCCTCCAGCATCTTGACCCTGGGAAGGGATAATCCTCCCCTTATTTCTCTTAAATCACACTTCATTTTCCTATTGTTGATTGTGCTGGGGATACTCACAGGTGAAGTGTTTGGCATTCATGATAGGTGGGCCTGAAAATTGTGGTCAAGAATTGAATCTTAAGGCTTCTTTCTCCACTTTCAGCTTTGCTCACCTTCTGCTTGTCTGGTTGTGAGTGAAAATCCAACAGAAGATAGATGCTACCTGAGGTATTGACAATGCAATCACAGGTGAGTAGGGGATTCTTCTTTAACTGAAATTTCACCTCTGTTGCCAGCAGATGGGAAGAGTTCTCCTATTGGTTTGGATATTTCAAGTGTATTCAAGAGCTATTCTAGGATCTGAACTTAAATTAAGTTTATTCAGGACTCTTTAATAATTATGTTAAGTTGGGGACTGATCAATGAGTAATCTCCTTCCAATAATTACAGTAGGTTCCAGCTTCCATGAAGGCTGTGTATTCTCTGAAAACATGACAGATGTTTTCTTTTTTCTCAACAAACCATTGGACTCATTGGATGAATAATGAATTCATAAATCATGTTAGTGCCTGAGATTAGCCTAGGCATGTGGTGAATAGAGGTGATAGAGATAAATAAGAACAGAAGTTTATAGTGAGAAGGGAGGCTAAGATTTTATTTAGCTGGTGCAATCAATCCAATATTACAGGTACTGTGGTGCAGGGGTAGGCATATTTTCCAGAAGCACATGAAAATGTTAGTAAATTAAACTAAATGAGGAATCATTTATTTTCCCCAATTTTAATTTTCTTAAAGTTTTGATGAATATATTTGCATATTTTGAAATATTTTTTAAAGAAAACTAAATTTACCCTTACCACCATTGTTCAAATTTCCCAAATTCAATTTTCTAAATCAAATTTATTCAAATTTTATAAATGCATGCAATGTACAGGAATTATTTTTTCTTTCACTGTGGCTGTGAACACAGGAGCTGTAGAACAAAATTTATGTCCCTGAGAAAATGTTTAAGATTTAGAGTGACCAGAAGCAATGAACAGCACTCTTAATCTTTCCCAGACAGATGAGATGAAGATAAAAGAAAGACAATGAAAACTCCTATTTACATGCCACAGAAAAAGTTGATATTGGAAGGTCTCCTACCACAGGAATGGTCAGTCTAAGGCCATATATCAGTACAACTGTCTCAGGACTCTCTGGCTTGTGACCCTGACATCTGTATTTATACATTGTAATGAATACCTCAGATATGTATCACAGAGGAAAACAGGCCTTACTGATCCTAAGCTCTGTATTTAACATATTCAGTTTTGCAGAATTCTGAATATTTCTTCAAGGTTACTTGCCAATTTAATGAATAATAGACCTGGGAATTGAATTTACAGAGAAAACAATTCACACATTGACTTATTGCAAAATGCATAACATATTCTTAAATGATTTTATAAATGAGAGGAAAATGAGTTCATCTATATAGGGAAATAATCTAACCATTCTCATATATCCATGATATATCATTTTTAAAAATGATATATCATGTCTATAAATTTACTTAAAATTGTTGGGAAAGTTTAATTTAGTTATGAAACCTCAAATGAAAGCTTTATAATCAGCAGTAATAAGGCATAATTACAAGTTTTTTGGGAAATTCCCAGGTGTATATCACACCTGATATGTGATTTTCTTTTACAATGTGATGTATTCAGAGTGTGAAAGTTCTGTGACTGCATCTGAAAGGCAGATGGCCGTTCAACATTGATAATGATGTTATTGTAATACCATGCCCACTCTGAGTTTCTTATATACAGTCTCTGCTTCTTTAGTGCTGTTATTTTGAACATCACACATGGGATATTGGTAAGGATAGCTTTGCATGAACATAAATTTCTGTGATGTCTTAGGAGTTAGTGACCTTTGAGGACGTGGCTGTAGACTTTATCCAGGAAGAGTGGGAACTGCTAGACACATCACAGAGAAGGCTGTTCAGAGAAGTGATGCTGGAGAATTTCAATAACCTGGTCTCAGTAGATGAGACTCTCAAATTTATCTACCATCTATATCTGTCTATCTCTTATCTATCTATCATCTCTCTAACCTATATTTCTCTACCTTTATTCTAAATCACCTTCCATTTATTTATTCAAATATCTAAATCAGCTTCTCCATATGGTATAACCTTTATTTTCTTTTATATTTTTATAATTTAAAATTTTAATAGATTTATATTGTGTTTTAAAACATAAAACTGCTGTGGCAGTTTGATATTTTTTATGAATTCTAAAAAAAGATACTGAATATGTTTGTAAAATGGTCAGTTCTTATGGGTATAATACCCTTTGAATGTATTGTATTCAAAGGTTATGTTTACATGATTAAATTAAGATTAGGGCTTTGATTCAGGCATGTCAGTGGGGTGTCGAGTCCCTGCCCCCATTGGTGGGTGGACATTCACACAGAAAAAGACACAGCAGAGTAAGAGAGACCACTCATTACAAATGGCAGAGGCCTTTGGGAAGAGAGATGTATGAGATAGTCTACAGCTGACCTTGTGAAAAAAACAGAGCAGCTGAGCCCAGAAAGAAACAAGCCACTCCATTGCTGTGAGAGGGGTAGGCCAGTTTCCCATAGATAAAGAGAGGCCAGGTCATCACCTCACTCTTCTGAAGAGGTTGGGCCTGTATGCCAGAGATAAGGGAGAATGTTGTCACCATATCACTGCATCAAGGAGGTTGAGACTATAACTGAGAGATTGAGGAAATTGTAGCCATCACCCAATGGTCTTGGAGGGTGAGGTCTGGCACTCAGTCCAGATGCATGATGAGGGTGGAATCAAGAAAATGGCTCTTGGGCAAGCCTGTGGAAAGGGTGACCCCCCAGTAAGCCCCAAGAAAAAACCATCATCTTAAGAATAACTCTCAAACTTTGAAATCTAATGGAGTATGCCCTGCAGGTTTTCAGAACTTTTGGGGACCTGTGACTCATGTTTCCCTCCCAATTTCTCCTTATGGTAATGAAAATGTTTATCCTTTGTCTGTCCCTTTGTATATTGGAAGCAGATAAATTGTTTTGTAAGTTTCAGAAGTCTACAGCTAGACAGTATTTGCCCCAAGACAAAGTGTATTTTTATAAACTGATTGTGATGTGATTTTGTACTTAGCATTGTTACTGATTTAAGAATTTTTTTAAATATTGTAATTTTTTTTTTGGAATTCAGAGGGTGAAGTGTGGCAGTTTGATATTATTTATGAATTCCAAAAAGATATATTGGTTATGTTTGTAAATAGGTTGATTCTTCTGTGCATGATATCTTTGATGATATTAAATTCAAAGGTTATGTTTACTTGATTAAATTAAGATTAGGGCTTTGATTCAGCCATGTCAGTATGGCATTGAGTCCCAGCCCCCTTGTTGGATGGATACCATCACATAAAAATACATGGCAGAGGAACAGAGACAGTTCATTAGACATGGCAGTGGTCCCGGGAAGAAAGATGAGCCTGATGTTCTGCAGCTGACATTGTGAAGAGTACAGAGCAGGTAAACCCAGAAAGAAATGAGCCCTGAGAGAGATGAGTCATATCAGCATACACCTCAGATAAGAAGCTGGGACCATGGAGCCTTAAAAGGAGGAAGGAAGGCTGAACCCTCAGAGTCATTGCCCACCATCTTGCTTCAACACATGGCCAATGACTTGGAGAAAGTATTGCTTATGGTACCTTGAGTTTGATTCTTTAGGGCTTTCTGACTGTAAGAGTATTTACCCCAAATAAATACTCTTTGTAAAAGCCAACATATCTCTGTTGCATCAGCACCCCTTTGCATCAGCACCCCTTTGGCTAACTAATAAAACTGTCTATATGAATTTGACTCATTTTTATTTACACTTTGTTCACCCCAATAGAATTTAGTCTTCTTGACCATAACTAGAATGTCTTTTTTGAATATCAATATCCAATACTCTGGGCTGTGATGAGAACTCAATGAATACTTTTTGAATGGATAAATAATTGACTATGGTGAAATAAGTATTCTGCTCCAAGGGCTATGCTGAGTCTTTGGAACACAGTAGTAAAAACATTGCATATATTGTTTTCCACACAGAATTTAGATAGTTCTGGTAGAATTTATGTCTATTGGATTATTTTTGTACATAATTATCACAATCACTGTGGAAACATAATTTTCTCCCCATTTAGTATAGACAATTCTGCATTCTCTTTGTACTAGTGCATGGGTAGCAACAAAAAGTGCTCCTCACTGAAATAGGCAAAAGATGAAGAGATAATTTCTGTTGAAATATTATCATTGATCTGAGTTCAAGGTATTGTTGTTTCACTGCTGACTTTCAATGCTTACCTTATGTTTTGGTAACCTGCTATGTAAATCATGACCATGCTCTGTTACTATCACAACTAAAACTCCAGGTAACTGTTTTTCATACAAACAGGATATCAAGTCTGCAAATCAGATGTGCTTTCCCAGATGGAACAAGGAGAATTGTGGAGAGAAAGAACAGTATTTCCTCAATACCAGTGTCTAGGTGAGCTCTAAGGACCTGTGCATTAAAAGAGGAGTCTCATGATATAGTATGTACTTGAATATATTAGCTTCAGGATTCCTTAAGTGAGTCATGATTTCTTCAGATTTCCTTACATGAGTTATGATTTCTAAAATGTAGCGAGGATATTGGGGGAAATTTTAGTCACATGTGTTTATTCCATACACTTCTCAAGATTTATTCAAATGTCATTGGCATTGGGAAAGGGATATTCATTTGTTATTGCAATTAAACTTTCACATAACTATCTTTGTCTTGGTCCTATTCTTGGAAGGTTTTCTCCTTTTTATACATCCCTGATATACCAACATCTTGTTTTCTCATATTCCATGCCTGAAAATCTTTTCTTTTATTATATATATATTTAATATATATTAAAGTTATTTAGATTACATAAATGTTATATAAAAATACATAGGATTCCCATATGCCCTGCTTCCTACATATCCCACATTTTCCAACATTAATAACATCTTTCATTAGTGTAATACATTCATTACAATTGATGAAAACATTAGAGCATTGCCACTAAGCATAGATTATAGTTTACATTGTAGTTTAAACTCTCTCCTGCACAATTTTGTACGTTATGGCAAGATATGTAATGGCCCATATCTGCCATTATAATGTCATTCAGGAAAATTCCCAAGCCTCCAAAAGGCCCCATATTTACCTGCATTTCCCACTCCCTGCTCTGATAACTTCTATTTGCCACTGCTTTCACATGAATGATATACTTTCTTCCATTGCTGGAATCACAGTAAGTCTATAGTAGAATAGCAGTAAGTCTACTTTAGTCCATAGTTCATACCCTCATCCTGAGGATTCTGGGATGGTGTTCCCCACTCCACCTGTAATTGAGAGGAGGCTTTGATCCTATGGAGCAGATGGATGGGACTCTCTTGCTTTCATTTGTAGACTCTCTCCATTCCTTGGGCTGTTTGTTGTCCATCATCACCTCCTTGTTAGTTGTCCTGGGTGAGTCCAATGAAATGGAAAGTAGGTATTGCAACTACATTGAATTTCAGGGCCCAGATGGCACATGGACAGCCCAGAGATTAAAGTCTCTTGGATGTACATCTACCAACTCCAGCACCAACTATAGATTCAAGTAAAAGAGACAGAAGAGGCCTATGTAAAGAAGTCATTTCTGAGTCCAGTTCTGTCACTCTCAGGAGCACAAAATCCAAAGTAAGGCCACTGGCAAGACACCAAACTGCAGAGATATGTGCCATGACTGTAGGTCCTGGGTGTCTCCAGAGCCTTCAGGATCCCCACTATTTGGGGTAGTATCTACCTTGGCAGTCTATGAGATCTGGCTGAGACATGCATAAGCATTACCTCTCTGATGACTTCCTGACAGAATTTGAAGTCTCTTAGCCATATACACTCATTTTATTTACCTGTTCCCTCTTTTTTTTCAAGATCTTTTTCCAGTTGTGTCACCAGGTGGTGCTTGGTAGTAATCCCTTGGTCCTACTGAAGCTCATCCCTGAGAGTCATGTCCCACACTGTGCGAAGGTAATGCATTTATATGCTGAGATTGGCTTAGAGAGAGGCCACTTTTGAGCAACAAGGAGGCTCTCAAGAGGCAACTCTTAGGCACTATCCAACACTAGGCTAAGTTGCAAATTCAAGAGCAAAAGACTTGCAAGCATAGTCATCAACATCAAGGTCCCATCAATAGATCATCCCTCTTTACCAGTCATTGCCCAGGCACTTGGGAGATTATTGCTTTTCCATTAGAGAATGTGGCAGAATTCCCCAGGATGGGGATTCAATAATCTTTCTGTTGTGTGAATCTCCACCCACTGTGGCAATCCTCCATGAATATTTGAACATATTTATATATCTTATTTGTATGCCCAGGTGAACTTCCTCCCATGTATCCCCCATCACTGACACACCACCTCATTGATCCTCCCCTGCCATAGTTGTAACCCTTCCATGATCCAAAACCTTTTCAAAAATGAAGCCAAGAATATTGCCAAATTTGATTAATAGGAAATTGAAATGATAATGATAGGTTCAAACATAAGAAATAAAATAATGCATAATAATTTAGAGAAACTAAAATAAAATAAAATTTAAAAGCCTGGGATTTTAAAAAATGAAAAACATTAAAAAATTAAAAAATTAATTATTTTTTGATGTTTTTCCTTTCATCACTGTAATATCAGTTGTCTTGTATGTACAGTGACATTTTTCTTCCATTTCTTCCCCAGTGTCTTCCATTTTAAAATATTGTCCTCAAAGAAGTTTTAGGTAACAGTAAGGTTACATATAGAATATAGGAAACTCCCATATACCTAACATCTCCTCCTTTTCCTGCTTCCCTATTAATAATCTTTTTACATATGGATGGTCAAATTGTTGCAACTGATGTATATATATTGAAATATAACTATCAACCATGGTCAATGATTTACATTATGGTTTACATTTTAGAACATACACTTTTATAATTTTTTATGAAATTTAACATAGCCTGTATACATCATTGCAAGCAGAATACTTCCATTGTCTCCAAATACCCCCTCTTCAATCCCTTCTATTCTTCTCTCCCCTTCTCCTTGTGGCCCATGGAGACCACCTGGCTTCACTCCTTGCAGGACAAGATTCTTCGATACTTGCAACAATGCTGAGGGCTGGAAACATTAGTCTGTCCTCCCTTATTAGGAACTGCCCATGCTCTCTAGAGATACACCCCCTCTCTGTTTGAGAACATATCATGCCTCTCCAGCATGGGAGTCCAACTCCTTCCTACTCGTTATGTGGGTCTCCCCCCACTGATACAGCACAATATGACAAAATGATCACTCACATATTCTCTAGAAGACTGTTCCAGGTGCACCCTGTCCCTAATGTCCCCGCATTCAACATCCTAAACCAGTCATGCTTCCTTGTCATATTGCAATAGTGTTTTCTCAACATTGTAGTTTCACGCACATACCCACCTATCACCAGTGTTCACCTATTCCCTCCTCCAACCCTCTTCCCAGTTCCTTGGGGCATCAAACCCATACTTCCCACCTTACCTCCCTGTCAAGCTTGCACCATCCAACCCAATAGTATCCCTACACCCCTGTCATATCTCTTCACTGTACAACTACTCACTTCCATCTTATCATAGGTTTTGCCTATATGGGCATTGGCTCACAACCTTATTCTTCCTTCCTATTTCCTGTAAACATATCTTCCAGACTCTAGCTCTCTGAGTTGCCTTGATTTTCTTAATTCATATCAGTGTGGTCATGTAATATTTGTCCCTCAATGCCTAGTATGCTTCACTCAACATAAGGTCCTCAAGATTCATCTATGTTATCCCTTGTGTTAGTACTGCATTCCTTCTTACAATTGAGTAATATTCCTAAAAGCTTTCCTTCTAAGATCAGGAACAAGACAAGATGCCCACTATCACTGCTGAAAATCTTTTCTGATTGTTATATCCTATAATGTTTTTTATGCCTAGAGTATTCATTAATTTGGTATTATTTCCCAAATAATTGTGAATGTTGGAAACATACTGAAAATGTGTTTCAAATTTTCATTCCCTAATGCTACTCTAACAATTTATTTTGTTATTTTTCAATTACTACAGGGAAGAAACATGCCTTTAAAACATGGGTAATGTTAGAAATAATATTCAACCAACCTATCTGTAGGAACAACATTTCTAAAATCATGTCATTGATAAGCTTAATTTTGTGAACCTTAGCATTCCAAATAGATTCCTAGGGATGGAATTAATTAGGAATGCAATAAAGCCATGAAATTGTAATTAAGGTTGGATTAAGTGCTAATCCAGCAAAAAAAAAAAAAGATGATTGTTTGAATTTAGGTGAAAATTAACCTAAACACAAACTCTAACCTAAGTTCATATAAAAAATGAATTGCATAAACAGGTTTCATACATATAATGTTTGAAACATCATGAAGCTCAAAATTCATCAGATATCTCTGCAATTAGATTTTCATAATAGAGAAAATCTGTATATGGAGTAGAATAAATGTATATGAAATGAACATGGCAAATTTTTTAATTGGAGACCATCACTAGTGGATTATTCTAGATTTCATGTGTAGGGAGATGAAGACATTCATGTATATGAACAAATGTTTTACATTTTCTCATCTAATTCTCTATAGCAGTGATCTCACATGCAAAAGAATTCATTTAAATGTAATTATTTGCAAGAAGATTCCTCTCACACATCCACAGTTAAACAACATGCATTAATTCACATGAGAATGAAATCCTATTTTAGGAAATCACTTGCAACAGTCCTCAATGACCATTCATCTTTTAATCAACATAAACAGATTCAACCTAGAATTAAATCATTTGAATGTTACCAAAGTGCTAAAAACTATGCCATGTTCTGACCTCAGAAAATACAATGGAACTCCAATTGTAGAGAAAATCCATGAATGCCATCTGTATGCAAAAGCATTCCATCATTTTTCTAACCTGAAAGAATATGAGAGAACTCACACTGGAGAGAAACCTTATGAATGTCATCTATGTAGGAAAGCCTTCAGTTGGTATTCTCATCTCAAACAACATGAGAGAACTCACACCAGAGAGAAATCCTATGAGCATCACCTATGTGGGAAAGCCTTCTGTCAATATTCTAAACTTAAATAACATGAGAGAACTCACATTGTAGAGAATTCCCATGAATGTTGTCTATGTGGAAAACCTTTCACTTGTAGTTTGCCCTCCAGCAACATGAAAGAATTCATGCTGGACAGAAACCATAATATCATATGTATGGAAAAACCTTAGCTTTTCTAGCCTGAGACAACAGGAGAGTACTCAAACTGGAGATACTTCCTATGAATATCACCAATTTGAGAAAGCCATCAGTCAATGTCCTGACTTTAAAATAAACAATTCACAGTATAAAGTTTTGTACATGAAAGAGACTTCAGCCATAGATTTAACCTTTAAACACACCATAGAACTCACATAGTCAAGAAACATTTTTTTTTTTTTTTATGTACTGGGGCCAGGGATTGAAACCAGGACCTCGTATGTGGGAAGGCGGCGCTCAACCATTGAGTCACAATGGTTCCTCTGAGTTGGTTTTCCCATTTGTTTGCTTGTTTTTTTTTTGTTTTTTTTTTTTTTTTAAGGAGGCACTTGGGACTAAGCCTGGGACCTCCCATATGGGAAGCAGGAGCTCACCCTCTTGAGCCAATCTGTTCCCTTATTCATAGAGACTCTGAGAATGCTCACTTGTGAGCCCCCTTGTGGAAGCAGCCTCCTGAGGAGCCTGAGACATGCTCCACTGCAATTTCCTGTGCTTCCCTGAACTGCTCCTCAATGAGCTATCCCAGCACAGGGGCTGGTGACTGCAGGAGCTCAGGAAACATTCACCATTCAAAGGAGCCTACAGACATCTTGGTAAATGTTTTGGTCTTAATGGTACACTCCTATTGTCTGCTTCTGTCTTCAGTGAGGGACACAAGGTCAGTTTACCAGAAAGGGCTTGGAGTGGGTTTCACAGAAGAGTGTAAATCCCAGCATCCACCATTGTTGTCCCTGGCTAGGCCTTGCCCTTCCTGCCTGAACCCTTCTCTGAGTCCTGGGGATAGTCTTCTGGGCACATTCTTTTCAGGTGTTGCCATGCAGAGGCCAGATGTCTGGAATCTGTGCGCTGTGTGCCTCAGTTTGCATGACACTCCACCTCAGCACAGAACCCTGTCTTCCAGGACTGATGCTCTTTGTTCTGCCTCTACAAAGACAGACTACTGGAAGGCAAACAACACTATCCTCTGCCCCCTCTTTACAGAGTGAATCAGCTATGTTTTTCCAACCTTATATGTCTTGCAGCCACTGCAGAACCCGAGCCAAGCCAATGCCCTTGGGGTCACTGAATTCTGCCATGGTGATGTCCTGCTTGGCACAGCCAATAATGTTGGGGAGCCTGATTAATGACACTATTTCCTCCATGGTCATGTAACAGGACAGATCACTTTACATCTTACTGAAGAGTATCAGGACCAAAACTTCTGCAAGTTGTTTTGCAGAAAAGATTCCCAAAAGATGTACACAAGATGCAGAGAGCTGGGTGAGGTGGGGGGCATCCATCATGAAGTGGGGAGAAACTTCCATAGTAACAGGGACAGATGTGATCCATGCAACCCCCTCCCCTGATCTCAGATAGTGAGGGATCTCTAGCTCACAATGTCTGTAAGGTCCAGGTCCACTTAGGTTGTGTTGGTGGAAGTTTGCCCATGATGCCCTTTCCATGCCTGGAGCTCAGCTTTGCCATGCAGTCAAAGTTGCCAAGCAGAGTCAGAGGCAGCAGGCAGTATGCCATGGAATCCTGGCCTGCCAGCCCATGGCAAAAGGATATACTACAGTCACTTCACCAGCAGAATCTTCCTAATGCCCACCGTCCTCAGCAGGAGAAACATCTTGTTATTTTCCTTTATGTGTATAATGTTATAGATACAAATCAGTATCATTAACATGGGATCTTCTCTTTATGATTTCATTCAGTATGATTTTCACTGCTTATTTTAAATTGTAATCAAGTTATACATGCATGGAGAAAAAATATATTTGTTTTGAGAAACTGGAATATTCTGTTTATATCCCCATCTTCTTGTTTTTTCTTCCCCAGAATTATATACTTCCAATTTCAGCAGATATTTAAATTGTGTGTATATTTCCATACTTCTAATTGATGTGCATGATTTTTCTCCCTTTCTTGGTACCAAACCTCTCCATAAGTGTTCAAATTTTTCTCATCTTACATACATATTACTATCATAGGTATTTGGTCTGATATATATATATATTTTTTTTTTTCCAAAAAATACAGTGCACTTTATTTATTTATTTTTTCCCTTTTTTTTTTTTATTATGGGTAAAAATCAAAATTCTCACAATACATACAAACATTTGTAAAATGATATATAAACATATATGCATATATGTGTATTTGCTTACAAAAATGTTATTTATATATATATATATACATATATTTTAAGAGGTGCTTAGATTACCTAAAATATTACA
>JAKSZT010054023.1:3984869-4028780 GCA_026826555.1 Tolypeutes matacus | reverse complement strand
TCAAGTGGCCACTGGCTCCACCTCATTGTTATAATTTCTTGCATTGCGATATTTTTTGAGACAAATTAAATGTTGCCATGTTGTACTATTGAATAGGCCTTTAGTTTACATAGAGGCATTACTCAGATTTTTGTGATCCCTGGGTATTGTCTCATACTAAGTAGTGGTAATATAAAGATGAATTAGAGCTTTAAATATGAAAATTGTCATTGTATTAACTTCACCCATGTGTGTTCTATCTGGGTTATGCTATAGAAGACCCATGATGTCAGCAAAATTTGGTCTTAAGTCACCAAGCAAAATCTAAGACATTTTACAGTAAGTTTGTCTTGAAATAACAATTAGCACCAAATTCAGTCTTGAAGAATATTCCTTTTTAGACCTTATTTCTTTGTTGTTTAATTAATTTTTCATTCATGTATGACACATTGTCAGAAGCATTCTCAAATGATAAGAATTCTCCTTTAAAAGATATAAGAAATTAGCTGAAAGAAAGTAAAATTTCATATACCAGAAATGTAGTGATAGATAACAGCAAGATGATGGAATAGGCAACTTCCATCTTCCTCCAAATGAATATGTATGAGTGTGTGTGTGTTTGTGTGTGTGTAGTACCAGAATGAACTTTTAAAGAACTCTGGATATCAAGAAAAAGGTTACAGCACAAGTTAATAAATATGGCTTGGAATAGGTCAGGCAGGGTGTAGTGTTCTTACAAAACAGAGGAGGAAGGCCAGAAGATATCCAATGGAGCTGCTTTGGGTATCTTCAGACCAAGAGAGTGTTGCACACATAGAATAAGAGGGATTGGAGACAGAGAGACAAAGAAATCAAAAGGAAATTTGAGTTACTTGTCCCCACAACTGTGAATGGTGTCTGCAACCCACCCTTGAGGCATTTAGCAACAGATAACCCTGTATCTGATGCTGACTGTGGAATGGATATCTTATATCCTCTAGCAGGGAAGGTACTTTGGAAGACAGAGTGTGGTTTATCTTCAGCAAATTTAAACAGAAAGACCTGGCTTTGCATTGAAGGAACAGAATATCCTACCAGGGAAAGATAAAAGTATCACTTCCACAGAAAATTTTGTCAAAGAGTGTCATCTGCTACCAGGTTGGGAACATGAATGAAGACATTAATCCCTGTGCCTATAGATTTTCTCTGTGCCCATTAGTAGGTCACTGGCCAAGTTTTGAAACTTAAGCAATGCAATCTTAATGTTTTAGATAAAATAGTACAAAAATAAAAGAAGAGTCATTAAACAAAACCACTAGGCAAGAGAGAGAAATTGAACAACAGAGTTTAATAACCAACATAATCAGATGCCTAGACATCAGCAAAAATAACAAGCCATACTAAGAAACAGGAAAAGATTGCCCAGGCAAAGGAACAAACCAAGACCTGATGAAACATAGTATTTAAAACAACTAATCAAAAATGTTCACCCAAATTTCCTAAATCAATTCAAGGTGTTTAAGGAAAATATGGCTAAAGTAATAAAGAATATAAAAGGACACTTGATGAGCATAAAGAACAATTTGAAAGCCTACAAAGAAAAGAAACAGAGATAATAGGATTAAATACACAATGGATGAGATTAATAATATATTAAAGGCATATAACAACAAATTTGAATTGGCTGAGGACAGAATAAGTGAATTAGAAGACAGAGCATTTGAATTGTAGAAGAGAGGAACAGAAAGAGAAAAGAATGGAAAAAAATTGAACAGTATCTCAGGAACTTGAATGACAATGCAAAGTGGACAAACATATGCGTTATAGGTGTCCCAGAAGGAGATGCATATGGAAAGGGAGCAGAAAGAATATTTAAGGAAATAATGACTGAAAATTCCCCAATCTTTATGGAAAACATAAATACAAATATCTAAGAAACACAATGTTCTTCAAACAAAATAAATCTGAATAGACCTAAGCTGAGACACCTACTATTCAGAACATCAAATGATAGCAATAAACAGAGGGTTCTTAAGGCATCAAGAGAAAACCAATGTATCACACACAAGGGAACCACAATAATACTTTGTCAACCTTCCACCAAAAACCACAGAGTTAAGAAGTCAGGGGTATGGTATATTAAAAGTACTGATAGAGGAGGTAAGGAGGTAGAGATCATGGGAATCCCTGTAATTTTTGTGTAACATTTATGTAATATAAGCATCTTTTAAAATATATATATATTAAAAAATAAATAAATAAATTCACACACAAAAAAAAATAAAGATGGAATGAAGCTAAAAAAAAAAAAAAAAAGTACTAATAGAAAAAAACTGTCAGCCTAAAATCTTTAATGCAGAAAAAATATCTTTCAATAATGAGGGGGAGTTTAAAATCTTCAAAGATAAATAAAAACTGACAGATTTTGTAAACAAGACATCAGTTATACAAGAGATACTATAGAGGGTTCTGCAGCCTGATAGGAAAAGATAAGGGAGAGAGCCCTGGAGAAGAGTGTAGAAATGAAGACTATATGTAAGGGTAACTAGAAGGATAAAAAGACAGATATAAGTAAGATATAACAACAGAAAGTAAAAGGATAAAATGGACAAAGTAAGTAATGTTTTACAGTAATAATGTTGAATGTTATTGGAATGAACTTCCCAATCAAAAGACTTAGATTGTCAGAATTGATAAAAAGTTTTAGCTATCTATATGCTGTCTACAAAAGACTCACCTTAAATGCAAGTACATATGCAGCCTGAAAGTGAAGGGTTGGAAAAAGATATTCAAGACAAATAGTAACAAAAATATTAGGAGCTGTGATACTAACTCAAATAGGATAAAATAGAGTTAAAGTGCAAAAGTGTTCAAGAAATGAAGACGGTCATCATATACTAATACAAAGGATATTACAACAAGAATAAACAACAATGATATTTATGCATATAACCTGGGTGCCCCAAAATAAATGAGGCACATACTGGCATAACTGAAGGGATGAATTGAAGTATCTACAATAATTATTGGAGATTTCAATACACCACTCTCAACATTGGATAGAGCATATGGACAAAGGATCAACAAGGCAAGAGAGCTTGAATAATATGATAAGTGAACTAGACTTAATAGACATTTATTAAACATATAATCCCAAAGCTGCAGAGTATACATTCTTCTCAAGTGCCCATGAATATTTCTGCAGTATAGACCATGGTTTGGGTCATGAGACAGATCTCAGTAAATTTAAAAAGCCTGAAATTCTCTGATTACCATGGAATGAAGTTGGAAACCAATAACAGGCACATAAGGAAAAATTCACAAATATATGGTGACTAAACATCATCTTGTTAAATAAACAGTGGATCAAAGAAGGAATTGAAAGAGAAATCAGTAAATATCTCAGGATGAATGAAAATGAAAACACAACATATCAAATTCTGTGGGATATAGAGAAGGCACTGCTGAGAGGGAAATTTACAGTCCTAAATGCTTACAAGAAGAAAGAGCAAAAATATTAAAGACCTAACTGCATACATAGATGAATGAGAAAATGAAAACCAATATAATCCTAAAGCAAGCAAAAGGAAAGAAATAACAAAGATTAGAGCAGAAATAGATGAAATTGAGAACAAAAGACAATATAGAAAAAAATTTTAAATGAAAGTTGGTTCTTCAAGAAGATCAACAAAATTGATAAACTCTTAGCTAGGCTAACAAAGAAAGAATGAGAGTAAATGAAGATAAAGTCAGAAATGAGAAGGGAAACATTACCAATGACCATGTAGAAACAAAAGAGATCATAAGAGATTATCAATAACTGCATGCTAACAAACATAGATGCAATGGACAAATTCTCAGAAATTCATGAACAATCTACTCTGACACTAGAAGGAATAGATCTCAATAAACTGATAACAAGTGAAGAGATTGAAATAGGTATCAAAAACCTCCCCAAAATGAAATGCCCAGGATGAGAGGCCTTCATAGGTGAAATCTACCAATCATTCAAAGAAGATGACATACAAACCTTGCTCAAACTTTTCCAAAAATATATATGGAAGGAGTGTTAATAAACTCATTCAATGAACCAATTTTTCTAATTAACATAATGCAAAATTCCTCAACAAAATAATTGCTAACTGAACCCAAAGGCCCATTATACACCAGTACGAAGGGAGTTCACAGGTATACAAGGGTGTTTCAACACAAGAAAACCAGTCAGTGTAATACAGCACATCAATAAACTGAAGAAGAAAAATCACATGATCATGTTACTTATTGTAGAAATGGCATTTGACAAAATACAGCAGTCCTTCTTGATAAAAGCCCTCTGAAAGATAGGACTCAAAGGAAAATTTCTCAACATGATAATGTGAATATATGAAAAACCCAGAGCTATCATTGTACTCAACATTGAATGACTGTTAGATTTCCCAATGAGATCGTGACAAGGCAAGCATGCCCCCCATCACCACTGCTATTCAATATTGTGCTAGAAATTCTAGCTAGAACAATAAGGCAAAAAAATAAATGAAAGTCATCCAAAAAAATGAAGAAGCAAAACTTTTGGTATTTGCTGATGACATGACCCCATACCTAGGAATTCCACATAAAGCTAGTAGAACTGATAGACAAGTTCAGAAAAATAGCAGGATATTAGATTACTATCCAAAAATCAGTAGTATTTCTATACACTACTAATGAGCAAACTGAGAAGGAAGTCAATGAAAAATTCCATTTACATTAGTGATTAAAAGAATCAAATATTTAGAAAGAAACTTAACCAAAGACATAAAGGACTTGTATCCATAGAAATACAAACATTGCTAAAAGAACCTAAAGAAGACCTAACTAAATGGAAGGACATTCTATTTTCACGGATTGGAAGACAAAATATCCTTAAGGTGTCAATTCAATATTCCTTTGGCTATTGTGTGAATCTCCACACCCTGTGACAATACCCCATGAACATTTGAACACATTTATATGTCTTATATGTATGTCCAGGGCTTCCTTTCATGTATCCACCATCATTGACACTCCACAACAATGATCCCCCCACCACAGTTTTGGACCCTTCTGTGGTCCAAAACTTCTACAAAAATGAAGCCAACAAAGCAGCCAAATACAATTAATAACTGATGTACAAATATTGAAACATAGCTACTAACCATGGTCAATGGTTTGTATTATGGTTTACATTTTGGACCATACACATTTATAAATTTTGATGTAATTTAACATGTTCTGTATCCATCACAGCAAGATCATGTAGAACAGTTCCATCACCCCCAAAATGCCCCCTCTTCCATGTATTCCATTCCTCCCCCCACCTCCCCTCAGGACCCATGACAACCACCAGGCTTCCCTCCTTGGAGGACAAAACCCATATTTGCTTGTAACAAATCTGAGGGCTTGACACAGTGTTCTGCCCTCCCCCACTAGGCACCACCCATGCTATCAAGAGACTCCTACCCCTCCATTTGAGAACACAGCAGACCTCACCAGGATGGGAGTCCTCCAGCTTGCTGCCCATTATGTGGGTCTCCACTCCCTGATGAACATTCACACAGTCCCTAGAACCCTGCCCCAGCTGTGCCCTGTGCTGAATGCCCCCAAATCCAACACCCTAAGCCAACAGCCATCACTTGACATATTGCCAAAAGAACATTCCCAGCATTGTAGTTTCAACCGCATACCCACCAATCCACAGTGTTCACCTGCTCCCTCCCCAATCCTCCCTCCAGTTCCATGGACAGCCCAGCTCAACCTCTCCCCTATACCCCCTGTCAAATTTGCACTGCCAAACCAAATAGTATCATTGCACCACGGTCAAGCCCCTCCACTGCACAACAAAGCACTTACACCTTATCATAGATTTTGCTCATATGGCCATTGGCTCACAACCTTCTCCTTTTCTATTTCCTGTAAACCTATCATCCAGACTCTTGCTATGTAAGCCTGCCCAATTTGCTTAATTCATTTCAGTTAGGTCCTGTAATATTTGTCCTTCAGTGCCTGTCTGGCTTCAATCAACATAAGGTCCTCAAGATTCATCCATGATATCCTGTGTGTTAATACTGTATTCCTTCTTACAGCTGAGAAATATTCCATTGTATGTATATTCCACAATTTGTTTATCCATTCATCTGTTGAAGGGCATTTGGGGTGATTCCAGCTTTTGACAGTAGTGAATAATGCCACTGAACATTGTTGTGCATATATCTGTTCGTGTCCTTGCTTTCACTTATTCTGACTTTATACCCAGCAATGGAATTGCTGGATTGTATGGCAGTTCTACAGTTTTCTGTGAAACCTTCAAACTGTCCTCCACAATGGCTGCACCATTCTACATTTATATCAACAGTGAATGAGGGTTCCCTTTCTTCCACATCCTCTCCAACACTTGTAGACCTCTGTTTTTTAATAGCTGCCAGTCAAATGTGGTAAGATGATATCTACCCAAACTGATTTACAGATTCAATGCTTTCCCAATAAAAATTACAACAGTATGTTTTTCCGAAATAAAAAGGCCAATTATCAAATTAATTTGGTTGTTTAAGGGTCCAGAATAGCTAAAAATATATTTTTAAAAAGTGAAAGATGTTGGGAGACTCTCACATCCTGACTCTAAAACATATTACTTAGCTACAATGGTTAAAACACCATGGCATTGGCATAAAGATAGACTTATTGACAAATGGAGTTGAATGGAGTGTTCAGAAATAAGCTCTCATATCTATGGTCAAATGATATTAGACAAGGCTGACAAACCCACCTAGCTAGGTCAGAATCGTTTTTTTAAAAAAAACTATTTTTAAATAAATGGTGCTGGGAGAACTGTATATTCCTACCTAAAGGAAAGAATAAGAACTGATTTCCCACACCTAATACAAAAATTAATTCAAAATGCATAAAGGTCCTAAATATAAAACCTGTAACCATAAATCTAGAATACAATGTAAGGAAACATCTTCAAGGTCTTGTGCTAGGTGATGGTTTAGTAAACCTTTCACCCAAAGCATGAATAATGAAAGAAAAAATAGATAAATGGGACTTCCTCAAAATTAAAAACTTTGTGCTGCAAAAGACTTTGCCAAGAAGATGAAAATGCAACCTACTCAATGGAAGAAAATATTTGGAAACTGTATATGCAATTAGGGTTTGATTTCAATAGACATTTTTCCAAAGAAGGAAATGAAATGAACAAAAAGCAAATGGAAAGTTGCTTAACATCCTAGCTGTCAGGGAAATGCAGATCAAAACTACATTGAGATATTTCATGCATTATAGAAAGGCCATAATTTAAAACAACAGTAAACTACAAGAGCTGTAAAGGATGTGGAGGAATAGGAAAAGTACTTCACTGTTGGTGGAAATATAAAATGGTACCACCTCTGTGGAAGACCACTTGGTGGATATCTCAGGAAGCTCAATATAGAATTGCCATATAATCAGGCATTCTTGCTCCTAGAAATATATTCAGAAAACTGGAAACAACCACATGAACAGACATTTACAAGCCAATGTTAATTGAGACTTTATACCTAATTGCTAAGAGATGGAAACATCCCAAGTATCCTTTAACTATTGAACAGATAAACCAAATGTGGTATATGCATTAATATAATGCTGTGCAGCTTAAGAAGAAATGTAGTTGGGATGCATAAGACAACATAGATGAACCAGGAGGAAATTGTGTTGATTGAAATAAGCCAGCCACAAAAGGACAAATATTTTATGGTCTCACTTATATGACTTAAACACTATGAATAAATCCATAGCATTAAACTATGTAGTATAGATTAGTAGAAGACTGAATGTGGGTTAAGAAGGGAAAGCTTATATTAAATGTATGCAGAATATTTAATAAGGTTGATGATAAATGGAAATGGATAGAGTTAATTGTAACACATTATAGTGAGTATAACTAAAACTGCTGATTTATGAATGTGATTATGGAGGAAAGAGGTACTCTAGAGACATAAATGTCAATTTAAAAGAAGCTAGAGGATAATCCAGAGAGTGATTTTGGTGGTAGATGAGGATTGTGATTTATAGTACAAATACAAGAATGGTACTCTATTATAAGGTGTTGAGAATATGGCAATGTATGGGTAAACACATGTTATATAACTTATGGAGAGTAGTAATATTATAATATTTTTGCAGCAATGACAAAGAAGTTACTATATCAATTCTAAGGACCAATAATTGGGGGGTATTAGATGCTTTGGGACTTTTGCTTTTGGAATAATGAAAAAGCTCAAAAATTGACTGAGGTGAAGAGAACACAACTCTGTGATGAATCTGAGAACAACTGAGTATATACTTTAGATTTATTGTAATGGCATGAGATGGTATAGCAGTGAACCCTTTGTGGATTATGGACTATGGTTAACAGTACAAATATGAGAATGTTTTCCCAAAAAGTATAAAAATATTCAATACTAATATATGGTGTTAATAAAAGGGTGGTTTATGGGAAAATTAATCATATATAAGCTATGGAATATAATTAGCAGTAATATTTTGATGATGTTCTTCCACCACTTGTAAAATAGTATGTCACAACAGTGCAAGGACTTGGTGGTGGAATGAAGTATGGGAATCATGTATGTTATGCATGATTGTTTGCAAACACATGACTTCTCCAATAAAAATAAGTTTACAGAAAGCAGGAGTTATCGACTCAAGAAAAAGGCAAGATAGAAATTTAGGAAAACTACATAGCTCTTTTGCTAAATCTTGCTCATCCCCTCTATGCTCTGTGGCAGTTTTAAAAAATAGAATGCCCATATTTCCAGTATGGGACCATAGATCCTGTGAATGGATGTAGTAGAGCACAACTTATTTACAAAATACCACGCACCTATATTCAGGTTCTCATTGTCTCTGTTTCACCTATCACAGAAATCACTCAGGTTGGAAAGTGGCAGTCAGTGCTCAAAATTGCTATAAGGAAATGATCAAACTGCTATCTGGTGAAAATGATCGAGGCATATAATAAAGGACTGGGTTCCTGGGATGAAAATTTAGGGAGAGTTTCTTTGGAAAATTACAACATTCTGGAATACCCAAATATATTAAAGTATATAGGAAGCCAGGAAGCAAACCCAGGCAATGTGTAAGCTCTGAAAATACCTGGGAAGTCTCTTAGCTTTTACTTGGAGATGATTTCTAGATTCAGTCCAAGCCTGATTAAGGATGGAAGGACATAGTCCCAGCAAAGAGCTTTTCTGCAAGACTGGAGAAATGATGTGTGTTTTTTTGTTTGTTTGTTTGTTTTGTTTTGTTTTGTTTTACATTGAATTGCTGCTTTTGTTTATGTATGTTTTTGTCCCTACAGGTGTTCAAGAAAGTTTCTACCAAAACATTAGCTGAATATAAACTAATGGAACAAAGACATTGCAATCATATACTACATGGAATGCAGCTTTCAAAAAATTAGTTGTGGAAAAGTCATTAAACAAAACTAGTTCAGAAGAAGAGGGAAAATAGGGCAGAAAGCATATTTGAAGATATAATCACCAAAAACTTCCTAAATTCTAAGAAAGACACATATATACACATTAAAAAACTGAACACACTCCTAATAAGACAAACTCAAGATTTCCATAGAGAGATTCATTAAATTAAAAGTATCAAAAGAAAAATACAAACAGAATCTTCCAGTGTGAGAAGTGTCTCATCATGTACAAGAACTGTTTACAAAGATTAAGCACAGATTTCTCATTAGACATAATAAAAGGCAAAAGGAAGTGGGACACATATTTAAAGTTATGAAAGAAAAAAATCAAGTAAGAATTCTGTATTTTGCAAAAATGGCTTTTATAAATGAGGGGGAATTTTAAAACATTAAAAAATGAAGAAAATTGAAGAAGTTTATTATAACAAATGCTGCCCTAAAAGAGATGCTGAAGTGAGCCTTTCATTAGGAAGTGGAAGTACATTAGACAATAATTCACAACTATGAATAAAGGTCTCTCAAAAAAACTAGTAATATTGGTAACTATGAATATTATCATTGTTTTGCATCAAAATTCTACATTATATTTTCCATGAGTGCAAAATACAAGTGGATAAATATAATTATAAAAATTTGCTTTGGGCACACAATGAAGAAAGATGAAATCTGTGAGTCAAACTGTAAAAAAGGGGAAGGTGTGTAATAAGGGATAAGAGTTTTCATAGGTTATTGAAGTTAATTTGGTATAAATTCAAACTAGATAATTAGTTTAGAATATTAAATTTAGTGTCCATAAAAACTCTCTCATTGCTGACAAGCTTCCAGTATGTACTGATGCTCCTGTCCTTTGACACTGCGTGGTAAATAGCAATGTACTATACTGGTTCTCAGCTCATTAAAGAATGGGTTCTCAAACTTTGATGCCTATTAGTATTGCATTTTAAAACCATGAATGCCCAGGGTAAAAGTAGAAACTGTTAGATGAGAATGTCTGGGGATGGGACACAGGCATCAGAAAATTTTACACTCCTTAGATCATTTCAAAGTGCAGAAGGCATTGATATTCATGTGTGATGAAACATGGGAAACATGTACCTTTAAAAATGTGCAGATAGTTACCAACACAAAATTTCCATATAAGTTAATAAAATAAAGCTATTTTTTTAAATATATTTTATAATTTTTGTTTGTTTTTATATGTTTAAATTCTGGAGGAAGACAGTAGATACCATGTGTTTTGCTGGGACTGGAAAAAAATTCTAACACAGCAATAAACAATTGCCTTTTCCCCCAACTTCTTAATTTTCTTACACTTTTTTCTAGTAAATATATCCAACAGTATTCACACAAAGCAAATTTAAAATTAGGGAATTATGAAAAGGAAAACTTGAATTCCACTCAAATGTAACTTTTAATTCTGAGTGAGAAGTAACTAAAATTATGAGTTACATTTACAAGGCCTTTCAATTATATCTTCCACCTACAAAAAAAAATATATAGGTTAAAGAGACTGTTTTCCCATTTTTCCTTTCTGAGAGTTAGGATCTTCAGAGCATTAACCTGTCCTGGAGAGTACTATGTGACCTCTGACCTACTTACTCCCCTTTTCATTTCTCATTCTTAGTAATATGTTCTAATTTGTCACATTTTAATAGCCATAACTCAATTTCATATTTGGTTATTTCCCTTTATTTTTAATTTTATATTTTCTCCATGTATTTTTAGTTCTTTGTCCATAGACAGCTTGCATAGTTCCCTACTGTATCTGCAGGATGTAGAAATATCTTGGTTCAAAGAAACCAGGCAAAAAGTATTTATTGAATAAATAAAAAAATTTTAAATGACCTTTCAAAAATAGAATATTACTTTACTCTCATACATTTTATGATACTTTAAAAAATTGAGTCTGGTACAATCCCCACATCAGTGCAGGGTGCTTTCATCTCATAATGTTGAATTGCACCTGCATAGCCCAGCCAGTGGGCAGATGTCAAAAGGTGACTTGGCCAATGGCAACTTGGCTGGTGGTGGTGTGGCACATGGGCATCCATCCTGGGCCGCCTCAGTGTGATGAACTGGACCTGCAACTTCCTGGCACTGTGGCACCTGTGGCTCCATACAGACTATCTATTTCCTAAACAGTTTCCAAGAGGCTGTTCTTCCCTCTGGGAAGCCTGGCCCAGGCACCTTTCCAGGTTCAGTGTGACACATAGAAGGCTTTGCCATCCTGGCTCCAGCCTGCCTCAGCATCTGGTATAGTCAACCTACTGTGTTCATTGTAACCTACAAGGAAACAACAATATTAGCTACTGAGTTTGGATGCAACAAGCAAGCTCAGTAGAGGCCAGATAGTACCATGATAGCTGTATCACCTATTGTTTTACATAATAATTTAAAAGTAATAATAAGACTTCAGCAAGATTGCAGAGTAGGAAGCACCAAATGCCAAATGTTTCATTGTAGTAAACAGTGAAAAGGTTTATAGCAATCAAGCAAATGTTAAAGAAAGAAAGATAAAATCTAAGTAATGGAAGGAAAACTATGTGGTGCTTTTATTTGCCACCATCCCACAACCTCCCCAGATTGACTGCAGTCTCTGAGACAGTGGCCCACATTTCTGGGACCCTGAGGTCTGGCTATCGAAGAAGAGCAAATATTATGCAAAAATTTAGTGTGTATGTATATCTGTTGCAACTCATCTGATGGCTATTGAAGGAACTGATGAAAGATATTGTTTTGTTTCTCTTGAACAGGAACTTATTTGGGATGGAGAGCTGGTAGGAACTCTAAGAGAACAATCAAACTGCAGCTGACTGGGGTGAAATATTACAGCTGAGACATACAAAGAGTGTCTGGGACATGGAAGGTAATGTTGTGTAGAGTTTCCTTGAGAAATTAGAATTCCCAGGAACATTCTTGTATGATGGAGACTTTTGAAAGCCATGCACATTCCCAGGGCAAGATGCATGCTCTGAAAATCTTGAGAAGACCCTAATCATTCATTTTGGGCTGATCTATAGTTTCAGTGCAAGCTGAACTAAGCTTGGTGGAAAGCCCCAGGACAGAGCCAATCTGCAAAGACTGGGAGAGGTTTTTGCTTTTATTTTAGTGAGCTCCTGACACTCAAGGAAATCTCTCAACACATTAGATGAATACAAGCTAAAGTAAAAGAGACTTCAGTAATCACAAATGACAAACAGAATGTGTTCACTAGCATTAACACGTTGTAATTTTCAAATGTGCAGTTTTCAATAGCAGATTATGGCTCATACAAAGGGACAAAATAAAGCAGGAAGCCTAGACAATGTAATAACTGTCAAGGACTTTATGTCAATTGTGCTAAATATGCTCAATGAACTAAAGGAAAAGATGGAGAAAGAACTAAAAGAAATTAGGAAAATGATACATGAGCAAAAGGAAATTTTCAATAAACAGAGATGTTTTTACAAAGAACCATGCAGATATTCTGGAGTTGAAAACTAAAATAACTGAAAAAATTTACTAAGGTGGTTCAACATCTTATTTGGACAGAAGAATTAGCAAACATGAAGATAATATAATTGGAATTATCCAGTCTTAGGGAACAGAAAGAAAAGGAATGAAGAAATTTTAAAGAGTCTAAGCAGCCTATGGGACACAAGCATACCAACATACACATTAAGGAGTCTGTGGCAATTTGATATAATTGATAAATTCCAAAAATAAATACTGATTGTAAATTGATCAGTTCCTTTGGGCTAGTGATACCCTTAGATTGTATTGAATTCAGGGGTTTCACTTTTAATTGATTAAATAATGATTAAGGCTTTGATTGGGTCACTTCAGTAAGACACTGAGTTCCCATTCTCTTGGTGGGTGTGGAATCACAGAGAAACCATGCTGAAGAGAAAGGAAGTTTGGAGTTTTAATGCTGGAGTCTGGGAAGTAAGCATACATAGGAGCAGAGAGAAGGCTGTATTAGACATGGCAGAGGCCCCGGGAAGAGAGTCCAGCTGTTCACTTGATAGTCTACAGTTGGCTTTGTAGAGATATCAAAGCAGCTGAACCCAGATATAGGGAAGCCCCAGGAAGAGAGGAACCCAGGAAGCCTGAAATCTTGCAGACATCGACAACTATCTTGCCTCAACATGTGGCAATAGACTTTGGTGAGGGAGGTAAATTATACTTTATGTCCTGGTAACTGTAAGCTTCTAGCCCAAATAAATATCCTTTATGAAAACCAACTAGTTCTGGTATTTTTCATGAGCACCCTTTTGGCTGACTAATACAGAGTTCCAGAAAGAATATCTGAAGAGAGAATTGATGAAAAGTTTCCAAATTTGATGCAAGAAATGTAGCTACAAATCTAAGATGTTCAAAGAATGCCAGAAAGGGTAAACCCAATGAGACCCACACTGAGACACATTATAGTCTGTGATAGTTGACTTCATGTGTCAGCTAGGTTTTGGGGTCCAGTTTTTTGGTCAAGCATGCAATGACATTGTTTTAACAGGGAACTTAATTCATAGGTGGATTATATTCGAATTTATAATTGGTTAACTTTATCTAGAAACAAAAAAATGGGGTTGCCCTCAGTAATGAGGGGAATTCCTCATCCAATCATTTGGAGCTCTTAAGAGCCAAAACTGAGGATTTCAGTAGTCATAACGAAGAATTTCTGTATCACCTTCAACCAGCTAGCTTCTCCTGGAGAACATGGACTTGCCAGACTTCAGAATCACATTTAGCAGAGTTTCCAGCTTTTGCCCTGTTCTATAGAATTCAGACTTGCAATCTCATGGTCCTGTGAGCCAATTCCACATAGAAGTTTATTTGTGTGTGTGTTTGTATGTGTATATACATCTTATGCAGGTTCTCTTTCTCTGGAATTCCTTTACTCAATCAAAATTTTGAATACCAAGAGACAAAGAAAGAATCCTAAAAACAATAACAGAGAATTGACTCATGTACATGGATCATCAGTAAGGTTAAATGCCAATTATTCATCAGAAACTTATAGCGGTCAGAATGGAGTGAGATGACAGAGAAAAATAATGAGATGTATACTGTCATCAAATGTGTTTGGATAGTAGACTTTTAGAAACGAAAAAAATATTGAGTCTGGTAAATACAATCAAAGCTAACAAGTACTGATTAAGTTAAGTACACATGTGATAATGGTGTTTACTCTGGTCTATAGCACTGATTAGGTTTACCAACTGTCTTCCCCTATATAAGTAAAAGAAAATTTAGAAAGAGCATTTGACCACAGAAGAAGATGCTGGACAGTTCAGCTTTGGGAGAATCTGCCTAAGAATCTAGTTGGCATCACCAACTTCTTCAATTTCAGTTCTGGTGAGTACTCCATAAAATCAGATTTGATACCAACTTGTTCAATTCCCATTTTATGAGTCCTATCAATTTTCAAACGCTTTTCTTAGGACAGCAATTTAATATATTTAATTTTTATTAGCATCTATTTATATTTCCCCAATTTACTTCACCTCTCTTGTACATTTTGGACAACCTCATTCAAAGAAGAGAATCTATGCTCATATCTTGTGGTTCCTCAACTTCGTCCAGTCATATTAATACTTTCTCCACTTAAGGTCATTATTATTGATAGTCAAGTTTTCTAAATGTCTCTACACCCACTAAATATTTTTTCATCCTACATGATTTCAAAAACAAATTCAGTGATTTCCCCAAAAGTTGTCTCTCAGGACATAACTCTCTCCTGGATTTCCTTTGATTTTCATGGCCAAGCTTTCTTGGCATTTGAAGAATCTTTCTCAAATATTAAACATTGGAAATCCTCAGGACTTGCTCCCAGCCATTCCTATTATTCACCCTCTATATTCCCTTCCAATACTTTGATATAATATATCATCTCTATTTATAGACATATCACTAGAGTCCAAATATCACATCATAGGCATAGATTAGAACAAAAATTTCTCCACTAGGACAATTGAGAGGTTCCTCATCAGCTACTCAGATGGACTTTTGCAAAAAATATTCTTCTGTAATAATCCAAATCATAAAGAGTGGAGTTAAAAGACAATCAGGGGCTTAAAACTTGGAGCAATTTTTGGTAAAAAAATCCCTTCTCATTGGATGACTGCTTGCAATTAATCATCAGTCTCATGAAAATACTAACAAATTCTTCCCTTCTGTTTGGAGTATTCTTACTTTTCTCCCTATTCATCTATTATCTAGCATTGGTTTCTAGAACTAATTCTTAGTTATTAGCCCTCTGATAAATTTTGTATAATCTTTCCTCATATAGGACTTTCCTATATGGTCCATAACCAAACCTAAAATTTAATTCACTGATAAAATCTTGTCTATTTGTTTCATAAATTAACTGAGTTTGTAATACAGTTATGATTTTCATTAGACTTTATATGCCTTCAGGGAAGGAAATGTAATTTATTTCATAACTATATGCTCAGAGTCTTTAGGAGAAAGTGTAAGACATCATTAAAACTCAGTTATATAATAGACAAAACGAAAAAAATACTGGGTTTTGTTTTTTCTGTCTTATCTCTTTTACTTCCATCTGCCCACTCACATCTTCACTTCCAAGCCGCTAAGCCAAGTAACCATCATCTAATTCTTTAAATTCACCAATGCCTTCTTCATTACTATTAATGAGCTCTATGGCTACAGAAAGAAAGCATCCATTAAGGGCAGCTGGAGTAGTTCATAGCAGTAAATTATAGTAAATTAAAATAACACCACTGCAGTATACAGAAGTCCCAAATATTATTAATTTCTTTTAAAAAATTTTTATTTACAATTATATCACTATCACTTTATTTTAAAATTTACTAAGACTTTCTTTAGCATCTCCTTAAGCAAGCCAAGCCAGCCCACATTCCACTTCCTGTAAATAAGCCAACAATAAACTAAGTTTAAATTCAGCACTGTAAGTTGCAGCCACAGTTTCAGTTAAATGCTAACAGCAAAACCAGTGCAGGTATTAAAATTAAAAGTTAAAGTGCTGCTACACAGCTCAAATAAAAAAATAATAATAATTTGTTGTTGCCTATACCTCAAACTATACAAAATGGACAAAATGAAGTCATTTTGATCATGCTACTAACCTATATAACCTCACTAGTTAAGAATCTTAAACCCATAAAAAATAAAAGTTTATTCATTAAATTTCTGCTACTTAAAAGTCTTATTGTTTGTTGTTATATAATCTTCTACAGTTATGAGTTATGTATAAAATACTTAAATATTAATCAAAACTTTAATACAATACATTGCATACTTAAGTAATTTGATAACTTTTAAGTTACACATAAATGTATATTATTGAATGTATATGTAAATCACTTATTTTGAGCTTGACCAATCCTAAAACTGAATGTATTAGAAAGAAATTTAGTGGTATTATTCAAATCTAAAAATGAAACATCATGCAGGAAACTTTGTTAATCAGAAAACCTATGCCTTGTTAGTCAGCACTTGTCATATTTCAGGAAAAATATTGAAAACTAAAACAGTGAGCACATCAAGAATATTTTATAACAAATAAAAATAGATAAAGTGTATTCCAGAAAGTGTTGTATTCCTCCCTGGGAAAACTGGCCACTTTCTCAGGGACTGATTCATAAACCTTGGAATGTACTTCCCGGGAATGTTGTGTTCCTTCCTGAGGAGTCTGACCACTTCCTTGGGAATTAGCACAGTGCTTGTGAGTTGGCGTCTATAGTATCAAGTTCATTAATCATGAACACAGTAGAAGAGAGAGTCCCCAGTCAAGCCAGTTAAAGTCTCCCTAGTGTCTCCCCCTTTAACTCAACCTTAAAAATATTTAAAATATGTCATGTCATCTAAAAACAACAAAACGAAAAAGGAGGAGTATGGATGCCTCCCCTATAAATACAATAGCCCTAGCACTATACACTTTAAACTTTTAAAATTATGATAAAGGTGGCCTCTCATCAGCGGAAAAATATTTCTCCCTTCATCAGGAGAGGCATCAAATATGAGCTAAAATTCTGTACAGGGAAATGTTAGGAGATGGATTTTGGAAGGAACCCTGTGACCTTATAAGGTAGGGGCAAAGGTATGTTCATGTGCTTACTCCAACAGGTCCCTGGTGGCTGCCAGAAAAGAATGTGAAAACCATACCATGAGTTGGAAAGATCTCCCATTCAACCCAATACCACAGATGGAGAAGATGACAATGGAGGAACAAAGGAACTCCTGGACACAACTATGCTGTAACACTATCCAAACTCAGGGAGTAACATAGGGAAGTCTTAATTTAACTTAAATGATTCATTGGTACACATGTTAGTTTCATTATTTCAGCTATTATCATAGTGGCCATTGCCACCACTGCAGCAGTCACCTTAACAAAATCATATCAATAATAATATTCTTACCAGACTTGATACATTAAAAGCATCTATTCTTTAAATAGGTGAGAAACAATAAACTCTGCTTACCAAACAAGATTTGCATTGTGATTAGGAGCGTGTAAAAATTTGTGTTACTCCTTTACCTTGGAACAACTCCCAGCTTTCCTAGAAACAGGTAAAATCCCACTTACAAGGAGCCTTCTCCTCCCATCTGCAGGGAGAGTTACTTATTCTCCAGCAACACCTAGAACATCAATTATCTCAAGTAAAACTTCTTGCTCAGCAAAACATGTTTCAAACACTTAATGATAATTTACAATGGTTAAATCCCTCAAATTAGTTTCATAGCCTAAACATACAAATCTGGATAATATCTCTCATCAGAATAATCGTGCTTCTTGTTTTATTATCAATTCTTAAGTTAATCTGCCAGACCCTTTCTTGAGCTCATCATGCTAAACAGAATATCATTGCCTTAGGCACAGCTTCATCCCTGCCCCCTTCCTCTGAATCTCCAGAAGAAAGAAGCTTCAGAGCTCTATAGCTCAAACATCTTTAAATCTTATCACCTTGCTGCCTCCCCATTTTCCCACACTTTTCCTACTCCATGTTAACAATAAACCTTATATTTGTGCTGCATTACTCTGCATAGTGATTGACTTACATTTACCAAATGTATTTCAGATCCTGCATATGTGTACAACAAAAGGAGCTTTGTTTTGAATGCTGAGTGTGGAAGTCATGGGAAAAGTCATTTGATTTCTATTCTACTTTGCCTGGTTCCCAAAAGAAAAAAGGGCTGGTTAGCCAAAGATGGGTAAGTTTCCTTAGGGAAAGAACAACCTAAGACAGGCACAGTCTCTTAAGGATGAGCAAGTATTATTGAGGAGCCTTGTGGTGGCAAGCTTGCCATATTCCTTCCAAGGAAGGAGTTTTTTCCCTTCACAATTTTATTCCCACACTCAGATAAACCAAAAATCCTGTGGATCTGCTACAACCTTGTCTCAGCATCACCCTTGCTTCTCTGTATATATTTTAAGAAATGGGGAAATTTGAGATTCTTCTGATCTTTACTACTAACAAACAGTTTAGAGGACAGCTCCCCTGCCTATGCAGGGAAGTCAATGCTAACTGTTCCTGTTGAAAACAGTAGTGACATTCTTACTTTACACTGTTACTTAGTTAGAGCATTCTGTCTCTCGATTATGTCCTGCACAGCCCAAAACTTTCTGAGCCCCTGCACATACACACTGACCTTGTGCTTTGTGAAAAAAACAAAAATGGTGATGGGAGTCAGCAAAGGAGGATAGCTTCTTTAGCTATTATCCCCCTCTTATTTCTCACCCTCAATATTCAGGGTAATTCTTTGCACCACTGCAGATTCTGCTGGACAGATCCCAACAAGATGGCAGGACAGATTCCTGCATCACCAAAAATATTTACAGATTGAGTGCAATCCCAATTAAAATTTTAACAGCCTTCTTTGCAGAAATGGAAAACCCAAGTATCAAGTTTCTTTGGAAAGATAATGGGCCACAAATAGTTAAAATCTCTTCTAAAAGGAGAAAGAAGATGGAGGACTCATGCATCCTGACATTAAAACTTATTGCAAAGCAGCAGTCACAACAGCTGGGTATTGGCCAAAAATGAATACTCATAGCAATGTAATCAAACTGACAGTCCAGAAATAGACACTCTCACTAATCTATGTCCAAATGATTTTTGACAAGATTTCCAGGTCCACCCAATAGGGAAATGTTTTCTCTTCAAAACTGGAGTGGGGGAAATTATATCTATATACAAAAGATTTAAGGGAGACCCCTATATAACACTCCATACAAAAATTAACTCAAAATGGATCACAGATCTAATATAAAAACCAGGACTATAAAACTCATAGAGGAAAATATAGAGCCACATCTTAAGGATTTCATGATAGGCAATAGTATCTTAGATTTTCCAATCAAAACACAAGCAACAAATGAAAAGAATAGATAGGTAGGACCTCATCTAAATAAAAAATTTTTGGGAATCAAAGGATTTTATCATGAATGTGAAAAGGGAGAAAAAAATTGGAAACCACATATGTGATAAGTATTTAATATTCAGAATTTATAAGGAAATCCTTTAAAAATCCATAAAAAATAGGCAAGTATTTGAATAGACATTTCTCCAAAGATGATATACAAATGACCAAAATCACATGAAAAGATAATCAGTGTTATCAGATATTAGGGAAATGCCAGTGAAAACCACAATGAGATCCCATTTCACACCCACTAAAATGTCTACTATTTTAAAAAGAGAAAATTTAAAATGTTAGAGAGGATGTGGAGAAATAAAAAAAAACTCATTCATTGGTTAGAATGTGCAACGTTGCAGATGTTGTGCAAAAAAGTCTGGCAGTTCCTCAGGAACCTAAGTGTAGAATTACCATATGATCTAGCAGTCTCACTGACAGGTATACAACCACAAGTGTTGAAAATGGGTTGAACAGATATTTTCACAACAATGTTCACAGCAGCATTATTAACTATTGCCAAAAGATGGAAGCAACCCATGTCCAACAAATGAATAGATAGAAAAACTGTGGTGTATATATATATATATGATGGTGAAATATTATTCAGCTGTAAAAAGAAATGAATTTCTGATGCATGTGTCATTATGGATGAACCTTGAGGACATTATGCTGAGTGAAATAAGCCAGATACAAAAGGGCTAATATTATATGGCTTAGCTTTTATGAACTAATTATAATAAGCAAATGCATATTCTTAGAATCTAGAATATAGATGACTAGGGGATTGAGAGTAAGTACTTGATGTTAATATGGACAGAATTTCTACTTAGCCTAGTGGTAAATGTTTGAAAATGGAGGGTGGTGATGGTAGCACATTATTGTGATTATAAACAGTAGTACTGAGCTATATAGGTGAATAGAGTTAAAGGGGGAAACAAAGATATATATATATATATCACTAGACTAAAATTATAACATAAAAGATAGGACAATACAACACAGTGAACCATATTTTAGACAATATTCTATAATTAACAGTACATGTTTAAGAATGCTTTTCATAAATTATAACAAAATTATGGTACTAATACAAGGTGTTAATTATAGGGTGATATATGGGAAAATACACCTAATGTAAATAATGAATGATAGATTGAACCATTTTAATAATCTTTCCCCAATTGTATTAAAGGTAAGTACTGCTAAAAATGGTACAATTAGTTAAAAAAAAAAATGATGTCATCAACAGTAATAAAAAAGCTCCACACCAATGTGAGGGATTGGAGGAGAGAGGGTGCATGGTAAGCCTTTATTTTATGCATGATTGTTTTGTAAACTCAAAATCTTTCTATTAAAAAAAGGAAAAAGTCAATAAGCATTTGATCCTGAAGGGAGAGAATGGAGTGTCTTATCATCAACAGGAAGATGCTATTTAAAGCTACGTGACTTTCTGAGATCTAGGTGGTGAGGACAGAAGGATCTCTCTAGAGAAGTAGGGACATTTTGTGGAAGGTAGGAGGCAAAAGTGGTGAGATGGGAGGAAAAACAGGGAAGTGTGGTATCTAGGAGCACTAAAAAGGAAGTGCTTCAGGAAGTAGGATGATTGTACCAAATATTACTGAGGAGGTTGTATGAAATGAAGATTGATAATTAACCATTGCTTTTAGCAATATGGAGATTGCTGATGATTTTGATGAATGAAGTTTCAGGGAATGTTATAGAAAAATCCCTATTGGAGTGAGTTAATGAGATTAGAAGTAAAAAAGTGGGATTGTAAATTGAGAAAACTCAGAAACTCTTGATTTAAAGAGAAATTCAGACATTATGTCTTTCATTACTGTAAGATCTGTTGTCTTGTATGTACAGTGACAGTGTTACCAAACACCAACTAGCAATGTAACTGGAGAAATACCTTGACCAAAAGGGGGAAAAGGTAAAGACAAATGAGTTTTTATGGCTAAGAGACTTCAAAATGAGTCAGGAGGCCATTCAAAAGTTTACATTTATGCACATCGCTGCAAGATCTCATTGACTGTTAAAATAAATTCTACCTGAAACAGAGGGTGCCTGAGGGCTCTGGGTAGATAACTCGGGAGTTTGGTGCCTTGCCAGTGGGCCCCACATTTGAATTTATGCTCCCCAGTGTGACAGGATTAGACTCAGGTGTGGTTTCCCTACACATGGCTCTTCTGACCCTTCTAGTTGAACATTTAATTAGTACTAGAGTTGATAAGTTTACATCCAAGAGACTTAACTCTTTGGGTTATCCATCTGCCAGCTTGGCCCTGAAACTCAATGGAGTTGGAACACTTATTCCAGTTCATTGGACTCAACCAGGACAACTAATAAGGAGATGATGATGGACAACAACCATCCCAAGGGCCTAAGATAGTCTACAACTACAAGCAAGAGAGTCTCATCCATCTGCCCTATGGGACTGAAGTCCCTCTCAATTAGAGGTGGAGTGGGCATCACCATCCCAGTATCATCAGCATTGGGGGATGAAATATGGACTAAAGTAGACTTACTGGTATTCTACTATAGACTTATTGTGTTTCTAGCAAAGGTGGAACTTGATGTGGAGGCAGTGACCACTGGAAGTACTGAATGCAAGGAGAGGGACAAATAGGTGAAATATGGGGGTATTATCAGGACTTGTGAATTGTCCTGAATGACATTGCAACAGCAGACACAGGTCATTATATATCTTGCCATAACCTACAAAATTGTGTGAGAGAATGTAAACTACAATGTAAATTATAATTATGTAAATTATAATCTATGCTTATTAGCAATGCCCCAAAATATGTCCAGCAATTGTAATGAATGTACCACACTAATGAAGGATGTTGTTAATGTGGGAAAATGTGGGAGGTATATGGAATGGGGCATATGGAAATCCCCCATAATTATATGTAATATTTATGTAATCTAAGTATCTTTAAAACATTTTTTTAAAAGAAATTCAGAAATGTGTCTGATCTAAAGTGTTATAAGAAGTCTAGGAAACCTTCATTTTTGCTTTATTGAAATGAGAGGTATATTTGTATGCTGTGGGAATATTATGGTAAAAGGGAAAAGACAATGTACAGGAGAGAAAAGTAAATTCCTAATTGTAGAAATTGCAGTAAAGCAGAATTCAAAACCCTTCCCCTAATTGCAGGAGCTGAGCTCTTTCATAGGCAAAATAGATAGCGTCCAGAGTACATGGTTTATCCTAAGGAAGAAGGAAAACAAAACATCATTTATGACCTAAGGGAAGACAAAGAATGTGGGCACAGAGGAGGGGAGTTGATTGGTTTTGTAAAATGAAAAGGAGACATTTGCCCTCTGCTTCTTTGTGTTTTTTAGAGATATAAAGGATTTGTCCAGAAAAATGAACAAGGAACTGATGAGAGCTGTAGCAGAATTGTTACAGTACTGAAGACTCCCTTGAGAGTTGTGGCCATTCCTTCAAAGTAAATGTGCTTTTCCCCATCCATTTATCTATTTGAATTTAGATACAGATTAGGCAGAGTTAATATACCCAGGAATTTGGATTTAGCAGGTGGGCAGTTTAATATTATTGATGAATTCCATCAATAATGTTGTAAACCAGTCAGTTACTCTGGGAGTGATGCCCTTTGATTGTATTATATTCAGAGGTTTCACTTTTACTTGATCAAATTCAGATTAGGGCTTTGATTAAGCCACATCACTAGGATGTTGAGTCCACACTTCCTTGGTGAGCAAACACACACAGAAAATGACATGGCAGTGGAGAGAGCTTATTTGACTCTGGAGCCCTGGGGAGAGAGTAAAGTCATTCATCTGAAAGTTTACAGCTGGCCTTGTGGAGAAAACAGAGCAGCTGAGCCTGGAAAGAGATGAGCCCTAAGTAGAGAGATGAACCTTATGCCAGCCTACAGCTGAGATCAGAAGAAGCTGGGACCATGAAGCCTTAAGAGGAAGAGAAAGACTGAACCCTCATAGAGACTAGCAGTCATGTTGCTCCAACACATGGTGACAGACTTTGGTGAAGGAAGTAATTTATTCTTTTTTTTAAATAAGGAAATAGAAGACTTTAATGATACTATAAACCAAATAGAACCAACAGACATACACAGAACACCTCACTCAACAGCAGCAAAACACACATTCCTCTCCACTGCACATGGATCACTCCCCAGCACAAAGTAATTTATTCTTTATGGCATTGTGACTGTAAGCTTCTTCCCCAAATACATACCCTTTATAAAAACCAACAGATTTCTGGTATTTTTCATCAGCACTCCTTTGCCTGACTAATACAGGAGGCAAGTACAATGGAGGGATAGAGACACGAAAGAATTGAGGGTATATAGAAGAGAGTTATGGTAACAAAACATGTAATCTAAACTCAGTAAAGAAATAATTATGGAAAAGAGGAGAGAAATGGATAAAGAAAAAGTCATGGGTGGGTCCATGGATAATTGGAATGGAGGCATACTTGACTGAGGAAGCAGGTAGAGATGTGGTGGATATAAGAAAGTGGGATGATGAAAGGCAAGAATGTGAAGGTTACTAGTGGTGACAAGATCTAGGGTATGAATGTGGGGGAAGTGAGGGAAGAGATGTTGAAGTGAAGTCAAGGAACTGAGGAGCTGTGTTGTGTAGTGGATATTATAAGTCAGTCATTCTCAAAAGTTCCTGCACAGTCAGATCAACTATGAAATTTTGTGGGTTTTTTTTTTTTTAATACTGGATGTCTGAATCTGCATGAACTTTCTGGAGGGTGAAGGGGGTTGATCACAAGAAATTTTTAAAAATATTCCAAGGTGATTGAACTGCATAGCCAAATTTGAAAAGCTGTTATCTACATACTTGTTAAACTCACCAAGAACAATGACAGTAAATTTACCTAGTCAGTTGCTAAAATATTCTATCCATGAAGGTGAATGACTGGGAGGATGGGAGATGAGAATCATCTTCTGTAGGCATCAAGGCTTCTGAAAGAAAAGCAACAATTAGAAATAAGGATACTTATTCCTACCTATAGACCCTGAAAATATGTGGTATATTGACAAAAACAGCCCCCACTGGAAACAGCTTCAGGTCTCCAGGTTTTAGGGCTAGAAGATTGCTCAGAGAAGAGGTTGAAGCCAAAAGAGATTTTGCAATTCAAGCCCTAAATTCCTTCCTTTGGAATGAATTGCAGTTTTGGAAGGAATGGGAGACTGAGTAAGCTAAATGAATCAACAGAAATGTGTGGGTAAAGAGTCCCATGATGACCTGGGAGGGATGGATTTCTGACGGCAGCTGACAAAATAAGAGTGTGAGACATGATAGATTAATCCTAGTGGCCTCTTAGGAAAAAGCAGAAAAGTAATTCTAAGTATACTTTCCTTCTTGCAGTGAGGTTCTTAAGAAGTACGTGGTGGTGAAGCAGATGGAGGGATTGGGTGAGTGAGGTTGTTGGAAGGCAGCCTAAGAGGTCCTGGAGTCCTTTCAAACTGACTTTGGGCAGTGTAAAAGGGGAATATCAGTATTACTAGGAGTAATCTGGGCATCCTGTAAAATCCTGACACAAGCACATAAATTGTCTACAGCTTAGGAGTTATCAAATTACATTGTAATTATCTATTTATGTGCCTGTCTACAATTAGGCTCTAAGCTGTCCTGTAAAAAAAGATTTCTTACTAATCTTTTTATCCCCAGCATCTAACAAAGTATCTGGTATAAAATAGGTGCATAATAAATGTTTGATGTGGTTAAAAGAATGGCTTAAAAAGCCAAAGAAATATTTGCTGTGTTTAGAATATAGTAACCAAGTGAGACAAAAAATTTTTCAGAATTTCTGGATTGTATCCTTACCATGTTAGAACTATTACTAAGTACACTCACATTTCTAATCACAAACAACATTTTCATATTTACTGATTAAAATAATTAAATTAAAATGATACCTGGAGGAATTGATGCAATAATATATCTGTGTTTTTTTCTTTTTAAGAAATAAATATTCTTAGTTTACACTAAGTGCATTAAACTTTTCTTAATACAAAATTTGAACAGTGTATATGTTTAACATTATTTCATGGAAAGAAAAGATAAATCAGATCAGCTAAATCAAGGATAAAATGAAACCTCAGCATTGACTTTAGTTCTATACTTCTTGCTGTATTTAGTGCACAGGTTTTTCCCTTTCTTTCAAGTTGTTTGCTTTTAGGAACCAGGTAATCCTAAACAGTGTGGAAAACAAAGAGACTCTCTTCTCAAAGATAATGCCATCTTTTTTCCAACCTCTAGATTTATGTTAAATAAATCCTGTTGTAATTCTCAATTATTTATAATAATTTATGTAAAACCCAAATACTAGACATTTAATCTGATATGGTGGCTTGCTACAATATTATTTTAAACAAATATGTATTCTAACCCAATACTTAAATGGTCAAAGAACATGAACAAAGAATTCATACAAGAAGAAATATAAACAAATATAAAATTAAAATATCAAAATACTAGTTTCTGTCATCAAATGAGTCAAATTGGTGTTGAATAATATAAAAAGCTAGTAAGAATGTGGTGTAAAATATTCACACAATGTTTGTGACATTGTAAGAATACAATATTTTGGAAAATTATATTGTAATGCCTATATTTAAAGTTCTTAATTTGTGTTTAGTAAATATCCTAAGTAAATACCAAGACAGTGAAAGTATATGAAAATTAAAAAACCTAAATAAATGGAAGGACATTCCATGTTCATGGATTGGAAACCTAAATATCATTAAGGTGTCAATTTTATGAAATACATTTACTGATCAAATGCATTGCCAATCACAATTGCAACAGCCTACTCTTCAGAAATGCCAATTATGTGGAAACATAAAAGTCTCCAAATAGCTCAAAATTTCTTGAAAAAGAAGAAAGAAGTTGGAGGTCACACTTCCTGACTTTAAATCATATTACAAAGCTACAGTGTTTAAAAAAATAAACAGAATGGACTGGCATAAGGATATTGGCCAATGGAATCAAATTGAGAGTTCAGAAGTAGGCCATCACAACGGAAGTAAATTGATTTTTCACAAGACTGCCAAATCCACTCAATTGGGAAAGAATAGTATCTTTCACAAATGTTGGGAGAACTGTATATCCATATGCAAAAGAATGAAAGAGTACAACCTACCCCATACCATATAAAATATTTAATTCAAATTGGATCAAGGAATTAAATATAAAAATCAGGACTATAAAACTCACAGAAGAAAATATAGAGAATCCTTTTCAAGGCAATGTGATAGACAATTGCTTCTTAGACTTTTCTCCCAAAGCACAAGCAATGAAAGAAAAAAAAGATAAAAGGGACCTCCTCAAAATTAAAAACATATTTGAATTACAGGGCTTTGTCACATAAGTGAAAAAACCACCTACCCAATGTGAGAATATATTTGGAAATCACATATCAAATAAGGGCTTAATATATAGACTATAAAGAGAAATCCTACAACTCAATAATTAAAAGACAAACAACCAACTTGAAAAATAAGCAAAATACTTGAACAGACATTTTTCCAAAGAGAACATATAAATGGCTAAAAAGAACGTGAAAAGATGTTCAACATCACTAAAGCTAAAGTGCAAATCAAAACCACAAAGGGCTAAATTTAGTATATTTGTCAATAAAAGCATAAAAGATGTGGGTGGGAGCAAAGATCTATAGGCAAAAAATTAATTATAATTAGTAAAATAATGCCTGAAACAATGTTTTATTGGGTTTCTATCATTAATGCATATTATATGTAAACAATAATACCAAAAGGAGGAGGGAAATGGAGTTATTAATGTATTGGTGTAAGTTTTCTGTATATTGCAGTAATTATACAAGTATAATTCTGAAACTTATTATTTTCAATTAAGATATGTATATTAAGCCTTAGGGGAATCACTAAACAAAGACTCAAAAAATAATAAATATATATGAATTATTCATTTAATACAAAAGAATGCAAAAAGAAAGAATAGAGGAACAAAAATGATTTGGATTACAAGTATCAAAATGGAAGCTGTACATCATACTATTAAAATATGATTAAATATGAATAGATTAAGCAATCCAAACCAAAGGCAAGATTATCAGACTGGATTTATAAAGATCCAATTACACAGTGTCTTCATAAGATATAATTTAGATTAAAAAATACACTAGAATGAAAGTGAAATGGTGGGAAAATATATCATGCAAAGAACAATGCCAGGAAACATGCAATGGCTATACTAGCATCAAACAAAATAGAATTTAAAACAAAAATATTTTTGAAACGGATAGATATTTTATAATAATGAAAACATACCACTTCTTCAGGAAGATATAATAATTACAATCATATAAGCACCTAACAAAAGAGCACCAAAATACAGGAAGCACAACTTAAAAAAATAAAAATAAAGGGAGAAATAGGCAATTCAAAAATATTAGGTGAAGATATCAATAACTATAATTCAATATTGGATAAAACTCAAAAGTAGGTCAACAAAAAATGGAAGACTTGAATAATACTTCAAAACAGATAGACCTAATAGACATCTAGAGAAAACTCTACAGAACAATAACAATATACATTTTTCTAATTTCCACCTCAAACATTGTCCAGGATAGACCATATGTTAGTGAATAAAACAAATAAACCAATGTTTTTAATCGGATAGAAAGCATGTTATTTGACTACATAGAATGAGACAGTAATAAATTTTAAAAATTAGAACATTACAAATATGTGGAAATAAAAGAACACACTCCTAAATAACCAATGTGTCAAATAGGAATCAAAAGGGAAAATAGAAAATATATTGGGATATAAAAATCTTAGTACAGATCAAGCCAAAATGTTTGGAAGCACCTAAAGCAGGGCTTAGATGTAAATCTATAGGCATAAGTAGCTGTATTAAGAAAGAATAAATCTCTCAAAACTGTAACTTTTCCTTCTGCCTTTAGAAACTGTAATAAGTAGAGAAAACTAAACTAAGGCAAAGAGAAGGAAGGAAATGAAAAATATTAGAGCATAAATTAATGTAATAGAGAATAGAAAAGTAAGTTAGGAAATAAATGAAACCCAAAATCTGATTATTGAAAAGAATAAGGAAAATTGACTATAGAGGAATAAAAGAGAGAAGACTTAAATTAATAAAATCACAAATTAAATAGGGGATATCACTATCAACTTTATAATATTAAAAATGTTTAGAAAGGAACACTATGAACAAGTTTTCATCAGCAAATTGGAAATATAAATGAAATGGTTAATTTATAGAAAGACTGAAATTAGTGAAAATGACAAAGAAATTAAAATATGAATAAATCCATAACAATTGAAAAGATTGATTTAGAAATAAATCACTTATTTTCAAAAAATAAAACAGACATGGAAACCCTAGGAGATCCTACATAAAAATTAATAATAAAGAATACTTCATATCGGATACTTCCTAATTCTTCCAAAATATTCAAGAGTGAGATTATCAGTCAACTCCTTTTATGGGGCTGGATTTACCCTGATGACAAAACTAGACAAAACATTACAGGAAAAGAAATTTGCAGACCATTTTTTCTCATGAATGTTGATAAATATATTCTCAATAAAAATAACAGCAAAATAAATCCAGCAACATATAAATAGAACTATACAACATGAGCAAGTGGGATTTATCCCACAAATGCATGACTGCTTTAATATAATAATTAATGTTGAATGACTGGATGCTATCCCCCTAAGACAAAGAAGAAGTTAAGGATGTCCAGTCTTACCACTTCTATTCTTCATTTTACAGGAGCATCTAATCAGGGAAATTAGGCATGAAAAGAAATAAAACCCACACATACTGGAAATGATGAAGTAAAATTATGTGTATTTGCAAATAGGTGATCTTTCTTTGAAATTTTAAAGAGAAGCTACAGATTTACAAAAAAATTCTTGCATAAAATAGAGTTCTTATATACCACCCTATTATTAACACCTTGCTTTGGTGTAATACCTTTGTTACAATTCATGAAAACATTTTTGTAGTTATATTCTTAAATAGAGTCATTATTTACAATAAGGTTCACTGTCTTGTACAGTCCTAAGTTTTATTTTATTAATTTTATTCTAATACCATATATACAACTGGGAATTTCCCCCTGTAACCACATTCATGTCTATAATTTAGGATGTCAATTACATTCAAAATGTGCTACCACCCCTACCATTATCAAAAATTTTCAAACAACCCAATTATTTTGTATAATTTAAACATTAACTTCCCATTCCCTACCCCTATCTCGGTTCCTAGTAAACTAGTTTCTAGATTCTGAGACTATGAGTTTGCAAAATCTATTTTATTTCAATGCTATTTTACAATATCTGTCCTTCTGTGTATAGCATATTTCACACAACATGTCTTCAAGGTTCATCCATGTTGTCACATGTATTACAAATTAATTCCTTTTTTACAGACGAAATATTGTATGTATATACCACATTTATTTATCATTTCATTAGTTGATGAGGATGTGGATTGTTTCCATCTTTTGGTAATTGTGAATATTTCACCTTTGAACATCAGTGTGCAAATATCTGTTGAAATAATTGTTTTCAACTCTTTTGCATATATACCATCAAGTATGAATGTTAGGTCATTTGCTAATTACATACTTAAGCTCCTCAGTGGAATTTCCTCCTACTTTCTGAATGGGATGCTGTCTGATTTATGAATTACTCAATAAAGCTCTGAGATAGTAATATGCTTTAAAATCAGGAAGTGAGAGTTCTCCAGCATCATTCTTCTCATAGACATTTTGGGGTATACAGGGTCCCTTTACCACTCCAAATAAATTTGAAAACTGGGTTTTCCATTTCTGCAAAAATTGCTCTTAGGATATTTATTGGGATTGTGTTGAATCTGTAAATCAGTTTGGGTAGATCTGAGATCTTAACAATATTTAATCTTCTAAGCCATGAACATGGAATATCCTTCTATATTTTAGGTCTTCTTCAGTTTCTTTTAGCAATGTTTTGTAGTTTTCTGACTACAGGTCCTTTATATCCTGTTTAAGTTTATTCCTAAATATTTTATTATTTCAATTGCTATAAAAATGGAATTTTTTTCTGATTCCCTCCACAGATTGCACATCAGTAGTGCATAGAAATGTAGTGTATTGTATCCACTTTGCTGAAATTGTTTCTAAGTTTTTTGTACCTTCCTTGTGGATTTTCCAGAATTTTCTAGATATAGGATCATATCATCAGAGAATAGTGAAAGTTTTACTTCTTCCTTTCCTATTTGTGTGCCTTTTATTTCTTTATCTAGCATAATTGCTCTAGCTAGAACTTCTAGCACAATATTAAAAACAGTGGTGGCATTATTCATCCTTGTCTTGTTCATGACCTCAGTGGGAAAACTTTCACTCTTTCACTGCTGAGTATTGCTAGCTGTAGTGTTTTCATAAATGCACTTTACCATATTGAGAAAGCTACCTTTTATTCCTATTTTTGGAATGTTTTTATCAAAAGATGCTGTATTTTGTCAAATGCCTTTTCTACAATAATTGAGAGCATCATATGATTTTTCTTCTTCAATTTATCTATGTCATTTATTACACTAATTGATTTTCTTGTGTTGAACCACCCTTGCATATCTGGGATAAAACCCACTTAATCGTGGTGTATAATTCTTTTAATATGCTTTTGGATTTGGTTTGCAAGTAATTTGTTGAGGATTTCTGCATCTACACTCAGAGATATTGGCCTGCAATTTTCTTTTTTCTGTAGTATCTTTGTCTGGTTTTGGTGTTGGGTGATGTTCACTTCATAGAATCAGTTTAGTAGCATTTTTTCCTGTTCAATTCTTTGGAAGACTGTGAGCAAGATTGGTATTAGATCATCTTTGAATGATTGGTAGAATTCACCTGTGAAGCATTCTAATCCCTGGCTTTTTATCTTTTGGAGGTTTTTGATGACTGTTTCAATCTTTTCACTTATGATGGGTTTGTTGAAGTCTTCTATCGCTTATAGCTTCAATGTAGTTGGTTCATGTGTTTCTAGAAATTTGTGCATCTCATCTACATTGTCTAGTTTTTGGCATACAACTCTTCATAATACCTCTTATGATCTCTATTATTTATTCATGGTCAGTGGCAATGTACCCCTTGTCATTTATGATTTTATTTGCATCCTCTCTCTTTTTTCTTTTTTAGTCTAGCTCAGAGTATTTTATTTTGTTGATCTTCTCAAAGAAGCAAGTTTTGATTTTATTGATTCTTTTTTGTTCTTGATTTCATTTATTTCTGCTCTGATCTTAATTATTTCTTTCCTTCAGCTTGGTTTATTATTAGCTTTCTGATCTTTTCCTAGTTCCTACAGGTGTGCAGTTATGTCTTCAATTTTAGCGCTTTCTTCTTTTTTAATGTAAGCATTGGGGGTTATACATTTCCCTCTCGGCAATGCATTTGTGGTGTCCCATAGGTTTTGATAAGTTGTGTTCTCATTTTCATTCCCTTAAGATATTTGGTGAATTCTCTTGCAATTTCTTCTTTGATTCACTGATTATTTAAGATTGTGTTGTTTAATCTCCATATATTTATGTATTTTCCTTTTTTCCTCCATTATTGATTTCTCCCTTCATTCTGTTATGATCAGAGAAAGCTTTCTGTATAATTCCAATCTTTTAAAACTTATTGTCTTGTCTTTTGACTCAACAAATGGTCTAATTGGAGAAGGATCCATGAGCACTTGAAAAGAATGTATATCCTGCTGTTTTGCAGTGTAATGCTCTATAGATAAATGTTAGATCAACTTCATTTATCATATTTTTCAAGCTCTCTGCTTCTTTATTGATCATCTGACCAGATTTTCTATCCAATACTGAGGGTGTTGTACTGGAGTCTCCAATGAATTATTGTGGAGACATTTATTTCTTCCTTCAGTTTTGCCAGTGTGTGCATCATGTATCCTGGGGCACCAGGATATAAGTATATATACCAGGATATAAGGTATATAAATATTTAGTGTAGCTATTTCTTCTTGGGGAATCTCACCTTTTATTAAAATATAATGACCTTCATTCCTTATAACAGTTTTATATTTAAAATCTATTTTGTCTAAGATTAGTATTGTTACTTCAGCTCTTTTTTGTTACTATTTGCTTGGAATATCTTTTTCAACCTTCCACTTTTTGTATTATATACTTTTAAATTAAAAAAAGACATTTAGATTATATAAATGTTATATAAAAAATATGGGGGATTCCCAAATTTCCCATTCCCTATCTGTCACACATTTTCCCACATTACCAACATCCTTCATAAGTGTGGTATATTTGTTATAATTGATGAACAGAACCTTGTTGTGTCATTATGTCTGATGTGAGTCTCTTGTACACAACATAGAAATGGCTCATATTTTTTTATCCATGCTATCAGCCTATGTCTTTTGATTGAGGTGCCCAAGCCATTAACATTCAATGTTAATACCATAATGGCATTACTTACTTCATTTTGTTCTTTGGTTTTCTGTTGTCACATCTTAGTATTGTCTGTCTTTTTACCTTATAATTTACCCTTAATAGTTTTCATTTTTATACTCTTCTCCAAGTCTTTTGTCCTTGTTTATTCACTTCTTGCTGCAGCATTCCCTTTAGTATCCTGTGTAATTCTAATCTTTTGGTAATGTAGCCTATCAGTTTATGTTTGTCTGTGAAGACTTTGAACTCACCTTCATTTTCTAATACTTTCTTATTTTTATAGATAATTTAGATTACATAAATGTTACATAAAAACTCATGATTAGGGAAATGCAAATCAAAACTACAATGACATATCATTTCACACCTATCAGAATGGCCACTATTAAAAAGACAGAGAACTACAAGTGTTGGAGAGGATGTGGAGAGACAGGAACACTTCTTCACTGTTGGTGGGAATGCAGGATGGTACAACCACTATGGAGGACTGTTTGGCAGTTCCTAAAGAAGTTGAATATAGACTTGCCATGTGACCCTGCAATACCACTACTGGGTATATACCCAGAAGAACTGAGAGCAGTGACACGAACAGACATCTGCACACCGATGTTCATAGCCACATTATTCACCATTGCCAAAAGTTGGAAACAACCCAGGTGTCCATCAACAGAAGAATGGATAAACAAACTGGTCTATTCACACGATGGAATATTATGCAGCTGTAAGAAGAAATGAAGTCATAAAGCATATGGCAACATGGATGAACCTGGAGGACATTATGTTGAGTTAAGCAAGCCAAACACAAAAGGACAAATACTGTATGAATGCATTACTATGAACCAAATATATTGTGTAATATATTGTTTGATTCAAAAAAAAAATTTACATGTATCCATTACATTTAATTGAGAAATGTATATATTTATTCATCTGTGTTTACTTTTTAGTTTTTAATTGTTTATGTTTTCAATTATTAAATGTACAAAATAAAGTTAAAAAAAAATGTAGGGGACTTCCATATGCTCCACTCCCTGCCCTTCCCACACTTTCCCACACTAACAACATCCTTCATTAGTGTGGTACACTTGTTACAATTGAACACATATTGGAGCATTGCCACTAAGCATAGATTATAGTTTACATTATATTTACATTCTGTCCTGCACAATTTTGTAAGTTATGACAAGATATATAATGGCCTGTATCTATTGTTGCAATGTCATTCAGGACAATTCCAATGTCCTGAAAATGCCCCCATGTTATACCTATTTTTTCCTCTCCCTCCCCTCAGAACCTTTAGTGGCTACTGACTCCATATTAATGATACAAGTTCTTCCACTTCCAAAATTAACAATAAGTCTACAGTAGAATAGCAGTAAGTCTAGTCTAGAATATCATTCATATTTGCCAAATACAAAAATTTTGGCTGACAATTTTTCTCTTTCAGTACCTGAAATACATCATTCCACTTTCTTCTTGCTTCCATAGTTTCTGATGAGAGGTTGGCACTTAGTCTTATCGAGTTTCCCTTTCATGTGATGCTTTACTTTTCTCTCACTGTTTTCAGAATCCTCTGTTTATCTCTGGTATTTGTCATTCTGAATAGTAGGTGTCTCAGAGTAGGTCTATTCAGATCAATTCTGTTAGGGTGGGTTGTCTTTCTTAGCTATTGATATTTATGTCTTTCATAAGGGTTGGGAAGTTTTCATTCATTATTTCCTCAAACATTATTTCTGTTTCCTTTTCATTCTCTTCTCCTTTGGGCACACTGATCATATACATGTTTGTGCATTTTGCATTGTCATCTATTCCCTGAGATGCTGCTCCATTTTTTACATTCTCTTCTCTTTCTGGTCTCCTCTCTTTTACAGTTTGGATATTCTGTCTTGGAAATCACTAATTCTGTGTTTGGGTAATTTGAATCTGCCTTTATGGGCCTGTAATGCATTTTTAATCTCTTCAATTGTGTTTTTAATTCCCATACAGTTAGTTTACTTTTCTTTGAAGGCTTTCAGAGTGTTATTTATGCACACAAAGTGTCTTCTTAATATTCTTTAGGTATTTAGTCACATTTTATTTAAATTCTTTGAGTTGATTCAGGAGATTTTTGTGATTATCACTGGTTAATTGTCTTAAATCTTATATCTCTTCAGGGTATTTTGCTTGTTCCTTTGCCTGGTCCATTTCTTCTTTTTTTCTACTGTGTCTCATAATTTTGTGCTGATATCTAGGCACAAGAATATGTTGATTAATTTACTCTGATGGCCAATTTCTCCATCTTGTCTATTGTTTTTTTCTTTACAGTTCTTCTTTGATATTTCATTCAATGTATTATGTCTTTAGAATTGCCCAGCTTAAGTTATCAAAGTTGGACCAGGGACTTACTAATGAGCGACAAAGTTTCTCCCAGGAGTTTGGGTTAAGAGAATTCTAAAAGCAGTTTACTCCATGCAATTTCCAGACCAGCCAGCAGATGGCACTCATCAGTACATCTTTCCATGGGTGTGTGTCTTTAAATCTCCAGTTTCCTATGTTTTGGTCTGGCCAGAGTTGAGATTCAAAGTGGGCAGAATTCACTGAAGAGACTCCCTGACACACCCTCTTTTCCCTTGTAAAAGTTAACAGGGAGGAAAATGTCTCTTCCCCTCCCAGTTGGCTGGAGTGTGCCAGGGGTTTTATCCCAGGTTAGTGTCTTGGGAATGGGGGAGATGAATCCTTCCTGGCCACTGCAGGGGTTTGATAACTCATATTTGTTGTTTTGGCTTCTTTGTCTCTCTGTCTTTCATCCTCTTGGGAGTTGTATGGCACTGTCCTGGCCTGCTGGTCCCCAAAGCAGGTCCCTCAGACAGCTTTTGCCTTTTTTCCATTATTTTTGTGACAGAGTGTAGCTCTGTCTGCCTACACTGATACTATGTTCCAAAAACCACCTAACAATTTATTTTAATGTGTTTCTTCTCATCTGAACTATATCCTTTCATAAATGTGTCTCATAAAGTGTAGAAAACTTTTTCAAAAAATATTACGAACTTTATCCATTTCTTCCTGTCTTTCTGTTGAGGATACGTTTTTTTTTCTTTCAGCTGATCTTTTATACCTTGTATATAATACTTTTCAATTACCATCAAATTTCCTTTGTCTAGTCTTTTTAACTTTTATATTTAACATTTTTACCCAGCTGGAACAAATTGTGTACAATATATAGAGTGAATTTAATTTCTTTTTCCACAGTGATATTCAGCAGGTTTTTCCGCTAGCGGTTATTATATATTTCTTCATTGTTTTATTACTCTTAAACTTGTTGTTCAGCATGAATAACATACTTTAAGGAGTAGAAGGGCCAAGATCCCCTTGTTCTTTTCCTAAGTTAATAATAATATCTACCTTTGCTTATTTTCCTAAATGCAATTTATCACAATTCTATCAAATTGCATAAATATTCCAGTTGGAATGTTAAAAGGAATTGTAATAAATCTCAATACTAATGCCTCACATTGGCATTCCTTTGGATGTCATTTCACACACATGACCTAACAATAATTCTTTGAAGAATATTTCAATTTTACACATGGTGAAATTGAAGCTCAATGTGATTTTCCTAAGATTATGCAATTGGTAAGAGAGAAGAAAGGACAAAAATTCTGGTTTTGGGATTCCCCATTTGTATTTTGCTGTTTTACTAGGATGTCTCTCTTGGAAGCATGATCAGCTTTTAAATTTAGCTCCTCTAACTTGTAGCACTATGCTTCTATTTAAGGATCTTTCTTAATTTATCCCAATCAGCTTTATAATGTTCTATAAATTGCTCATGTAAATTAACATCCATTTTTAAAATAGCTTGTCATTGTTCAACTCTAAAAATATGATTTTAAAAACATTTATATAACTTTTTGAGTTAGTCTTTTATTGTGTTATATTTACATGATACAACTGGTTTTGCTAGTTGTTAATAGATTTACCATATAGTTGTTAATAGAGTTACCATATAGAAAATGTACATTTCCAGAGAAAAAGCAGGATTCATACAAAAGTGCTTTGCATGTCTTCCTTTTTGGTCTTACTTACAAATACTGTTGCTTTGCAATAGAAGCTTCCTCAATGATATATAAGTAAAAATCATTGCCAAGATTGCTTAGTTGCTCCCTGAGAAATAGTTCTTGTGTTTTCCCAATTGTTATGTTAGTTCTTAGTTTTAAGGAATTACTTAACACAGTTATTGGAAAAGCTTATGCAATCATTAGCAGAGGTAATTAAATCAAAGTTGAATGGTGAATTTCATTGGCACTTTTAAAGTTATCTGTTAATATTTAGGATTTTTATCATTTGTTCTGTTGATGTTGATTTAATAGTTGTTCTACTGAACACCATCCTTATAATCCTTAGTCACAGTAGTTATTTTCATTTGTTGCTGCAATGTTTGCCAGTATTTTCTTCTGCATTCTGCATATCTGTTCAGACTGAGACCCTTTTAAAAATCTGCTTGACTTTCAGTTTGGAGGTCATATTTGCCTCAAAATGCAACTGACAGTGTATCATCTTTTATTATATATATCTATTTATTCACTTTTGAACATTTGAAAATGTCCATGAATAAGACCATAAGGGTCAAAGTCCAAATCAGCAGAAAATTATTCTAGGTTATAATATTTCCAAAATTTTTAAATGCTTTTTACTTGTTATAATTATTCTCATTTCTAATTTTATTTTGCAGTCATTTAAAAAGTAATGTAGGATTGTGGGAACATGGCCAATGGGATAGGCAGGTAAAGCTCAACTCTCACTAAAACAACCAAGAGGGAGCCAAGGGCTGTCTTGGGGATGTGCTTTGGAGTATAGCAGACCAAGACATTGTTTCAACTCCCAGGACAGACAGGGACAGGGAGGAAGAGGCTGAAACAGCAAAGTGTGTGTTATTGATCTTCCTGGCTGCCAGGAAGGCCCCTGAGATATTGAGTGAGGATAAAACTCCTGGAAAATTGTATCTGACCAAGAGGAGAACAGACTTCTTCTTTGTTGCCAGCTACTTTAGATATAGAGAGAGTGTGAGGGTGTTCTGGGTCATCTAGGAGGGTATTGGAAAGATAAGGAAGCTGAAGAAAAATATTGGGTTTCACGCTTCTGTGGCTGGAATTGGCACACATACTCCACCCTCAGGACAAAGAGCCTAGTTGGAGTCATTGGGTCCCTCCTGCAAAATAGTGTGATGACAAATTCCCTGGGAGAAAGAGGAGCCTGAGAGGGTAGAGAATGGTTACTTTGTGGTTATTTTAGTCAGCTGAGCCCCCCTTGGGTATCAGAAGGGATGCTGATGAGACAGAGATAAGGGAAGGGGATCTCCTCAAGTAGGCTGCCATGCCCAGCAGCCTAGTTTAAAGAGAGGAATTACATCAGAAATGAGGCAGAGATAACAGACTGAGTAGCAGGCCTGCAGGGAATCTAACCTGCCCAAGGGAAAAGGGGTTGGAGAGACTTTTGAAAGGCTTATTACCCTAGGGAGGCAGATTAGTTTAGTGGAAGAATTCCTGCCTAGCATATAGAAGGTCCCTGGTTTGATTCCTTCCTCCTCTCTGAGAAGTGATACAAGGTTATCAGACATTCAGCAGAAGCTTTCTGACAGGGACCATATTGACAACTCTTTGAATTAGCTTTTCTTGGGTCTCTTATTAAAAAAAAAAAAAAAAACTTCCTTTTTAATTTTTCTTATTTTACTCACAATAACCTGGCTTAAAACCTGCAGGTGATTGTTTGGTGAATAGCAGCAGCCTGAGAAGATATTTAAGGGTCTAAAGAGTAGGCTGTTTTTCCATGATTATCTTTTTTTTTTTTTTCCTACCTTCTCCCTTTAAAAATAAATGAGTAACTCCTGTCTTGTTTTCTGGTTGTTGTGCTTCAACTTCCTTTGTTTCTCTGTTTTTTTTTTTGTTTTGTTTTTTTCTGTTTTACTTTTTTTTTAACTAATTTTCTTTACCTATGCTATATCTTTTCTCTTCTTCATGTTTATATTTTCTGTCTTCTGTTGCTGTTCTTTCATTCCACCTCTTTTTGCATGGCCTTCAATTTTTCTTCTCATTTCTCTCTTTCTTCATTTTTACTTTTTAAATTTTTTTGTCTTTATTTCTTTCTCTTACATTTTCTTTTCCCCTCTTCTAATGATACCAGGCTTTTAGTTCATTCTATACTTTTCTCTATTCTTTTTTTTTTAACCAAGAGGTCCTAGGGAACATACCTGGGTCCTCCATATGGTAAATGGGTGCTAAATTGCTTCAGCCACAGCATCTTCCCTACTCTGTTTCTTATTAAATTGTTTCTACTCCACTTTTCTAATCTTGTTCCTTTGTACTTTTACTTGTGCTAATTATTCAATTTCCTAGGTCTTGTACATTTCCTCTGATACCTTCTACTATTATTACTATGATTATTCTATTACTCTACCTTTCTCTTCCTATTCCTCTGGTGTTAACATTTTTTTTTCCAAGGGAACATAGACAACAGGAAGGAAATAGAATAAGAGTCACAAAGTGTTCAAGTGAAACCTTACCACTCTCAAAATCAACAAAATAAAACCATAGAGTAGACAGAGAAACTAACTAACTGAATAAACTTATCAAGATAAACAGATGCCTAGACACCAACAAAAAATTGCAAGCAATACTAAAAAACAGGAAAACCCGGCTTAGTCCAACAAAAAATCTAAAAACCAAGAAGAGATGCAGAACATGGAACAACTAATCAGAGATGTCCAAACAAATATCATGAATCAAATTAATGAAGTGAAGGCAGAGATTGAGGATATTAAGAAGACACAAAGAGAACATACTGAAGAAATTAAGAGAACATACTGAAGAAATTGTAAACAACATAAAAAGATAACAGATATGATGGGGATGAATGGAAAAATCCAAGAAATCAAAGATACACTGGAAGCATATAACAACAGATTTGTACAGGCAGAGAAAATAATTAATGATATGGAAGACAGTACATCTGAAATCAAACAGATAATATAAGAGGTAGATAGAAAGATAGAAAAAATCCAGCAAGGACTTAGGGATTTCAATGACAAGATGAAAATCACAAATATATGTGTTATAGGCATCTGAAAGGGAGAAGGGAGGGGAAAGGGAACAGAAGGAGTGTTGGAGGAAATAATGGCTGAGAACTTCCCAAGCCTATTGAGGGAGATGGATGTACATGGCCAAGAAGCACAGAACATACCAAATGATATAAATCCTAACAGGCCTACTCCAAGACATAATTGTCAATTTGTCTAATGCTCAGGATAAAGAGAGAATACTAAAAGCAGCAAGAGACAAGAGAATCATCACACACAAGGGAAGCTCAATAAGATTAAGTGCTGATTTTTCATCTGATACCATGAAGGCAAGAAGGCAGTGGTATGACATAGTTAAGGTACTAAAAGAAAAACACTTCCAACCAAGACTACTCTATCAAGCATAGCTGGCATTAAAAAATGAGTGAGTTTCCAAAATATTCACTGAGAAACAGAAATTAATAGAGTCAATGAGAAAGCTGCCCTTCAATAAATACTAAAGGGAGTTCTGTAGGTAGAAAGGGAAAAAACAGAAGAAAGAGAGTTGGAGGAGAGTGGAAGAACAACTAAAAAGACAAAAACAGAAATAAAAAACAACATATGAAATACATAAACCCAAAAAAAATATGGCTAATGTAAATACTTCCTTGAGAGCAATAACATTGAATGTTAATGTATTAAACTGACCTGTCAAGAGATGCAGATTGAGAGAATGGATAAGGAAATATGAACCATCTATATGCTGTCTACAAGAAACCCACCTTAGACCCATGGATACAAGGAGGCTGAAAGTGAATGGTTGGAAAACAATCTTACAAGCAAACAATAACCAAAAAATGGACAGAAGTAGCTATACTAATATTGGACAAAATAGACTTTAAATGCAAAACTATTATAAGAGACAAAGACAGACACTATATATTAGTAAAAGGGATAATCTTTCAAGAAGAAAGAACAATCATAAACATTTATGCACCTAATCAGGGCACCTCAAAATACGTGAGGCAAACCCTGGAAAGACTAAATGAAGAAACAGATGCCTCTACAATTGTAGTGGCGGAGTTTAATACACCATTATCAAAATTAGACAGAATATCTGGGCAGAGAATAAATAAAGAAACTAAGACACTCAACAATACATTAGAAGATTTGGACTTAATAGACATATACAGAACACTACACCCAAATACAGCGGGATTCACATTCTTCTCGAGTGCACATGGAACATACTCCAAAATAGACCACATGCTAGGCCACAAAACAACACTCAATGAATCAGAAAGATTGAGAATATACAAAGTAATTTCTCTGAACACAACGGAATGAAGTTGGAAATCAATAAGTGCCAGAGAAACAGGTTAGGCACAAGGATATGGAAGTTAAACAACACACTCTTAGACAAACAGTGGGTCAAAGAGGAAATTTCAAAAGAAATCAGTAACTACCTTGAAACTAATTAAAACAATCACACAACATATCAAAACCTATGGGATGCAGCGAAATCAGTCCTGAGAGGGAAGTTCATAGCCATAAATTCATATATAAAAAAAGAAGAAAGAGCTAAAATTGAAGACCTAATTGCACACTTGGAGGAATTGGAAAAACAACAACAAACTAAACCTAAAGGGAGTAGAAAGCAGGAAATAACAAAGATTAGAGCAGAACTAAATGAAATAGAGAATGAGAAAGCACTGGAAACAATAAACAAAATCAAAAGCTGGTTCTTTGAGAATATCAACAAAATTGACAAACCCTTAGCCACACTAACAAAGAAAAAGAGAGAACAGATGCAAATACATAAAATAAGGAATGAGCAAGGTGATATCACTACTGAAATAAAGAATATCATAACAGGATACTTTGAAAAATTATATGCCAACAAGAATGACAATTTAGAGGAAATGGACAAGTTTCTAGAAACCCACAAACAGCTGACATTGATGAAAGAAGAAATAGATGAAATCAACAGCCCAATTACAAGTAAAGAGATGGACTCAGTCATTAAAAACCTCCCAACTAAGAAGAGTCCAGGACCAGATGGCTTCACAGCTGAATTCTACCAAACATTCCGGAAAGAGCTAACACCAATTCTACTTAAGCTCTTCCAAAAAAATAGAAGTAGAAGGAATATTACCTAACTCATTCTATGATGCCAACATTACCCTAATACCAAAACCAAATAAAGATACCACAAGAAAGGAAAATTAGAGACCAATTTCTCTAATGAACCTAGATACTAAAATCCTTAACAAAATACTTGCTAATCACATTCAACAACATATCAAAAGGATTATACACCATGACCAAGTGGGTTTCATCTCAGGTATGCAAGGATGGTTCAATATAAGAAAATCAATCAATGTAATACACCACATAAACAAACTTAAAGAAAAAAACCACATGATCATCTCTATAGATGCAGAAAAAGTATTTGACAAAATACAGCACTCTTTCCTCATAAAAACACTACTAAAGATAGTAATAGATGGAAACTTTCTGAAAATGATCAAGGGTATATATGAAAAACCAAGCTAACATCATTTTCAACGGTGAAATCCTAAAAGCCTTCCCTCTGAGATCGGGAACAAGACAAGGATGCCCACTATCACCACTCCTATTTAACATTGTCTTAGAAGTACTTGCACGAGCACTGAGACAAGAAAAGGACATAAAAGGCATGGAAAAGAAGAAGTAAAAATTTCATTATTTTCAGATGACATGATCCTTTACATAGAAAGCCCTGAGAAATCTACAACAAGGCTTCTAGAACTTATAAAGGAGTTCAGTAATATTGCAGGCTATAAGATAAACGCTCAAAAATCAGTAGCATTTCTGTACACCAATAACCAGCAAACTGAGGAGGATATCAGGAAAAAAATACCATTTACAATAGTAAATAAAAGAATCAAATACCTAGGAATAAATTTAACTAAAGATGTAAAGGACTTATATACAGGAAACTATACAACACTGTTAAAGGAAATCAAAGAAGACTTAAATAAATGGAAAAATATTCCCTGTTCATGGATGGGAAGACTAAGCATCATCAAGATTTCTATCCTACCCAAACTAATCTACAGATTTAATGCAATCCCAATAAAAGTCAACACTATATTCTTTAAGGAACTGGAAAAACTAACCACAAAATATATTTGGAGAGGCAAGAGGCCCCGAATTGCCAAAGATATATTGAAATAGAAAACTGAAGTTGGAGGTATCACATTACCTGACTTTAAAACATACTACAAAGCTACAGTGATCAAACTGCATGGTATTGACACAAGGATAGACCTACTGACCAAAGGAACCGGATTGAGAGTTCTGATATAGATCCTCGCATATACAGTCAGCTGATATTTGACAAGGCCACGAAGCCCACTCCGTTGGGAGAGAGTGGCCTCTTTAACAAGTGGTGCTTGGAGAACTGGATATCCATATCCAAAAGAATGAGAGAAGAATACCATCTCACACCTTATACAAAAATCAACTCAAGATGGATCAAAGATCTAAATATAAGAGCCCAAACCATAAAAACCTTGGAAGATAATGTAGGGAAGCATCTACAGGACCTTGTAATAGGAAATGGTTTCAT
>JAKSZT010054023.1:3919717-3984469 GCA_026826555.1 Tolypeutes matacus | reverse complement strand
TGCCAACTGGCAACACAACTGGAAAAAGACCTTGAATAAAAGGGGGAAATGGTAAAGACAAATGAGTTCAAGTGGCTAAGAGACTTCAAAGAGAGTCGGGAGGTCATCCCAGAGGTAACTCTTACGCACACCTCAGTAGGAGCTCATAGAACATCTAAGTTCCTATGACCCCACACAGAGGGGTTACTGAGAGCTCTAGAGACACCCAGGTCCTATATAAGGGGGGATAGCCCCAGAGACTGATGCCTTATCAGTGGGTTCTATTTTGGAATCTGTGCTCCTGAGAGTGACAGAATTAGACTCAAATAAGTCCTCCCTGCACATGGTTCACCAGTCCCTTCTATTCAAACCTATATGTGATGCTGGAGTTTTTAGGTATACTTCTAGAGACTGGAGCCTCCCGCCTACCTATGTGCCAGGTGTGCATGAAATTTCGGTGGAGCTGCAACTCCTACCCTACAGCTCAATGGACTCATCCAAGACACCTGGTGAGGAGACAATGATGGGCAATGGCCATCCCAGGGAATGGAGAGGGCCTGCATCTGCAGGCAGGATCATCCCACCCACCATATCCATGGGATATAAGCCCTCTCTCACTTGGAGTTGGAGTGGACATCACCATCCCAGTCCCCTCAGGATTGGGGGAAGAACTATGGACTAGAGTGGACTTGATGGTATTCTCTTGTTCACATATGGTGATTCTAGCAATGTAAGAAATTATAAGAATGAGGTGGAGCCAGTGGCCACTTGACACTTTTGGGGTAGGGAGGGGATGAACAGTTGAAATACAGGGGCTTCTTTGGGAGTTAGAGGTTGTCCTGAGTACCATTGTGGCAAAGGATGTAGGCCATTTTAAATCAGCACACACCACTCAGAACTGAGTGTTAGAGAGTGTGGTCTACGTGTGAACTGTGGTCTATGGTTGGTGGCAATGCTCCAGGATGTATAAGTTCATTGAGGGTGGTGGGCCACACTTGTGGGAGATGTTTGTGTGGGATGTAGTGGGAGGTGTGGGAGGTGGGCAACATGGGAATCCCAGTGGGTTCTGTGTGATATTTTGGGTAATCTAAGCACCTCTTTAAATATATGTATATATATATAACATTTTTGTAAGCAAATACACATATATGCATATATATTTATATATCATTTTGCAAATGTTGGTATGTATTGTGAGAATTTTTATTTTTACCCACATTAAAAATAAATAAAAAATTAAAAAAAAAAAAACAGAATTAATGATTTCAAAGACAGAACACCTTAACTGGAAAAAACAAGAGAACAGAAAGAAAAGAAAATGGAAAAAATGGAACAGCATCAAGGAATTGAATGACAATGCAAAACACAAAAAATACACATTATTGGAGTCCCAGAAGAAGAGAATGGAAAAGGGGCAGAAAGAATATTTGAGGAAATAATGACTGAAAAGTTCCTTCCCATTATGAAAGACATGAATATCAATATCCAAGAAGGACAACATACGCCAAAGAGGATGAACATGAATACCCTGAAACACCTACTATTCAGAATGACAAATGTGGCAGTTTAATACTGTTCATGAATTCCAAAAATAGAGTTGAATTGTGTTTGTAAACTAGTTTGTTCCTTGGGCATATTAGATTCAGAAGTTCACTTTTACTTTATTAAATGAAGATTAGGGCGTTTATTAGACCACATCATTAGGGTAACTCAGTTTGAGTTCCACCCTTTGTGGGCTATAAAAAATGGATGCTCAATCAAAGACAGGGAAGTAAATACATGGAGAAGAACACAGAGTGTTTAGTTTGGGATGCTGGAGACCTGGAGAGAGATGAGCCTTTTGCTAGCTTACAGCTGAGATTGGAAGAAGCTTGGACCATGGAGCCTTAGGAGGAAGAGAAAGGCTGAACTCTTGCAGATGCTGACAGCCATTTTGCTCCAACATGTGGTAACAGATTTTGGTGAGGGAAGTAACTTACTATTTACCTTGTGACTGTAAGGTTCTACCCCAAATAAATACCCTTTACAAAAGCCAACAGATTTCCCCATTGGCTAACTAATACAGAATTTGGTACCAAAAATGGGGTCACTTTTGCAATTACCAAAATGCTGGAACAGTTTTATAAATGGGTAAGGGATATTTTTGGAGCAATTGTGAGATGCTTGATGGAAAAGGCCTAGATTGCTTTGAAGAGACTGTTGGTTCTAATATGGAGCCTAAAGTTATTTCTGATAAGGCCTTAGAAGAAAATAATTTTGACATGTTTGATAGAAAAGGCCTAGAGTGCCTTGAAGAGACTGCTAGTAGGAATATGGATGCTAAAAAGACTTTTTATGAGGGCTTAAAAGTAAATGATGGAACTATTATTGGAAACTGGAGGAAAGAAGATCTGTATTTTAAGATTGCAGAGAACTTATGTAAACAGATCAATATTTAGATGGAAACCTAACTTTTCAATGGGGAAAAGGCTAGAAATGTGGAGAATAATACCATAAAATATTCTCAAATTGTGAGAGAACTGTTGAACTTCATTTTTCCCATTAAAATGCATCTCTTAAGAAATAGAGTGAAATAAAGATAGATTCATGTAAACAAAAGTGAGGTTGTCACATATCAATCTACACTGAACAAAGGCAAAATGAGCCTGAGAACAGACAGTTGATAAAGAAAATGCTAGACATATGGATTAAAATAAACAAATATTACTTGTATGACACAATCATAATAATCAGCAAGGTTAAAAATAACAAGAGAGTTAAAAGACTATGCTAAACAACAATATCATGTCAGTTTAGGGTATATGTTTGTAATTAAGGCAATCATCCATTTAACAATATTTGCTGACCACTTTCATATAAGCAGGAACCATTTGATGAACTGGATATACAGAGTGAACAAAGCAGCCCCAAATTCTTGTCCCTGTGAAATTTGCATGTTAGTGGAAAAAGGTAGTCAATAAAAATATGAACATAAAAACAAATAAATAATAAAGTCAGATGATAATTTCTAAGGAAAAAATATAGAAGAGAAGTATGAGACCAAGAACTGAGGGGCCTTCTTACCCCTTCATATCTATCTTACAGTAAATATAGTTTTTCTACAAATGTTTATCTTCTAGTAAATAGAAAAGCATTCTAGAGGATAATATAGTTTTTAATTAAACTTAGACTTAGGTATGTTGAGTGTAGACATTAAAATTTCAAAAGTAAGCTAGGAAGCCAGGCATCAAAGGACAAATATTACATGACCTCGCTCATATGAATTAAATAAATCAAGCAGACCCAGAAAGCTATTGTCTGGAAGATAAATTTACAGGAAATAGAGAGAGAGAAAAAGGTTGTGAGCCAATGCCCATATGGGCATAATCTATGATAAGGTGGAAGTGTGCAGTTGGGCATTGAAAGGATATGACAGGAGGGTAGTGATACAATTGGGTTTGGTGGTGCAGGGTTGACAGGTGGGTAGGGCAGGGAGAGGGTGTTGGATGGTCCATGGAACTGGGGGTAGGGTTGGGGGAGGGACCAGGTGAACACTTGGGATTGGCAGGTATGTGGTTGAAAATACAAAACTGGCAATATGACAAGGAAGGGTTAGTGGTTTAGGGTGTTGGATGGGGGGGCATTTGGGACAGGGTGCACCTGGGGTAGGCTTCTAGATAGTATGCAAGTGATCATTTTGTCATAATGTGTTGTATCAGTGGTTGGAGACCCACATAATTAATGGGAAGGATATGGACTCTTTACCTGATTGGCTATTTCTACTGAGAAGTACAAGCAATTTAAAAGATTAGTGTTGTTACTGTGATAATAATCATGCAAGACAAAGGAATTTATTACAAGAAAATTTAAAATCTCTTTACGTCTTTCTTCTTTTGGCAGAAATCCTTCCAAATAAAATACCTACCAGGAGTATTTTTTTAAAAACTTTATTATATATTATTGTAATTATTTCTCAGAAATAAAGAGAGTTTCCTGAACAAATCATTGAAATCAGTGAAAGTAAAAGGAGAACCTGCAACTCATTGTACGATAAGTTAAGGAAGTGCTCAAAGATGGTAAGATAACAGAGAGGCACAGGAACAATTTCAAGTGCCTCCCAGTGACCAAGTCAGGGGTAGTAGAGTATCAAAATGACTAAAGACAGCAATAAAATAGGAATCTTTGTGTTCATGGTGATATACATAAATAATATAAGAGGGAGAAAGAAAAGCTCTTAAAATAGAATGCCCACTAACTAATGAAGAGGCATAATGGAGTTTGAAAATAAGATTTTGCAAATATTATGGTAATAATTGTCTCAGTCAAGAATTACCAATACATGCTAAAACTACTGGGTAAAATTTGAAATGGACCAAGATATTCACACAGTCTCAAATACGTCCCTGCAAAATACTTACTTATTACAAAAAGGAAAAGATAAAGATAACTTTACGAAGAAGCCTGGCAGACTACACTTTAGCCAGAAGATCGATCCACCATCACCAGTAATAGGACAAATGGACAACGTGCACTCCCCATCTCCCCAATATGATATACAGGGAAGAACATAGTATCCCTTCAGTGGTATTACTACAAAAGATACATACTTACAGCCAATCTCATGGAAACATTAGAGAAACCCATATTGAGCCATATCCTCCACAAACATTAAGTTTCTGAAAATCAGGGGAAGACATACACTGTTGCTGATTGAAGGATTCTAAAGAGACATGACAACTAAATGCAATACCTCACTGTGAACTGTAGCCTGTTGTAAAGAACATAACTGGACAATTGGTGAGCCCTAAATGGAGGTGAAACTTGAATGGATGGTAGTGATGTATCATGTTAATTAAAAATAATTAATGGGTGCCATTTTTAAATGTAGGAGAGTCCTTCTTGATTTGAAGGAGGACAAACTCTAACATATATGGGGGCAATGAGGCAACAGTTTAGCAACCTGCTTAGAAAGTTCAGGAAAAAAAGAGGTTGGGAGATACAGAGCAAAGACTGTAAAATGTTAACTTTTTAAAAACCATTATATGAGTGAAAGATAAATGGGTTTTTGTTTGTACATTCTATCACTGAGGTCTTCACTAATTCTCACTAAGTTTAAAAATACTTCAAAATGTAAGTGATTACTCCTTACATAAACTACAGCTGAACTAAATTCCTGCCGGTAGTTAAATCTTCAATATAATAAGGGATATTATAATTATTAAGTAGGTTAAAGTCCCAGCCAATGGGAACAGCAAATAGTCTGTTACTAGGCAGAAGCCTAGATCCCAACAAGCAGGAAGGGACAATGCTGGTCAATGGTATCCCAGGCTGTTCAGTTTCCCAACAGGTAAATAAAGGTGTGTCATACTAGAGTTTAATTCTAGCACCACAAAGCTTAGGTTGGAAATTAGAAAATCACAGAGTCTCCCACCACACACCTTCCCTGAGGTTTACAACACAGGTCAAAATCCAGCCCTAACCTGCTGCCATGAGCACCCATTTTACAGACACACTCTGGCCATGACCCCATTCACTACACTTATGGGGGTGCCCCAAGAGTGAAGCCCCTACCACGGGTGCCCATTTTTTCCAAACCTCACACTGAAATTGGGGTTCTCCTGCAGCTATGCAGGATCATCTGACCCTACAAAGATGCCCAGTCTCTCCCCAGGATACCCTCTGCCCTCTGCACCAGCCCTGATCCCCACCCAATGTAGACCCCTTGCCAGGACCTGAACCCAAGCCAGAGTTGAAGGACCTGCCCTGATAGTCTGAGGTGGGGACTGAGCTAGAAGAGTCTGGGCCAGTGTCCAAAGCAGACACCAGGCTCCATGCTCGATGGAAAGAGGAAGCTGCCCGTTACTAGACTGAACCCAGTCTCTAGCAACTCAGAGCCAGGCTGAGCAATGTTAAATGTGATTGGTCTGTCACTAGGAAGAAACTAAAAGTAAATAGAAGTAAGTAAACATAGAAGAGGAGAGTTAGACAAATGGATTCCATTCCCATCTGCACAGAAAGATGAGTATCTGACCCATTTCCACCCCAGCTTTGCCCTAGGTGGGAAAGATAGAGGCTGTGAACTTGCAGAAGCAGGTATAGGTGAGGAGGGGCTGAGAGGCCCACTGAAAGCAGAGCCCCAAACAAAGTCTGCAGACTGAGCCTACCTCCCTCTGTCCCTCCTTAGTTCCCAGAATGCTGGTAGCCAGGCTCCCTACACCCAGGTAGGAGTGTGAGGGATGCTTTGGTGGAGATTTGAAGCTGCCCAAGGCAGAGGTCTCAGATCCATGTGGATCCTCAGCCAGTGAACCCCCAGGAGCCCTGAGAGACACAGGCCCCACCCAGGCACTCAAAGCCCCACTCAGCTGTTTCCCCCCAAGCACAGGGATGTGAAAGGGTACCCAGGACCACCAGATACTTGAGGGCAGATTCTGGTCTGAGAGGTGGAGAACAAAACTCTCACTAGAGAGGGAAGGAAGGGAACACACACAGGCCTCAGATCTCTGCTGAACAGGTCCTGGAGCTGACCCCTTCTCTCTGTCTCCACTGCTCTTCCCACACCCCAGCCCAGTGCAGCAATAACAGTCCCTGTTATGGTCTCCACCTGTTCTTCCTGCTAAACCCTTTTCCCCTCATCACAGCCACTGTTCTCTTAAACTAAAATTAAACTCCCCTCATGACAGCATCTAATCCCCACCCCTCTGGCCACCATTCACTCACTGCACTTAGTCTTCTTAGGTCACTGGCTGATCCTCAAACACACCCCTCTCACAGCCCCCTTCATAGCCTTCACCTGTCCTGTGCCTTCATCCTACAGTTCTTCTCCCCAGGATGGGTCACTGCTCAGGTGTCCCTTCTTTGCAGGGGATTCCCTGACCTCTCCTCCCAAGCCTCCAGCACCCCCCCACTCCTGCCTTTCCCTGTGATTCTTCTCCTTTACTTTATCCTCACATCACATCCTCTGTGCTCTCTTTAATTTCCCTATTCAGTATCTACCCCCTTCAAATATCAGTTCCATGAGGACAGCAACATTCTTTCTCATTTCACCATTCTATACCCAGATGGAAGGTCTATTTTGAGGAGAAATCACTTACCTTGTTATTATTTTTCTGACCTTTTTCTAATTTCCCCACCCAAAATCCTTAAAATGTCACTTCTGCTTTCCTTCCACCATCACTAATAATCCCCAGTTAGTTTTCATTGTCTATAGGAGTGCCAATGCATTTCAGACTGAAACTACAAATGTGGGAGAGAAGTCCCTGTTTCTCCCTCAGCTTTCCTGTGAGATGTGTCAGATGGTGAGGGGTGGGATGTGGAGATTTCTACAAATTGTCCAAGGGAGATTTCTTCATAATCAGAAAACTCTCAGTGCAGCACATGGGAGAGAAAGAAAATCACCTACATGTGAACTTGCCAATTTTATTTTTTAACCATTCTCATTTTAGAATATAAATATTAAATGATATAAATTTCTCTCTAAGAATACAGTTTACACCCCAAAAGAATCATTTATGTTTTAATGTTTTAATGAATATATATTTAGTTAAAAAACAAAGTTGAATTCATTTGGGAATTGTGACTATTAGGAATTTAAGTATGCCATTGTTGCTGATGTTTAAATATCTCTTATGGCTAAACAGTATATATGTTTTTAATTAAAATACCAATATTTATAATATATAGATAGAATAATAAAGTAGAAATAGATCATTTAAGATCACTTAAGAAATAAATAAACTATAAATAAAACAGAAAATATTGTTTTGAGATATGTAGTTTGATCAAATTTCAGTTTGAGTAAAGGTTTAAATAGTAGGACTTTGATTACTGGGAGATAATTCAAACTTTCTTTAATAAGAAAGAAAGTCCCACACTTTCTGGTGTTTTTCTAGAAGTTGAGAGTCTTTTCATCTAAAAGAAGGAATTGAGCATGGCTCTGTCCAGGATGAAAAGATGGAGGAACTCCAGTCAATGGAGAGGGCCCCATTGTATCCACTGTCCTCCAGGACCTTCAGAGGGAGGCTGGTGGGTGAACACAGCTTTGAGGCTCTGGAGGCCTAAGTGGAGAGAAAGGGACAGCTCTGCTATAACTCCCAGACCCAGCCCTGGGAGAAGCCATCAGAGGGTAGATGGGGGCCACATGCTCAGTTTGGAAAATGCCTTGTGCTTTGGTGGTTCTCATGATCCCTTTGAGAGACTCCATTGTATCTCGCATCTCCATTATCACCTCTTCTAGTTTGGAGCCTTATATTCCCTCTTCCTTATTTTTTGGTGAGTGAAGTTACCTCATCAGAATCTCTTTAATTTTCTTTGCCTTTCTGTAGGTTAAAGTGTCCTTCTCTAGCCTGGTCTCTAAAGATGGCACAGTCTCTGTAAAACTCTTTGAGCAAACTAATCCTATCAAATAACTGGCAGTGTGTCAGCAAGTTGCTTTTCTTGTTTTATATAAATCTGGCTTCTAACAGACTGGACAAGTCTGAACAACAATGAGGGACTCACCAGTAAGTCAATGAAAAATGGAGGCTGTGGAATGCGAGGTCTGGACTCATGTCATTTGGCAGGAGCTCCATCACCACCTCTTGCAGCTTCCCAATGATCAGCCCAATGTCAGGTAAGAGATTCACAGTCCCTCTGTGGCAACTGTAGTCACCCACAGGGCTCTGCCCAGTAACCATGGATCTGTCAGATACAGCAAACCACAGAGAACTCCCTAGGATTCCACCTGGAACACACAGGAACTGGCAGCTTGGTCAGGTCATTGGTGAGAGGGTCCAGGGAAAGGTGGAGGAGGGGAGACTTGGAAAATAAAATGTCCTTGTCTCCATTACATTCCAATGATCATTCTTCTTTCTCTCTTTTTAATTGTTTTTTTTTAGTGATGTAAAATTAAAATGCAGTGAAATGTCAATCTTAACTGAATGTCTTTCAAATTTTAAAACTTTTCACTCCCCCATATGTCACAGTATCCAAAATACCTTTCAGGATTTGAATCATTCATTTCCATTGATCCAGAATTAACTCCTGTACCTTCAATCAGTACCCAAGCTCCTCCATACACATGCAGCCTCTGTACTGATTTCTATCACCACACATCAGTTTTGCCACTTCTTGTAACTCATAAAAATGCAATAAATCAGAATACATTCTTTGGTGCATGTGTCATTACCTCAAAATAATTTTTTGAAATTTGTTAATGCTGCTGTGTGGATCAGCATTTCTCTCTGCTTTGGCATTGAATAACTATGTTGTAAAATGTTTATCTATTTTCCTCTTCGTGGATTTTTCCATTGCTTCAAGTTTGGAGCATTATGAATACAGATATTATGAATATACATGTACAAGTCATTTTTAGAAACACGTGTTTTCATTTCTCCTGGGTGACTACATGGCAGTAGAAAAGCTTAATCATATGGCAGTGGTATGTGAATATTTTTTAAACAATTATTGAGGTATTATCAACATGATTTAAAATTCATAAAATTAAATACACATTTTTTGTAAATGTACAGAGCTGTGCAACCTTCACCACGATCCAGTTTTAGAACATTTCCATTACCATCATATTTTCCTTTTCTAATTTACTCTATCAGTTGCATTTGGCACCATCATTCTCACCTCACTAATGATGTTGTTAATGTGGATAAGTGTGGGAGGGGTAGGAAGTGGGGCATATGGGAATCCCCTACATTTTTTATGTAACATTTGTGTAATCTAACTATCTTTAAATTTTTAAAAAATCAGTTAGATTCTGGTTCACTACATTCTCCTGTTTGTTTGTTTTTATCTGACTTCACTGCCCTTTCCCCTCAGCCTCTTTGCTGGGTTCTCTGTTTCTCTAAACCCTCTCAGCATAAATGTTTCCTCAGGGTTCAGTCCTTGGACTTCTTTCCTTCTTCAGCACCATGGTCCCTTGCTGGAGCACTTGGCTTTAAACACCATCTATACTGGCATGTACTGCTGCATTTATTTATCTATCTCATACCTTTCTGCGCAGTCCTGATGGACACACAGCTGATTTAAGATGCCTCTGAAGGAGATTAGCACCATTCTAGACCTCGTATCATCTCTACAATTTTGAAATAAATGTCAAACACAAAAATTTTTAAATAACCAGGTAAAAAAGGAAACACGATAATATGAGTAAGAAGAAGCAAAAATCACACCTTGGGAACTAGAGGTTGACATATTAGATGGAGAATGTAATGTAACTATACTTATCATCTTCAAAGACATAAAAGATAAACTTAAAATTTTTGATAGTGTACTGAAAAGTTTAAAAAGTGACCCAGAGGAATACACACACACACACAGACAGAAAAACTAAAAATCTAAAAATACAATTGAATAATGGAGAACTCAATGAATAAGAAAATAGATTAAATATGGAACATGGAATAATGCAGAAACTATATTTGAAGAAATAATGTCTAACAATTGTCAAAAATTGATGAGACATTGATTCGTAGTCCCTGTGGACATCATAAATCCATGACAAAGTTCATTTAATTTGAAGACTTGAGATTTTAAGTACTCATTTACTTTTGTTTTATTAGTACACTTATACCCAAAGAGCAGTCTATTAGGGTCCCAACAAAAAAGTAGGACCACAATGGATGGATTACAAAATTTTACTCTTGTTGACCCTGGACTTTGGCATGTGTGTGAATAACACCTTGATGTTGTCAAATGCAATCAGCCTCTGCTTCCTTTTGAACTAGACAGACAAAGGACATAAGCAACCCTGAGTACAGATTTGTATTTCTGGATTTGTATCTTTTTCTATACCTTGACCCAGGAATACCTAACTCTATTAAGTAAAGACAAACAGGAAGAAATATTTGTCATGTTTATTAAACAAAAGAAAAGGAAAAAAGGCTTCACTGATGTTTGTTTACTGCCATCATGGTAACCACAGTCAGTGGACATAGGACATGGATTCAGAGGGGTGGAATATAGGCAGTAGAGGAGGGGAGGGACTACAACTCTTGTGCTTAAGTAGCCCCTCAATGGACTTAGGAGACCCTTTCTGATCCCTGTGCCCTGAAATATGAACACTGGGTTTGAGATCTGCTCTGCTTCCAAATGGCAATGTGGTGCTGATGCCCAATAAATTCACCTACAAACTGTGGATTTCTCTTTACTAGACAGGGATGAGTGTCACTGAGATAGAGGGGAAAGTATGTTTGGTAGTCAAGGACATCCAGGTAAGGAATCAAGCTGGGGAGTCACACAGTTTGGGGATTAGAGAAAAGTCACAGATGTCCTATTGTGATGTATCCTGAACCTCAGGCAGGAATTGGCCAGACAAATGGAGGCAGAGATAAAAGCCTGAACACAGGGTCTGTGCAGACAGAGGAGTCTGGGCACAGAGAGGAGACTCCCCTGCTCCTGCTCCTTCTTTTGGCCCCTCCTTCCCTTAGTCTTCAATGTTGACCCTATTGAGGTTGCTGCTCATACTGTGCCTCACCTGGGTCCCAGGCACAGACTAGTTCTCCTGTCTCCAATCCATATGCACCTTCTCTACTTTTTGGGCCAAGTTAGATCTTGTTGGTGTAAGGAAGGAAATATCAAAATTCACATGCTCATAACATTGACAACAGGGAGAACATCAGGAGCTAAGTGACCCCAATAAGTATTATGGGAATCTCAGAAAGACCTGTGACCACTGGCTGGCAATAGAAGGGAGGTTGTGAGAGCACGCACCTGCAGTGTAATCTGTAGGCAGAACACCAGAATAGAAAGAGAAACCCTCAGGAGGTACAGGTGTTGAAAATGATGCAGAACTCTCCAATCCCCCCAAGAAATGGAAGGGTCAGATAAAAAGCTGATGAACACTTGAAGAAACTGGAATGTGGCACATGGTCAGTGCAGTTGGTGCAAACCCAAAAGAAAATGTGCTTTTTATCAGAGCCCTAATAAATACCATCATCATAGGTTCTGTATCTGTAAAAGGAAGACATGAAGAAATGTACATTCATCCTTAACTAGTGATTTTCTTTTCCACCAAAGTAGATGAAGGAATATGTGAGTCCACACTAGTAGTTCTTCAAGGAGCAGTAGTCAGCAGAAGGACTGTCTACTCCCGTGGTACTAACAATTACCCTAACTGGGCACACTCAGTGAGCTCTTTGTCTTCACATGGTCATGTCCATGATCCTTGTGCTTGACGGCTCCCTCTGATCTGTGTAAGGAAGGCCTTCCTCCACCTGTCCAGAAGGCTGGAGAGGGGTAGAGGGAGTGAACACAGAGGGAAGGTATTTCCTTGCAGTCCCTAAAGGAATGTGGAGTGCTGGAGACTGTTCCAATATTGTATTGGTTATGCTTTTTTAACAGACTTCTTTCCCATTTATCACATGATCCCAACAGAGTCAGTTACCCTAAACTTTCTCAAAACATGAATATAGGAAGGGACTCATAAAGGTTTGGTTTTCCAACATATAATCATGCAATATTTAAAAAATAATGGAAAGCTGAAAGAATTTTACATTTTATACATATATCTCACAATAGAGATTCTACCCTTAACATTTGAATGCACTTGCTTTACCACATGCCCCATTGATAAATTTTATCTACTTCAAGCAAATTTGCAGACATCAGTAAACTTTTGCCTAAATAATTCAGAATGAATATTTTTATAGTTCATTATTTTAGCAGTCATTTTTACTTAATATTTACAGACAATGAAATACACATATCTTAAGTGATGAGTTTTAACAAACATAAAAATATATACCTATTTAACCAAACCCTTATCAAGTTATAGGATATTAACCTTACTCCATAAAATGCTCTCATGTCAACCCCCACCTAGTAAATCTGACCTCTATTCCTACAAAGGCAACAAGTGTCCTGATTTTGTTTCCTACCACAGCTGTTTTTCCTGATCTAAGTACTTCATATCCATCAAATCATACTTTATTAACTCTGCTCAGTAAGGCTTCTTTCACTCTTCAGTATAAGAATATTGTATATAGCAGTAGCTAATTCTTTTTAATATTTTGTAAATTTCAATTGTATAAATTACCACCCATTGTTTATATATTCTTCTATTGATGGAAATCTGGACTGGTTCCAGTTTGGGACTATTATGAATAAATATTCTATGAACATACTTTTAGATATCATTTCATAGGATTCTTGAGATAAATGCCATCATTTTTTGGAGTCTAAGGACAAGAGGAGGAAATTTGCCCATGGCCACACACCTAATTCCAGCATACTCAGGAATGTCTCTAACATCAGTGATTTGTTTTGTGCTGAGATCATACTCCAGGCCAGGGCCTAGAAGGAGTTAGGGTTTTTAGACTTTGTTACCCTATCACCACTGGTTCCTCATATATCCTTTATAATGTAGAGATTATAGACCAAACTCCTGTGATGGAAAAAGCAGACTACATTTCCTATTTCACCTTTAACCTTGGCTTAGGATCTGAACAGGCTCATGAGAGAAACATGATAAAATTTCTGACTTGCTTTTTGAACATTGATACATCCCTTCCTCTCTGAGCCTCAGTATTTTCATGTGTAAATAAAGGGATTAACACCATTGCATGAGGACCATCTGGGCCTGGCAATCTGGGGTAGGAACTTTACCCAGAGATTCATGGCTGTGATGGTTTCAGTGATGCTGGGATGTCTTCTCTCCACTCTGCTTTCTCTACTCACCAGTGTAGACTCTGGAAGCCCCAGAGTCACCCCTCTTTGCAAGCCCAAGACAGGATCTTGTGCATGCCTTCCCACCAATGCCAGCTCCAAAGTCCCCATGAGGGTCAGAGAAGCAACCCATGCCCAAGCAAGAGTTTACTTACTCGATGGTCTCCTGAAGATTCTTCTCTGAAATCCTGCTTTCCTCACCAGAAATGGCTCCCAGAGCACATGCAGTGCTGAGGAAGGAGATTAAGCAATTGTGTGTATGTGTAACTTCATGTGTATGTGTGCATGCACACACAGACATTTTTTTGTTAAGAACTTTCATTTTTGAAGTATTCACAGAGTTCTAGGCATGATCAAGGGCCTCTGTACACAGTTCTTCCTTAGTAATGATATCAGTACATATATTTGAGTAGACCCAATGGGCCTGGAGAGCCCTTTCATCCTGACTGCCTCTTCCCTGTCCCTCAGCTGCATGGAGAAGCTGCAGAGAAGCTCCCAGAATGAGGTGGTCCGGAACAGCCACTTGAGGAAGGTTGTGTTCCTGAGACACCAGGATAAAAATCTATCACCTTTGTTGAGTAGCTCCTGAGCCCTTCCCATGGAACAGGGCTAGAGAGCTGGATGGCAGAGCCAGGCACACTATCAACTTCTTGGGTGGTATTAATGTGATGCTCCCTCATCTCTGTGCCCCTTCCCAGGACTTCACTTCCAATTAGAAATGGCTGGGAGGAACCAAACCAGGGCCCTAAACCCTGACTGCCATCCCAGTGCCCTTTCCCCCACAGCACACTGCTCCTGCAGCCCTGAGATGGGTCTGGACATGTGCTGAGCAGCCAACAGTGTTGTTGGAGGGTGGCTGTAAAACTTCCCCATCATTTTAGCATTTACTTTGTGGGTATCTCTAGGATTTATAAGTATAATCCCTGGTTTAAGAAGTTCCATTCAGAGAAAGCCTCCCTGATGGGGATTTCAATGAAAGACAGTGGGAATCCCCATGCTCAAGGAAGGTGGGACTTTGGGACTTCAGTTCTCTTGCTCTCTGAGCCAGGATGGAGAGGGTTATTAGAGGTGCATGGAGAACAGCATGACTAAGGTACAGAGAAAGTGCTGAGGAGCAATGGAGGTGATGCTGGAAAGGGAATATGAGTCCAGTCAGGGACCCTGAAAACCAAGTTGAGGAATTGACAGTTTAATGTATTTTAGAGAATTGAAGAATTGAGAGTTCAATGTGTTTTAAAGTTATTGAGTCGATGGGCCTTGAAAGCTGATTGAACCTGGGAGGGGCACAGGCAGAGCTGGGCCTGTGAACGGGACTTTAGCAGCAGGCTTGGTGTTCAGAGTAAACTGAAAGTTGAAATTTTGAGTAAATGAGCCAAATATAGAGTCTCCATGATATTCCATGAGTGAAGGGCTCAGGAGCCACTAATCTCAGGGATCCAGCACTTGTCAGAGCTCTGGAAAACACTTGATATTAAATGATTTTGAAAACACAAAACTTAGGTCCTATTCCTAAAAAAATGCTGAATTAGCAAAGCCTGCTGCCTCTGTACCATGAAATCTGTCCCTGAAAACTGCAGAGGAAAACATGGTATCCAGGAATAGGCAAACCCCCAATCATGGCAAACCTCTAGGAGGAGGGAAGGCTGTTTTGGCCTGGGGTGTGTATGTGTGTGTATGCATGTGTGCATTTCTATTTGTGTGTAGTGGAGAAGGTGAGTAGCCAGCTGCAGCCTGGAGCACAGGCTGCCTCCCACACCTGTGAAAGCAAGGCTGAAGAGAAGGCTTTCAGTTCCACAATGAGCTCTCCTCACTCATTGCCTTCTGAAAAGCCTTGCCTACCTGCCCTAACACCAGTAATCTGTGGCAAAGTTCACGTCTTTAAAGTAGTGTCAATAAGGGTAAACATCAGAGCTGCACAAAAGCCCTGCTGGGTGAGGAACTGGTACAACAGGTTGGAAATGACATGCTCAGACAATCACACACACCCTCCATTCTGAAGTCCCCAGAACCAGTGGATTCCAGTCTGATCCCAATGCTGTATGTTCCTGGAGGCTTGAATATAGCTTTCCTTAGAGCTTAAGACTCCACAGGGGAGTGTCCATTGGGTCTGGGCTGCTGCAGCCTCTCTACCCAAAGGCTACTCCCTCCCCTCCACTTTCTTGAACTCCCATTGCCTGACACTGAGCAGGGTCTGACATCCATCCCCTCCCAACCTTCTACAGGGTAAGTGAACTCAGGGGCCCAGATATGAGGCAACTGAGCAGCACAATTACCTTGAAGAGAAACAACTGGACATTTTATGACCTGGCAAGCAGAAGTCTAAGAATAGATAGATCAGGGAAGCGGCTGTGGCTCAATCAGTAGGGCTCCCGTTTACCATATGGGAGGCCCCGGGTTCGGTTCCCGGGGCCTCCTGGTGAAGGCAAGTCCGCCCGCACGGCGTGGTTAGCTGACCCAGCGAGCACAAGCAGCAAGGGGGGGATAAATGAATAAATAAATAAAATCTTTGAAAAAAAAAAAAAAAAAGAATAGATAGATCAAAATTTTAAAAAATAGTAACATATAATGATAAATATAACCAAGAAAACAAGAACACATATTCACTGTGTGAAATATGAAAAAAAAAAAAACCTGAAAAGAATAAAGTTGAAATATCAGTAATAAAAATGTAATATTATTAATGGTAATATCTGTTGTGATTCATTTCTTATAGATCATTTTATGTCCTTTTTTGTCTGTTTTCCTGTCTATATGTATTTGAGAAAGAAAAATCAAAGTCGAGAATGCAGAATATAGCATTTTATTTGGGACACCAAAGTTTTACTGTGGCATAGAAAGCTAGAATGGAAGTAGCTTTGGAGTTCTAGGGATCACAAATGATTTTTTTAAAATAGAAAGTAGTTTGAATTCTACTGATTAGACCAGGATTTGTTCATCTTAGAGGGAGAGGTTTAGGGCAGGAGAGGCTATAAGTAAAATGTAAAAATGTAAAAATGTAAAAAATGAAAAAAAAAAAAAAAAAAAAAAAAAAAGCTTTATTTTGTATTGAGCCAAAGAAATGAACTAGGGGCTTGATTGGCTCCCTGGATTAACTGCCTTGGTGGGGATTTCAAATTTCAAAAGATAAGGAGGAAACTTAAAGGGGGTATTTGCGGGGGAGCTCTAAGGAACCTCTAGGGATTTCTCTATAGTTTTATCATACGTATAGGTTTATATATTTACTTTCATTAGATTAAAAATTATGAACAGCAATTGCGGAAAAACATCTAGAAAAACCTATGAATGGAGGCTCTTTTCTGCTCTTTATATATGAATGTGTTTGCGAGGTATGAGGGGAAGTTTCCTGCAGTATTGCTGCAGATACAAATCAGTATCGTTAATCAAACCACCTACTTTGGGGCGCTGACTAAAGGCCTGGGACTCGCTGACCTCATAGGCCCCGGGGCAGCAGGGGTCAGGGCGGGCGGGGGATGAGGAGAGGTGCTCAGGTGCCTTGGGCACTACTGCCCTTGCCCAGCACCCGCTGCGTGCGCCATTGTTGACCTCAACTCCCTGGAGGCAGGAAAGCGCAAGATCCAGGCCCTGCAGCAGCAGACGAAGGAGGTGGAGGAGCGCTCAAGTTCTGCTTGCCAGCTGGTCGGCGAGCACCAGAGGAGCAAGAAAGCCGAGGGCGACGTGGCGGCTCTCAATCGCCGCTTCCAGCTCTTTGTGTAGGAGTTGGACAGAACCCAGGAGTGGTTGGCCACAGCCATGCAGAAGCTGGAGGAGGCCGAAAAGGCTGCCGACCAGAGTGAGAGAGGAATGAAGGTGATGGGGAACCAGGCCGTGAAAGATGAGAGGACGGAGATCCAGGAGATGCAGCTAAAAGAGGTCAAACACATTGCTGAGGAGGCTGACCGCAAATAATTGGAAGAGGTGGCTTGTTAACTAGTTATTCTGGACGGTGAGCTGGGGAGAGCCAAGGAGTGCTCAGAGGTGTCTGAACTAAAATGTGGTGACCTGGAAGAAGAACTAAAGAATGTCGCCAACAACCTCAAGTGGCTCTAGGCGGTCTCAGGAAAGTATTCTGAAAAGGAAGATAAATAAGAAGAAATCAAACTTTTGTCTGACAAGCTGAAGGAGGCTGAAACCTATGCCAAATTTGCAGAGAGAATGGTTGCAAAACTGGAAAAGATGATTTCGATGACCTGGAAGAAAAATTTGCCCAGGCCAAGGAAGAGAATATGGGCTTACATCAGACACTGGATCAGACACTAAATGAACTTGTCTGTATATAACCAAAACAGAAGAGTCCTGTCCCAACGGAAACTTCAGACCTGGGTAACTTTCTCTTCTCTTGTAAGAAGTTTCTTTGGCTATTGCATCTTTCTCTTTGCTGGAAATTTCAAACAAGTTATGACCAAATATTTTGTATAAGAGAAGCTTTGAGCACCAGTTAAGTCTAATTCCTTCCTTTTTCCAATGGCACTGGCTTTTTCAGCACTTTTTTTTTAAATCCTTACATTACATTTATTCCTTAGGCAGGGTATTTGGTTCCTGGGTGAATACTTTGAAGAATACAGACTCTAATATCTTGTCATGGGTTGACTTAAAAGGTGAAAAACATAACCTGCTGGGCTACCACTGGTCACACTATAGGAGGTCAAGGACCATCACATTAAAATGGGTGGGGATTTTCCATCCAGAGCCAGAAAATAAAGGATGATTGTGGGAAGGCATACAGATTAATCTAATCATCTTGGCTGTTCTTCGCACTCCACTGTGTACAGCAGACATCGTCTGAGCAGTCAGCATGAGAATGCTTGGGAAACATTCCTAATAGGAAATCAGATATTTTCTGGACAGATCCTTGATATGTTTCATTCTAAAGTTGACCCCTCAGGAGCAGATGGCTTATCCAATAATGATAATAATGACTTGCCTGTCTGCCCTGGTATGAGACCATCCATTCAGCAGGAATGAATATGAAGTTCGGTACAATTCAGGGCTGCCATATCAGAGAGATTGCCAACCATCAATAAACTGGGCAGAGGGCTTTTTTTTTTTTTTTTTTTTTAATTAACAAATACCAGGCAGAAAGTATCTCTCTGGCAGCAAAGTAAAAATGAAAAAGAGTAATGGGCCCAACTTCATCTCCATACTTCAGGGAATGGCAAATGGAAGATTAACTTATTAAGATTTTAATTACTTCTTTGGGACCAAGTTAAAAAAAGATCAAGAACCTCCTGATTAAACTGGATATGGAGAATTTTGTAGACAGGGCTGCACATTTTGACTTTGTTATATTTCTGCTTTCTCAGTAACAGCTCAGAGCTGAAACATTCCATGTTTCCCAGAAGTGTGGGGGCCAACTCAAGTTTACAACTCTGGCTGAAAAGTCACCCTCCTTCTGGTTTATCCAAATCCCCTGCCCCTCACTCCTATTTATTAAGCATCACACTATCCAGGAGATACACTAGCAAATTAAGCAATGAATAAAAGCCACACTTTTCTGGCAACTGTATCATATGGAATTGTATCACTTTTTCTACATGTAGGTCAAATAAATTTTTACATAAACAAACAAAAATAGCAAAAAAATCACCGACTTTGTATGATTTCACTCTGTACTATGTTCATTCTTTATTTCTTTTAAATTGTAACCAAATTATCCCTGCCAAGAGTATAAAAATAATATTTAATGTTTTTTGTGACAAACAGCAAAATTCCTTTTCTAGCCTTGGCCCCCATTCCTCCTTCTGCAGAATTACCTACTTCTAACTGCATTGGCTAATTATTGTGGGCACATATTTCTGTTTGTAATCACATGCATGTCTCTCTTTTTCATCCATCCTACACCCCACCATATATAAGAAACCTCATCTACCCTCATCTTCCCAAAATAGTTTTGTTTTTCAGTTACTTTTCTGAGATCAAGCAAATGTTGCCATTTTGTTGTATTCTTGAACTAGTCTTTACCTTTCATGAAATGAAAGCTCTGTGATGATTCCTGGTTTTCTTTTCATGTTGAGAAGTGGGAATGTAGAGATGACAGGAATCTTTGAATGTGTGAAGCCTTCAATGTGGCCTTCACTCTGGTGTGTTCTGTTTGGGTTTGTCCTTGAGGATGTGGTGATATCAGTCAGATTAGGTCTAGGGAAACTGAGGCAACACTGAGACATCTTTTAAAGTATGTATCTCCTGTCACCTATAATAACATCAGGCTAAGATTTAAGTAATAATACATTTTTAGGAGTGATATCTTGATTATTTAAGTTAACTCTTTACTATTGTATAACATATTAGAGAGGAATTTGAAAATCACAGGAATTCCATTTAACAAGCTATATAAACTTAAAAGGATGAATAATTTGAAGTAGAATTCCATGCATTAAAATTTGGGGTATCTAAGCACCTCTTAAAATATATTTATATATATACATAAATAACATTTTTTGTAAGCAAATGCATATATATGCATATATATCTATATATCATTTTGCAAATGTTGGTATTTATTGTGAAAATTTTGATTTTTACCCACAATAAAAATAAAATAAAATAAAATAAAATAAAATAAAATAAAATAAAATAAAATAAAATAAAATAAAATAAAATAAAATAAAATAAAATAAATAAAGGTGTTCCAAGCCCCAGGATGTATATATCCATTGCAGGTGATGTGCCACACTAATGAAAGATGTTCATGTGGGATGTTATGGGAGATATGGGAGGTGGGGAACATGGGAATCCCTGTAATTTTTGTGTAACATTTATGTACTCTATGCATATTTTAAAATAAATAAATAAATAAATAAATAAATAAATAAATAAATAAATACAATGAGATTACACAAAGGAAAAAAAAAGAAGGTGTAAGATATTTAAGATTGTGTTTTAGGGATAGGTGGACTTGCATTCCAGTCCTGCTGTGGTATATAGCTCCTGAAAACCTTTTCCTATATATTCAACCATTAAACACCTGATAGAGCTTTTCATGGGGAGAAATTAGATAAATGTGATGTTTCCAGTTAAACACCTAATAGTGTACCTGGCATAGGAAAAAGCTTCAGTTAACAAATATAAGCTGACATGATACAAATGCAACAAGTAGAAAATATACCAAAAATTCAGTATATGGTTTGGGGAATTTAAAATGAACCTTTTATAAAAAGCAGATGATTAATAATCACAAAAGTAAGAGTATTATTTATGTCTGTATGTGAGGGAAGTGGACATGAGTGTGGCACATGCAGAGTGCATCAACATTACTGATTTTGTTCTCTTTCTCATGAATTGGTTAATGAACTGCCCTATGTTTTATAATTATTCTATATATCTTAGATATACACTTTATATATTCCCCCGAAATGTGGCTAGTGCAACTAAGAAATGAATTTTACTTTAAACTTAATTGAAATTGAAATCACCAATATATAGTAACTACTGGCCACCATATTGAAAAGACCAGCTCTAATGTATCCAATATTTCATTTTTTAACAGGGAAAAATTAAGCATCTGGGAGAAAGAAATATTTTCAAGAGGAGAGTGCTAATTTAACACAAAGAAAAACTATTGTAAGGAAACAGAGAGACTTCTGAGAAGGTGGAGGATTAGAGAGACACAGGACTCACTTATTGCCTAGAAAAATAGCTATAGAATAGGCAGAAACTGCCTGAAAAAAAATGTTCTAGGGCTAAGGACACCAGAGGAAGCCTGGACATCACCATGAAGAGAGAGAGGCAAAGAAAAAAAGAAAGAGTCTTGGTGGGAAAAGTCTGAGTAAAAGCTGAAGCTACAGCTGCTCGTGCCCATCCCCCATCCTTGGAACAGACAACTTTGAGTCCTCTGGCCTCTGGCTCACAGCTACAGACAGAGGGTGTTGCAGGTACCCACTTCCCCAAGAAAGGGGAAGAGAGGGGTACAGACTAATACTGATTCAGCTTTTGGCCAAGAAATTTTGTCTGCTTTTTACCACAAGCTCTTCCAGGCTGGGTAAGACCCCACCATTGTTTGCCCTGGGAGCTGGAAGATGACTAAAGAGATCCAACCCTCTCAAAAACCTCTCCCTACAGACTGAGCCTGGTTGTGGAGGATGCAGAAGTGAGTGGAATTATTTCCTGCCCAGGAAAAGGGCTGTCAGCAAAGGGAGGAGAACAGCTTCTAAGAAAGTTTGATTTGTGAAAGTTTTGATATGAATAGCCCTGAGACAAGATCATCTGTCACATTGTTCCAGTCAGGGTTACAGCAAACACATTCTGGCAAGGGTTTGAGATGAGAGGTCTTACGAAAAGCACCATATGCTGGCAAATAAAGGAAGTGCATGAAAGAAAAATAAAACTAAATAAGAGTCTTTTGCAGACCTTTACAGCCTTCCTCTCCAAGCCTTGGAAGCTTACCTGCAACCTATTACTGGGTGCATGGGTTGGATTTGAACAACTGAACAGGGATAATCCTAAAAAACTAGAACAGTTTGAACAAAGAATCAAAGAGCAGTAAGACACATACTCCCACCATTAAATCCCTATGCAAGAGAGAGAAATTGAGCATCAGAATAACTCACGATCATAATCAGATGCCCAGACAACAGCAAAACATTAGAAGCCATACTAAGGAAAAGGAAGCTATCACTTAAGCAAAGGAAGATATCAAAGCCCCAGATGAGACACATGATCAGAAACATCCAATCAATGATGTTCATACAGATCTAAATCAAATCAAGGAGTTGAAAAACAATATGGCTAAAGAGATAAAGAGCATCAAGAAGATACAGGGAAAGCACAAAGGAAAATTAGAAAAATTGAATAGAAAAATAAAAGAGCTTATGAGAATGAAAGACTATAGGTGAGATAAAAAACACATCAGAGGTATACAACAGCAGACTTGAAATCAAAGAAGAAAGAATAAGTGATGAAGAAGACAGAACAACTGAAATTGGAGAGAAAAGAATGGAAAAAATTGAATGAGAGCATTGTAGCTGTTGGCCAATTTAATGTAATTATGAATTCCAAAAATATAATTGGATCATGCTTGTAAACTGATCTGTTAATCTGGGCATGATTAAGTTATGATTAGGGCGTTGACTGGGCCAAGTCAATAGGGCATTGAGCCCCACCCATTGGTGGGTGGGGGAATCGAATATAAAAGGCATGGCAAAGAACAGAGGAAGCAGTTTTGAGAAGCAGTTTTGATATTGGAGAGAAGGCCCCAGGAGAAGAGAAGCGAGCCGTTCACCTGATAGTCTACAGCTGATCTTGTGGAGGAAACAAGAGCTAAGCCTGGAGAGAAATGCAGTCTGGGGAAGAGAGGAACCCAAGAAGCCTGAACCCTGGCAAACATCAGCAGCTGTCTTGCTCCAACACATGACAATGGACTTTGGTGAGAGAAGAAACTCACACTTTCTGGCCTGGTAACTGTAGATTTCTACCCCAAATAAATACCCTTTATAAAGACCAACCCATTTTTGGTATTTCACATTAGCACCCCTTTGGCTGACTAATACAAGCATGAAGCACAACAACATGTGTCATGGAAGTTCCAGAGGGACAAGAGAAGGGAAAAGTGGCAGAAAGAGTATTTGAGGAAATAACGGTTGAAAATTTCTCAACTCTCATGGAAGAATTGAATTTACATGTCCAAGAAGCACAGCCTACTCCAATCAGAATAAATCCAAATAGGCCTACTCCAAAACACATACTACTGAGAATGTCAAATGCCCAAGATAAAGAAGAAATTGTGAAAGCAACAAGGGAGAAGCAAAACAACACATATAAGGGAGGCCCAGTAAGATAGTGTGGATTTCTCATCAGAAACCATTGAGGTGAGAAGACAGTAGAATGGTATATTTAGGATATTGAAAGAGAAAATTTGCCAGCTGAGAATTCTTTAACCAGCAAAACTGTCCTTCAAATATGAAGGTGAGTTTAAAATATCCACAGATAAATAGAACCCGGCTCTACAGGAAGCACTAAAGGAAGCCTAACAGCTCCAAAGGAAAAGACAGGAAAGAGAGGCTTAGAGGAGATTATACAAGAGAAGACTATCAGGAAGTATAATTAAAAGGGTCAAATGATAGACAAATATCGGATATGACCATATGAAAGCCAAAGAAAAAAATGGTGGAAGTAAATACTGCATTTACAGTAATATTAAATTTGAATAAGTTAAACTCCCCAATCAAAATATATAGGCTGACAGAATGGATAAAAAACATGAGTTAGCCATGTGCTGTCTACAAGAGACTTACCTTAGATCCAGGGATACAAATTGGCTGAATGTGAAAGATTGGAGAAAGATATTCCATGCAAACAGTAACCATAAAAGAGCAGGAATAGCTATATTAATATTGGACAAATTAGAGAATAAATGCAAACTAACTTCAACAAATTGTTTTGAAAGCTAGAAATACTCATATATTCATAATATTTGGATTATCCCTCTGTGAAAATTAAAATTAAAGTTAAAACTTATCTTTACCCCTGGCTGTCCAATTTCTCCACATGGTTCCCTTTCTCTTCTATTTTCTTAGTAAATTTGAATTATTGAATATACACTAAATTGCCTTTACTAGCAACCTTCCCATATATTTTCCATCCATGCTTTCATGAATTAAGCATACTGTCCTCCATTTTAATGCCATAGCCATCTCTGAAACTATGTTCTCCCAACTCATGCCCTATTTTTCCCTCTTCACAGTTGAACTTGTTCAGTCACCGACAATTAGTTACCATTTTCTCACATCCTATCACTCTCTGAATTTCTAAGATAACTTAAGATTTCTCCATAAATAACTAAAACTAAGATCACCAGTGATCACCTGAAAATTAAATACAATGTGTGTGTGTCTACATTTTACTTGAACTAAAACTAATATTGGACCATGACTTCTTTGGGTGAACTTTCTTTATATTAGAATATTCTGATATCTGAAGCTCTTGACTGTTTTCAAACTGCATTAGTTATTACTTCTCAGTGTCTTTGCCAATAATTTCTGAAGCAATACTATTGCATTATCTCAAAACAAAATTTGATACACTGTCTTGGACTTTATATATTTCTTTAATTGCTTCAATTTTTGCCAGTCCTCGTCTATGCTGTGTTCAAAACTATTGTGTGGATTTTATTTCTCAGCTTTAAACACTTCTTGTGTGTGTCAAAGACCTCTAAACTGAAATATATCTCAAATGGAAGCTATTAACTTTCCCACTCAAAAAACAATAATCTTCCTCAAGTCTCTTATAGCAGCTAGTAGAGCCTCAAAAATCTAGAGATTTATCTTTGATATACTCTCCCAGAACCACACAACACAAAGGATTATCGTATTATCTGTACATTGGGTACTACTCTCAACTTTCATCTCTACTCCAATCTCTACAAAGGCATTTTTACCCCACAATCATTTTCCTATATTCTCATATTAAATGATAATTCCTCAGAGACCCCTTCTTTGAATTTCAACCTAAGTTAGCCTTTCCTTTCTCCTCCTCATTGGCTAATTATGACTTTACTATTTATTCAGGCCACTCATCTAATTTGTCAGTGTACATTTATCTGTGTGTATAGGTATTACTTTAAAGAACTTAGAGCTAAATAAAAATGAAGACTCAACATACCCCCACCTATGGGATGCAGTGAAAACAGTGAAGAGAGAGAAGCTTATAGATGTGACCATCTATACTAAAAAAGGTTAAAAAAAAAAAAACTAAAATTAATAACCTAAATTTACTTCTTGTGGAACTAGAAAAAGAAGAGTAAAATAAATCTAAAGTTAGCAGTAGGAAGGAAATAATTAGGATTAGAATAGAGATAAATGAAATAGAGAATAGAAAACAATTGCGGGAACAAAGAAAATATAAAATTTGTTCTTTGAATAAAATCAATAAAACTTTAGCTAGTCTGACAAAGTAAAAAATAGAAAAGAAACAAATAACTAAATCAGAAAGGAAAATGGTGATGTCACTAGTAACCTTAAAGAAAAAAAAATGATTATAAGAGAATACAGTATGCAATTATATGCCAGAAAATTATATAATCTAGAGGAAATGGAAAATTTCCTGGAAATGCATCAATTATCAAAATTGACCCAAGAAAAAAATAGAAAAAAATCTCCAAAAACTCTAACAAGTGAAGAGCTTGAATCAATAAACAGAAGACTTACACCAAAGAAAAATATGGAACCTGATGACTTTACTGGTGAAATCTACAAAACACTTATAGAATTAACACTCATCCTTCTGAAACTCTTCCAAAGAATCCAAGAGGACACTTTTAATTCATTCTATGAGTCAGGATTTCACTGATACCAAAGCCTAACAAAGATATCATAAGAAATGAAAATTACAGACCAATTTCCACTATGATTATAGAGCAAAATCTTTACCTAACACCAGCAAACTAAATTCATCACACATTGAAACATTAAACCCCATGACCCATTGATATTTATCCCAGGAATGCAAGGGTGGTACAACACATGAAAACCAATCAATGTAATAAACTGCATAAATAGAAAAAGGGCTTTTTCCATAGATGCAGAAAATGCATTTGGCAAAATCTAGCACCATTTCTTGTGAAGAACATTCAGAACACTAGGAATAGAAGGGAAATTTCTCAACATGGTAGAGACAATTTATGAAAAATGTACAGCTAACATCATTCTCTATTATGAAATACTGAATGTGGTCCTCCTAAGATTGGGAAAAGATCAAGGATGCCAAATTTAACCACTGCTATTCAATATTGTACTAGAAGTTCTATCCAGAGCACTTAAGAAAAAAAAAAAAGAAAGAAATAAAAGACACGCAAATTGAAAAGGAAGACATAAAGCTATCTTTATTTGCAGACGGCATAATCATATATATGGAAAACACAAAGAAATCTATTAGAGCTATTAAATGAGTTCAAAGTAGCAGTGTAAAAGATCAATACACTCAAAAAATTCTGTTCTTATACACTGGTAATCAAAGAGGAAATTAAGAACACAATTCCATTTACAATGGCATAAAAGGAATAAAATATCTAGAAATAAATTTAACCAAGGATATGAAAGACTTGTACAGTGAAAACTGGAATAAAACTGATGAAATACATTAAATAAGATATAAATAAGTAGCAAGATATTGCATGTTAGTGGAATAGAAAAGTTTGTATTAATAAGATGTCAGTATTATGCAATGTGATCTATAGATTCAATGCAATCCCTATCAAAATTCCAGCAGTCATTTTTTGCAGAAATGGAAAACTTGATTCTCAAATTCATGTGGAACTTCAAGGTTCCCCAAATATACAACAAATTATTTTGAAAAAGAAAAACAAAGTTGGAGGACTTACAATTTCAGATTTCCCAACTTCAAATTGTACTGCAGACACAGTAATCAAGAGAGTTGTGGTACTGGCATAATGATAGACAAAAAGACCATTGGAACAGAACTGAAAGTCCAGAAATAAACCCACATATCTCTCACAATTTTTTTTTTTAAATTAGAGAAATTGTAGTTATACAGAAGAACCATGCATAAAGTACAGAATTCCTACATACCACCTTATTATTAACATCTTGCATTAGCGGGGTACATTTGTTACAATTCATGAAGTAATATTTTTATAATATATTAACTATATTCCATCATATACAATAGGGCTCTCTGTATTGTATATTCCTTTGTTTTTTAAAAAAGATTATTCTACCAGCATATAAACAACCTAAAATATCTCTCCTTAAACATATTCATATATATAGTTGAGTGCTATTAATTATATTCACAATGTTTTTATACCATCACCACCATCCATTACAAAAACTTTACCATCAACCTTAATAGAACTCTGTATAATTTAAGTATTAACTATTCTTTCCCTACCCCTAACTCAGGCCCTGGTAACCCATGTTCTAGATTCTGACTCTATACATTAGATTATTCTAATTATTTCAAACAATATTTGTCCTTCTATATATGGCTTACTTTACTCTACATGAGGTCTTCAAGGTTCATCCAAGTTATCACACTTATCAGAAATTCTTTCCTTTTTGTGGCTGAATAATATTACATTTCATGTATATACTACATTTTATTTATCCATTCATTGGTTGATGGACACTTGGGTTGCCTTAATCTTTTGGCAATTGTAAATAATGCTTTATGAACATTGGCTGTGCCCTGCTTTCAAATCATTTTGATACTTACCTAGACATGGGATTGCATGTTAATATGGTAATTCTATAATTTTTGAATATGGTGTGACACAAGTATCCCCCTTCTTTCTTTGCCTATGAATATCCAGTTCTACCAGAGTCATTTGTTGAAGACACTATTCTTCATTTGAGTGGACTTTTGACAAGTGGCAAGCTGGTCAAAAATCAGTTGGTTATAAACACAAAGCTCTAATTCTGAACTTCAAATTTTACCCCATTGGTGTATCTTAGGCAAGAAAAAGAAATAAAAGAATAAAAGAAGTAAAATTTTCACTATTTGCAGATGACTTGATCCTATATAAATAAGTCCCAATGAATCTACAACAAAGCTACAAGAGCTAAAAGATGAATTTGTCAAAATGATGGGGTACAAGATCAACATAGAAAAATCAGTAAGAACACTTTGAGGAGTAAATTAAGAAAAAAAATCCATTTACAATAGCAACTAAAAAAAAATAGAATATCCAGGAATAAAGTTAACCAAGTATATAAAGGACTTATACATGGAAAACTACAAAACTTTGCTAAAATAAATCAGAGAAGACCTAAATATGGAAAGACATTCTATGCTCATAGATTGAAGAATAAATATTGACAAGATATCAATTCTACTTAAAATTATTTACAGATTCAATACAATCCCAATCAAAATTTCAACAGCCTTCTTTGCAGAAATGGAAAAGCCAATCATTGAATTTATTTGGACAGTAAAGTGTGCCTAATAACTAAAGCCACTTTGAAAAATAATGATGTTGGAGCACTCACACTTCCCAACTTTGAAACTTATTACATGACAAGGAAGGGTTACTGGTTTAGGGTGTTGGAGGGGGATATTCTGGACAGGGTGCACCAGGAGCAGGCTTCCAGGGAGTGTGTGAGTGATCATTTTGTCATAATGTGTTGTATCAGAGGGTAGAGCCCCACATAATGAGTGGGAAGGAGTTGGACTCCCATCCTTGGGAGGACCAGTTTGTTCACAGATAGATAGGTGGGAATCTCTTGAGAGCATGGGATGGTTCCAAATAGGGGAGGACAGACCAGTGTGTCAAGAAATGTAAGAAATTACAACATTGATGTGGAGCCAGTGGCCACTGGAGGCTCTGGGACAGGGAGAGGGAAAAAGGGTTGTAATGCAGGGGCTTTTTTTGGGACTTGGGAATCATCCTGAATGACATTGCAATGACAGATATAGGCCATTTTATATCATCATATAACATACAGAACTGTGTGGGAGAGAGTGTAGACCACAATATGATCTATGGTCCATGCTTAATGGCAAAGCCCCAGGATGTGTTTATCAATTGCAATGAATGTGCCACACTAATGAAGGATGATGTTTGTGTGGGAGAGCATGGGAGGTGTGGGGAGTGGGGCATATGGGAATCCCTATATCTTTTGTGTAACATTATTGTAATCTAAGTATCTTTAAAAAAAACTTATGACAAAGCTACAGTGGTCAAAATAGGTATGGTACTGGCACAAGGATGGATACAAATCAACTTGTGCATTGAGAGTCTGGGAAATCTCTGATGGCATGTTTGCAAATATATATTTTTATGAGCTGGTATGACAATATAGCCTAACTAATTAAAATGTATTTGGTTTTTATTATGTTAAGGTTGTGCCTTCACTCTAAATAAACACTATGGTCCATGTAAAAAAGAAACTACTCTTTTACAGTCTCTCTTAGAAACTCACTTCCCATGAACTGCCTTTGCTGAGGCATGCTCCCAGGCTGCCATATCCAAATGAAATTCCATTTCTGTTTTCCTAATTTACTGTGAATCATTTTCAGGGTCTCATAGAACTCAGGTTCCAAATGAGGCTTATTCTATCTTCTACTGGGCTGGGCTAGCCTCGCCTCTTAGCCTGAGCTGGTGTCAGCTGTTGTCAAGCTGCTTCAGTCATTACTCCTGGGGCTGTTGTTCCTTATGCAGTTGGGTGAATGTCAAAGACATTACAGTGGGTGGAATAGAAGGTCTTAAGTGGGAGGTGGATTACAGCATCTTGAACAGAGATCTTCACAGAAAGGTGTGCATTTCCCAGCCACAAACCATACTTTTTCCAAATTAAGTTTTTTTCAGAAATGGTGGATCTTTAAGCATTTCCCCCTCCATGATAGAGGATGTGCTGCCCACTTTCCTGCCTCTGCAGCTGCACCAGCTCTTGCCTCAGCCTGTTCATCTCCTGTTTCTGCTCTTCCAGCTTATAATGCAAATGTTGACAGATTTCTTCATTTTGTTTTACTTCCTTTTCCATGGCTGCCATCAGGCTCTGCCAGGACTGCTGGTGTCACTGTCTGGGTTGGTGCAGTGCTGAATGTGGATGCTGCCTCTCCAGCACCTCCACATAGATGCAGCAGCTGAATCTCTTCTTCATACAATAATTTGTGTACTCCAGGATGGCCTCTGAGGAGGGGTATAAGTGGCAGCAGGCCACACAGTGGAAGCCTTGTTCCCTGGTGACCAGCCACTCCAAGGTTGTTGCACAGGGCCTCTCCACTTCTGTCACCTGCATGGGAGGCTCAGTGCTGTGGACTTCAACAACTACTTGGAAGTTATCCAGGGAATAGGCCAAGTTTGGTGTTGGTTATACTGTGTGAGTGGGTCCTATTATTCTCTCTTTGGAGAGCTCAGGTTCAAATACCTGGGATGTTTTCCCATGGATGAAAGTATAATTTTGGTTTGTGACTCAACAGCTACCCCCTTTACCATTTGCACCTCAGCAAAATATGCACACCTGATCCATTAATGCTCTGTTGCACTCATGTAGCTTGATGGATTTGAGTTCTCCTTAGCTGAAGCTGAGGAAGAAGACCTCTCTGATACCCTTGGAATCTTACTGGACTTGGAGCTTGGACTTTTTTTTATTCTTTTTTGCTGTAGGCTGCTTGGCACTTTCCTTTTGATTTGAAGCCCCTGAGAACAGTTATTTACATGAACTACCTGGTCCATGGGTCCTAAGCGATGAGGCTTCTACATCCTTACCACTCTCCAAATGTGTGAAGTTGCATTGTTTCTTATTTCTTACCCAGAGGATCCTCTCTCTTTTGGGGATACTACTGTGGACAATGTCCTGTGCATTGCTTTATAGCAAGGTTTAAATACTTTGAAAACACTGTAATACTTATTGCATTTTATGTTTATTATCATTCTTCTCTTTAAATTTTCTTTTTATTTTGGCATTCACTTTTTGAATAACAGATGAATGTTCTCCTTTGGAACATGAAATGGCCTCATATTTCTGATCATTTGTAATAGTCTGTGATTTCTCTGTAAGGAGTTTTTTATGTAAATGATTTTCTAAGTAAATTCCAAGGGAAACACTCAAATGGGATACATGTCACCTCTTTTTAACCTATCTTCAAGAAAAAGCTTATTTAGAGGGAATAATTTATATATTTTATTACGGCTCTTACAGGAATGACTTCCTTTTACCCTTCATAACCAAGCAACAAAAAAAGTTAAAATTGCTTTTCTCAGCACAGATTCTCTTGTTAACAAGTCCTTATTAGATGATCTCCTTTAAGGTGAAGGTAGAAAATAGATGTCTGGGAATCAGATGTAGTTCAATGGTTGAGTACCTGCTTCCCATGTATGAGGTTCCAGGTTTGATCCCTGTTACCTCCTAAAAACAAACAAACACATGAATAAACCAACTCTCATTGGGAAGCAGATGTCGTCCAGTGTTTGACCACCTGCTTCTCATGTATGAGGTCCTAGGTTCAATCCCCAGTACCTCCTAATAAGCAAAATGAAAGAAAATAGATGTCTGTGTCTCAAAGGCTTGATTCTACAAACCTAAAGTGACCATGACACACAGGATGTGGAGAAAGAGCATCTCAGGGGGTGTTATAGGCCAGGAAAAGGATTAAGAAGGAAACCAGAAACAGGGCTGGGTCCCTGGAGGGTGGCACAGGGAAACATCATAGAATGAGTGAGGGAAATAATGGAGAAAGAGTGCACAACTTGGAATTAAAGCTGAAGACCAATTTAGGTAAAGAAGGAATTAACTCTGTGAACCTGAAGTGATAGGTTTTTGATGCTTTGGAAGAGGTGGGTAAGAGATATAAGAGAAGTGTAGGTCCTGCTGCCAGGGAGGGAGGAAACTGCACAGACCTTCTGACTGAGCTCAGGTTTGGGCAGTGGAGCTCACAAGGACAGAGACCTCTGGAGTGAATATGGGATACTGTACTCCATCATGCCACCCTATTCCATAACCTCCTGAATAATTTTATTTTCTTAATCCCTCAAAAGATGCATTTAGGAGAGACAGGCAAGATTGTGGCAGAATAGGGATCTCTAAGAGTCCGCTCATCCTGCAGTGCCGTTAGTTATCAGAATCTATCTGAATCCCTTTTTGGGGGACTCAGGGCATAAGCAGAGCACTGTGTACCATCCTTGAAAGAACTGAAAGAGGAGGCTGGTCATCTGTGTAGAAGATTTGTGAGTAGAGCACTCCATAATGTGAGATAGGCCACCTTGGGAGCCACACCCTGGCTGGAGTTGGAAACTCCATTTCCTTAAAACAGTGGAAACAACCAAACAAATTTGGCTGGTTAGAGTCCAGTTCTAAGTAGAACTAAAGTTTGAACTCATCAAAGTCAGAAAGATGCTAGTAATACCCATTTTAACTCTACCTCTGGCAGAAGTCAAAGGGGAGCTGATTGAAAATCGCAGTAACTTCCCGTTCGGTAGGGATTAGCTCCTTTCCACCCAGGTCAGATTACTGCCCAAGCACAGGCTTCAATGACACTGCTTACAGTGAAGGATGATGGGTGAAGAATCACCAGTCTCTCTGGGTAACTATAGACAGTTTCATCCCAGATGGTATAGATTACTCTGCACACCTTTGGTTCCATTGCTGCCCCCAGCAGAGATGAAAGGTGGACAGAAATTCATCTGTCTCTCTGGGCAACTGCAAGCAGTTTCAGTCTGCACAGTTTAGAATACTAACTACACTGTAGGTTCTTACTCCACCCCTGGAGGAGAGAGAGGTGGGCAGAACTCTATTAGTTTATGGGGCAAAGTGGGCAATTTCAGCTTACGTGGCTCATATTACCACCCACATTATTGGTGCCAACCACGCCACTGGCAGGGTAGAAAGGGCAAAAAACAAATGAATAAGAGTAGAAAAAACATGATTGGCTAAAGAGGAGCTATTATAAAGTTCCAAAATAAGTTGAAGTGTCAAAGAAAAGTTTAGTCCAAGTCAATGAATAAGAAAGCCCTAGACTAAAGACTGAAACTGAACCAAGAAAAAAAAAAAAAACATCATGAAAATCAGGTGCCAATACAGCAGCAAAAAATTACAAGCCATACTAAGAGACAAAAAAAAAAAAAAAAAAAATGACCCAGTAAAAGAAAAATTAAACTTCTAGGAAACATACAGGGTTTGAGACAACTAATCACATATATTCAAACAATTCTCACTGATAAATTCAACGAGATGGCTAAAGAAATTGAGGATATTAAGAAGACACTGGATGAACACCAAGAAGACTTTGAAAGCATACAAAGAAAAATAATAAATCTTATGGAATGAAAGGTGCAATAACTGAAATAAAAATACAATGGAGGCATTCAACAGCATATTTGAAGAGGCAGAATAAAGGATCAGTATGAAAGAAGGCAGACCTTCCAAAATTGAACACTCAGAAGAAGAGAAAGAGAAAAGAATGGAAAAATTCAAGCAGGCACTTGGGGAACTGAATGACAGCATGAGGTGTTCAAACATATGCATCATGGGTATCCCAGAAGGAGAAGAGAAGAGAAAAGGGGCAGAAGGAGTATTTGAGGAAATAACGGTAGAAGATTCCCAAACTCTTCTGAAGGACATAGATATCTATGCCCAAGAAGCACAACATATTTTAATCCAAATAAATCCAAATACACCTATTCTGAGAAACATATTAATCAGAATGAAAAACACCAAAGATAAAGAGAATTCTGAAAGCAACAAAAGAAAAGTGATGCATAACATATAAGGGTAGCCCAATAAGGTTAAGTGCTGACTACTCATTAAAAACCATGGAGGAGGCAAGATGGCATCGGTTTAGGAGGATACTCACTGACTAGCTCTCTGGGGATGGCCAATTGTGGATGGGGTAATGCCCAAGGGTCTGTGCTGTGGGTGCATGGAGCGAGAAGCTTGGGTCATCTAGCAGCGGGCAGATCGACGGCGTGGAGTGATCGGTGGAAATTCATGAGTTTTGAGCCTGTCTGTGGTGGTTAACACAGATGGCTGAGCCCCACCCACAGGGAAAACGGCTGGTTTGAGCTGCGAATCCTGCACCCACGACTCCCGCTATCAGTGTCGGGGAGCATACTCTGAGGGAGGGAGGGCTCTGACAGAAGGTGGAGAGGGGATTAACTTCTGTGGATTTGGCTGTCTGGAACCCCTCATAGCTTTGGGGAGCGGATAAGCTGGCTTGAAACAGCGCCAGGCTGAGGGGAGAGGCGAATCTGCTGAGGAAACCTGATTTGCCCAGCAGCCCGTTGACACTGAGGCGAGGGGGCGGAGTCAGCCATTTTTATCATTCTGCACTAACAAGCATCAGAGACTCAGCTCCTCTGGAGAGGCCAGGAAGTGGGAAGAGCTTGATTAGTTTCCATGAGCCTATTTAGGGTTCCCTTGGTGAAGGGGGTAATCTAGTAGAGGACTTCTTTTGGGTCCCTTATATCACAAAAAATAAAAATAAAAAGAAGACAGTCACTTTAAAAAATGAATTCCTGTTCTTAATTTAGTTTAATACCAAAAATCTGCCTCAAAACCTGCAGATGGAACCCTGAAGGGAAATTGATAAATGCAAGCAGGCTGAGAGGATCCTCAATGACCCTAGAAGGAACACTTCCTCCTTAGCTTTGTTTGACTGCTTGCTGCTGTGGTTGTTTGGTTTTTCTCTGTTTATTTGTTGTCTCTTGCTTTTCTTTCCTCTTTCCTCCTACCTTTCTGTTTTCCTTCATTTTTTTTTCTTAATTAGGTGCTGCTATCTTACCTCTTCTTTGCTGTGCTTCTTCTTCAATGATTTCCCATTCTCTATCAATATTCATATTGTATCCCAAGCTATCTCTTATCCTTCCTTCATCTCTCTGCCTTCTGCTTTATGTTGTGGTTCTTATACACCATACTTTATCATTATCCCACAATGTAAGGGTGTCAGTTCTATTCTGTCTATTTTGTTTTCTTCTTTTTTTAATTAATATTAGCTTTTTCCTTTTAGCCCTTTCTTTACTCTTTCTCTCCCTCCTCATCATTCTAGCCTTCTAAATCATCATCATATATATTCCTCTATTTGGTTTCCCAGTCCATTGTAGGTACTCCACTTTTTTTCTTATTACTCTACACTGCCTACATAAGTTAAATATTCATCCACAAAGTACTATTTGGCCCCTCTTCTAACTTTTATCAATATTAGTATTATCCTTCTTCCTTTCTCATATCTTTCAATTCCCCTGGCACTAATTTTTGCCTTCAAGGTAAAATAGAAAGAAGCAAGGAAACAAAATAAGAAGTAAAACTGTCAAAGAGAAAACTTAACACACACAATGAACCACCAGCTAAATAAAACTGTAGAGGAAAGAGAGAATCTAATCAACTGAATAAACCCATCAAGATAAAATGATGACTAGAGGGCAACAAAAAATCACAAACCACACTGAAAAATAGGAAGACATTGATCACACCAATGAACAAACTAAAAGCCAGGAATATATGCAGAACATCGAAAAACTAATGAAAGATTCCCAAACTTATATCATGAACCAACTTAATGAAGTGAAGGAAGAGATTAAGGATATAAAGAAGACACTGGGAGAACACACTGAAAAAATTGTAAACATACACACAAAAAAATAACAGATATGATGGTGATCAATGGCACAATCCAAGAAATCAAAAAAGACGCTGGATTCACATAACAGCAGATTTGAACAGGCAGAAGAAAGAATTAGTGATGTGGAAGACAATACAGCTGAAATCAAACACATAGTAGAACAGTTAGACAAAAAAATAGAAAAAATCCAGCAGGGACTCAGGGATTTAACTGACAACACAAAACGCACAAACAAATGCATTATGGGCATCCCAGAAGAAGGGAAGGGGAAGAGAAGGAGTGTTGAAGGAAAAAATGGCTGAAAACTTTCCAACTCTATTGAGAGAGATGGATGTGCAGATCCAGAAAGTAAAGCACACCCCAAACAGTATAAATCCCAACAGGCCAACTCCAAGACATATATGCTTAAAAATGTCCAATGCTCAAGACAAAGAGAAAATACTCAAGGCAGCAAGAGAAAAGAGAATCATCACATACAAGGGAAACACAATAAGACTGAGTGCTGATTTCTCTTCTGAAACCATGGAGGAAAGAAGACAGTGGTATGACATAGTCAAAGTACTAAAAGAAAAAAAATTTCCACCCATGAATTCTATATCCAGCATTCAAAATTGATGGAGAGTTCAAAATATTCACAAATAAACAGAAATTAAGAGAGTATGTCAATAAGAAACTGGCATTTTAAGAAATACTTAAGGAAGTTCTACAAGTTGAAAGGAAAAATCAGGGGAGAGAGAATTGGAGGAGAGTTTAAAAACAATGAAAAAGATGAAAACAGAAACAAAACAACATATGACATACAAAAATCCAAAGAAAATAAGGTTGAAGCAAGAAATTCATTGCGAGTAATAGCACTGAATGTTAATGGTTACATTCACCATTCAAAAGACACAGACTGGCAGAATGGATAAAGAAATATGACCCATCTATATGCTGTCTACAAGAAACCCACCTTCAACCCAGGGATTCAAGGAGGCTGAAAGTAAATGGCTGAAAAACAATTTTACAAGCTAACAATAGCCAAAAAAAAGGGCAAGAATAGCTATTCTAATATCAGACAAAATAGACTTTAAATGCAAAACTATTGTAAGAGGCAAAGATGGACACTATATATTAGTAAAAGGGGTAATCTCTCAAGAAGAGAGAACAATCTTAAACATTTATGCACCTAATCAGGGTGCCTCAAAATACATGAGGCAAACTCTGGAAAAGTTAAGTGGAGAAATAAATGCCTATACAATTATAGCACGAGAGTTTAAGACACCATTATCATCATTAAACAGAACATCTAGACAGAGAATTAACAAAGAAACAAAGACTCTCAACAATACATTGGAGAACCTGGACTTAATAGACATATACAGAACACTACACCCAAATACAGCATGATTTAAATTCTTCTCGAGTGCACATGGATCATTCACCAAGATAGGCCACATACTAGGCCACTGAAAAGCTCTCAATGAATTCAGAAGATTGAGATTACACAAAATAATGTCTCTGATCACAATGAAATGAAATTGGAAATCACTAAGGGCCAGAGAAACAGGTTAGGCACAATGATATGGAAGTTAAACAACACACTCTTAGACAACCATTGAGTCAAGGAGGAAATCTCAAAAGAAATCAGTAACTACCTTGAAACTAATGAAAATGACAACACAACATAACAAAACTTATGGGATGCTACCAAAGCTGTCCTGAGAGGGAAGTTCATAGCCATAAATACATATATTAAAAAAAGACTAAAGAGCTAAAATTGAAGACCTAATTGCACACTTGGAGGAATTGGAAAAACATCAACAAACTAAACCTAAAGAAAGTGCAAAGAAGGAAATAACAAAGATTAGAGCAGAACTAAATGAAATAGAGAATAAGAAAGTAATAGAAAAAATAAACAAAACCAAAAGCTGGTTCTTCGAGAATATCAATAAAATTGGCAAACCCTTATACAGACTAACAAGGAAAAAGACAGTACAGATGCAAATACACAAAATAAGAAAAGAGCAAGGGGGTATCACTACTGACCCCACAGAAATAAAGAGTATCATAAGAGGATACTTTGAAAAATTATATGCCAACAAGAATGATAATTTAGAGGAAATGGACAAGTTTCTAGAAATGCACAAACTGCCTACATTGATGAAAGAAAAAATTGAAAACTCATTGTCCAATCACAGGTAAAGTGATAGATTCAGTCATCAAAAACCTCCCAACTAAGAAGAGCCCAGGACCAGATGGCTTCACAGCTGAATTCTACCAAACATTCCTGAAAGAGCTAACACCAATTCTACTTAAGTTCTTCCCAAAAATAGAAGTAGAAGGAATATTGCCTAACTCATTCTATGATGCCAACATTACCCTGATACCAAAACGAAACAAAGACACCACAAGAAAGGAAAATTACAGACCAATTTCTCTAATGAAACTAGATGCTAAAATCCTTAACAAAATACTTGCTAATCGCATTCAACAACATATCAAAAGGATTATACACCATGACCAAGTGGGTTTCAACCCGGGAATGCAAGGATTGTTCAATATAAGAAAATCGATCAATGTAATATACTACATAAACAAACTGAAAGAAAAAAACCACATGATCATCTCTATAGATGCAGAAAAAGCATTTGACAAAATACAGTACTCTTTCCTGATAAAAACACTGCAAAAGATAGGAATAGAAGGAACCTTTCTGAATATGATAAAGGGTATCTATGAAAAACCCAAAGCTAACATCATCTTCAATGGTGAAATCCTAAAAGCCTTCCCTCTGACATCAGGAACAACACAAGGATGCCTACTATCACCTCTCCTATTTAACATTGTCTTAGAAGTACTTGTTAGAGCACTGAGGCAAGAAAAGGAATAAAAGGCATCCAGTTTGGAAAAGAAGAAGTAAAAATTTCATTATTTGCAGACAACATGAACCTATACATAGAAAGCCCAGAGAAATCTACAACAAAACTTCTAGAACTTAAAAAGGAGTTCAGGGGAAGCGGCTGTGGCTCAATCAGTGGGGCTCCCGTTTACCATATGGGAGGCACCGGTTTCGGTTCCTGGGGCCTCCTGGTGGGGACAGGCCCGCCCGCATGGCGTGGTTGGCTGGCCCAGTGAGCACAGGCAGCAAGGGGGTATAAATGAGTGAATAAATAAAATCTTTAAAAATAAATAAATAAATAAAATGAAATAAAATAAAACACTGAATTAAAAAAAAAAAAGGAGTTCAGTAATGTTGCAGGCTATAAGATCAATGTTCAAAAATCAGTAGCATTTCTGTACAACAATAATGAGCAATCTAAGGAGGAAATCAAGAAAAAAATACTATTTATAACAGTAACTAAAAGAATCAAATACCTAGGAATAAATATAACTACAGATGTAAAGGACTTATATACAGAAAACTACACAACACTGTTAAAGGAAATCAAAGAAGACTTAAATAAATGGAAAAATATTCCCTGTTCATGGATAGGAAGACTAAACATCATCAAGATGTCTATCCTACCCAAAATAATCTACAAATTTAATGCAATCCCAATAAAAATCAACACTGTATTTTTTAAGGAACTGGAAAAACTAACCACAAAATATATTTGGAAAGGCAAGAGGCCCCGAATTGCCAAAGACGTATTGAAAAAGAAAAATGAAGTTGCAGATATTACATTACCAGACTTTAAAACATATTACAAAGCTACAGTGATCAAAACTGCACGGTATTGGCACAAAAAAAGACCTACTGACCAATGGAATCGAATTGAGAGTTCTGATATAGATCCTCACATTTACAGTTATCTGATACTTGACAAGGCTACCAAGCCCACTCAGTTAGGAGAGAATGGCCTCTTTAACAAGTGGTGCTTGGAGAACTGGATATCCATATCCAAAAGAATGAGGGAAGAATACCATCTCACACCTGATACAAAAATCAAGTCAAGATGGATCAAAGATCTAAATATAAGAGCCAAAACCATAAAGACCTTGGAAGATAAGGTAGGAAAGCATCTACAGGACCTTGTAATAGGAAATGGTTTCACAAACTTCACAGCCAAAGCACAAGCAGCAAGAGAAAAAAATAGATAAATGGGATCTCCCCAAAATTAAAAATGTCTGCACCTCAAAGAACCTTATTAAGAAAATGAAAAGAGAGCCTACCCAATGGGAGAAAATATTTAGCAACCATATATCTGACAGAAGCCTAATATCCTGCATATATAAAGAAATCCTACACCTTGAAAATAAAAAGACAAACAACCCATTTAAAAACTGGGCAAGTGACCTGAAAAGACACTTCTCCAAGGAAGAAATACAAATGGCTAAAAAGCATAAGAAAAAATGCTCGGCATCGCTTGCTATCAGGGAAATGCAAATCAAAACTACAATGAGATACCATCTTACACCAATCAGAATGTCAGCTATTAAAAAAAAACAGCAGACTCTAAGTGTTGGAGAGGATGGGAAGGAATAGGAACCCTCATCCTCTGCTGGTGGGATTGTGCAATGGTCCAGCCACTGTAGAGGACAGTTTGGCCGTTCCTCAGAAACCTAACAATAGATCTTCCATATGATTCAGCAATTCCACTGCTGGGTATATACGCAGAAGAAATGAAAGCAAAGATACGAACAGATATATGGACACCAATGTTCATAGCGGCATTGTTCACCATTGCAAAAAGTTGGAATCAGTCCCAGTGCCCATCAACAGATGAATGGATAAGTAAAATGTGGTACATACATACAATGGACTATTACTCAGCTGTAAGAAGGAATAAAGTGTTAACACATGGAATAACGTGGGTGAATCTTGAAGACCTTATGTTGAGTGAAGCAAGCCAGGCTTTGAAGGATGAACAATATATGACATCACTGATCTGAACTGAGGAAAGTGAGCAGTCTCTGAGAACCATTGTCTGAAAGATAGGTTAACAAGTGAGAGAAAGAGAAGAGTAGGCTGTGAGCCATCACCCTTATGGACGTAATCTATGGTAAAGGGATAGAGTATAGTTGCATATTGAAGGATAGGGCATATGGGTAGTGATATTACTGGGTTTGGGGGTGCAGGGTTGACTGGTGTGTAGATTAAGAAGGGCAGGTTGTAATACCCAGGGCATGTAACTATGACTCTTGTCATTCCATGAGTTAAGACAGGGGAGTGACATATGCCCCAGGGGGATGGGGAGGAAGCAACAGTTAAGAACAAATGGGGTATTTAGTGGTCATGGGAAAGGTTTTTCACACAGGACATGGTAAATATCATCAAAATTTATTAAACTGTACCGTATAAATTGTAAACTATACTGTAAACCATTGACAATGTTTAGTTGCTATATTTCACTCTCTATATAACAGTTATAACAATGCTAAAATCCATTAAAAAAGTTATTAACATGGGTAGGGAAGGGGAGGGAGGCTGGGTATGTGGGAGTCTCTAGTATTCCATGTGTGACTTTGCTGTGACCTAAAACTTCTATGAAAATTAAATGAAATTTTGAGAGACACTGGGAAATGAAGGGGGAAGGTGTCACGGTACACTGGACATCTGAAATACAGTGAAAAAAGGTTAAAAGAATTTTTTTAAAGGAATTTTTTTATTTTTTTCCCATTTTTTGAATGTCCCAATCTGCTAATTATATTTTATTTTTAGGTTTTTTTTTTTCTTCTGAGTTTCCTTGTACTTTTCTCTTGCATTTAAACTTATCATTATTATTTCTTTTTCCTATTAATTGTATTTGGTTATTATATGGGCCTCATGTTCAAGGAAGGTTTAGAACACAGAAGGGTTACAATGGGGCCTGCAGAGGATCATTGGTGGGGGGTGTCTGAGATGGGGGATTAATGGGAGGAAGTTCATCTGAATATACATGAAAGATATATAAAATTGTTCAAATGATCAAGGGATGGGGCACGGTCACGGTGGGTAGACAATCACTAAATAAATGAGGGATTCTGAATTCCCAGCCTGGAGAGCTCTGCCACATTATCCAAGGGAGCAGCAACAGTCCCCTGAGTGCAGGGGCAGTGTCTGGCAAAAGAGGATGGCCCACTGATGGGTTCTTGTTATTGATGACTAGCCTTATGGGTCTTTGCTCTTGTAATTGAAACTTAGCCTACAGTTATGGGGTGCCTAAGGGTTGCTACCAGAGAGCCTCCTTGTTGCTCAAATGTGGTCTCTCTCTAAGCCAAACTAAGCATATGAATGCATTACCTACCCCCCAGCATGGGACATCACTCCCAGGGATGAGCCTTCCTGGCAATGAGGGATTAATACAAGTGCCAACTGGTAACATGATTGGGAAAAGACCTTGAATAAAAGGGGGAAAAGGTAAAGACAAATGAGTTCATGTGGCTAAGAGACTTAAGAGAGTCGGGAGGTCATCCCAGAGGTAACGCTTATGCACACCTCAGTAGGATCTCATAGAACACCAAAGTGGATATCACCCCACACAGAGTGGCTCCTGAGGGCTCTGGGGACACCCAGGGCCTATATAAGGGGGGATAGCCTCAGAGGTTGATGACTTATTAGTGAGCTCTACTCTGGAATCTGTGTTCCTGAGAGTGACAGATTTGGACTCAAATAAGTCCTCCCTGCACATGGTCCATCAGTCCCTTCTATTCAAACCTATATGTGATGCTGGAGATTTTAGGTGTACTTCCAGAGACTGGAGTCTCTGGCCTACCTATGTGCCAGCTGTGCCTGGGATCTCGATGGAGCTGCAACTCCTACCCTACAGCTCAATGGACTTATCCAAGTCACCTGGCGAAGAGATGACGATGGGCAGTGGCCATCCCAGGGAATGGAGAGGGCCTGCATCTACAGGCAGGATAATCCCATCCATCATATCCATGGGATATAAGCCCTCCCTCACTTGGAGGTGGAGTGGACGTCACCATCCCAGTCCCCTCAGGATTGGGGAAAGAGCTATGGACTAGAGTGGACTTAATGGTATTCTGTTGTAGACATAATGTGATTTAAGCAATGGAAGAAATTATAACAGTGAGGTTGAGCCGGTGGCCACTGGACACTTTGGGGGCAGGGAGGGGAAGGGTAGTTGAAATTCAGGGGCTTTTTTTGGGACTTGGGGGTTGTCCTGAGTGGCGTTGTGGTGATAGATGTAGGCCATTTTACATCAGCATATACCATGCAGAACTGTGTGGGAGACAGTGTGGTCTATGACGTAACTGTGGTCTATGTTTGGTGGCAAGGCCCCATGATGTGTATATCCATTGCGGGTGATGTGCCACACTGATGAAGGATGTTTCTGTGGGATGTTGTGGGAGGTCTGGGAGGTGGGGAACATGGGAATCCCTGTAATTTCTGTGTAATATTTAGGTAATCTAAGTACCTTTAAATATATATATAACATTTATGTAAGGAAATGCACATATATGCATATATATTTATATATCATTTTACAAATATTGGTATGTATTGTGAAAAATTTGATTTTTACCCACAATAAAAAATAAAAAATAAAAAAACCATGGAGGTGAGTAAGCAGTGGTATGAGATTTAAGATACTGAAAGAGAAAAAAACTGCCAGTGAAGAATTCTATATCCAGCAAAATTGTCCCTCAAAAAAGAGAGTGAGCTTAGATTATTCACAGATAAACAGAAACCAGAGTTGGTCACAAAGAGAGTAGCCTTACAAGAAATACTAAAGAGAATTCTAAACCCTGAAAGGAAAAGATGGGAGAGAAAGCATTGGAAGAGAGTTCAGAAATGAAACAAACCCAAAAGTTGGTTATTTGAGTTAAAAAAAGAAAAAAGTGGCAAAGTTTAGCTAGACTGACAAAGAAAATAAGAGAGAAAATGCAAATAAATCAAATCAGAAATGAGAGGGGGTACATTACTACAGACCCCACATTAATGAAATAGATCATAAGAGGATACTGGGGAAGAACTCTGTGCCAAGAAACTAAACAACATGGGCAAAATGGAAAAATTTCTAGAAACACACAACCTACACTGACCTTAGAGGAAATAGAAGATTTCAACAAAGCAATCACAATTAAAGAGATTGAAACTGTCATCAAAAACCTCTCAACAAAGAAAAGCCCAGAAAAGCCCAGGTAAATTCTACAAATCATTCAAAGAAGATTAAATACCAATCTTGCTCAAACTATTCCAAAAACTTGAACAGGAAGAAAACTTACCAAACTCATTCTATGAAGCCAACATCACTCTAATCCCAAAACCAGATAAAAATACTATGAAAAAAAATTACAGACACATTTCCCTAGTGAATATAGATGCAAGATGCTCAACAAAATATCTGCTTATCGAATCCAACATCACTTTAAAAGAATTACACATCATAATCAAGTGGGTTTTATTCCAGGTATGTAAGGGCTGTTCAACATATGAAAATAAATAAGTGTAATACAACATATTAATAAATTTTTAAAAATCACATGATCATCTCAATTGATGGAAAAAAGGCTTTTGACAAAACACAGCATCTTTTCTTTTTTATTAAAAAATTTTTGTTGAAGTATATCATTCATACATGAACATATCTAAATAATAAATGTATAGTAAAGATGTGAACTTACAAAACATGCATATCATCATATAGGGCTCCCATATATCACCCCACCACCAACACTCACATTGTTGTGAAACATCTGTTATAAACTATGAAAGAGCATTGTCAAACTATTATTACTAACTATAGCCCTTATCTTACATTTGGTGTATTTCCCCCAGCCCATTTGATTATTAATATTCTGTATTAGTAGTATATATTTGTTATAGTTCATGAGTGAATGTTTTTTCATATTTGTTCTCTTAACCACAGTCCATCTTCCACCACAGGATTCATTGCATCATACAGTCTCATTCTTTTTAAAGTCCATTCAAAGCATACACTCAGTGGTTCTCATTTTCATCTCAGAGTTGTGCTGTCATCACCTCATTGAATTTTATAACATTTTCATTACTACAAAAGGAAAAATACCATACTGCCTTCTTCCCCTATTCTTGTCCCTTAGAACTAAATTATTTTCTTTGCCATTGCTGCAAAAATAAAATTACAATATTTTTACTGTTAAATATCATCCATATGTTACATTTTTTGTAATATTCCTGCTTATCAGTATCACCTTATTAACATTTTGAAAATGAGCATACTTATATTTATACTTTTAACCACAATCTTCAGCCATCACTGAAATCACTATGTTAAAGTCCCTAGATAATTCTCTACCGTCCTTTCAATTATAATTTACATCCCTAGGCAGCCCCTTTCAGCCACAACATTTATTAATCAGCAATGTTAGTTATACTCTCTATAATTTGTCACCATCAACTCAATTTCCACTTTTACAATAGACCTTATTAAAATTCTACACACATAAAGCATCAGCTCTCATTTCCAACACACATTCTATTTCCTAGTAACCTATACTTTGGAGTTTATCTCTGTGAGTTTACTCATCTTTTTTACTTCATAATAGTGGAGCCCCACAATATTTGCCCATCAGTGTCTGGATTATTTCACTTAGCATATTGTCCTCAAGCTTCAACCATGTTGAAATTCCATTTCTTCTTATAACTTAATAGTATTCCATTTTCTTTATCCATTCATCAATTGATGGACACTTGGGCTGTTTTGATGTTTTAGAAATTGTGAATAATGCTGCTGTGAACATCAGTGTGCAAATGTCAGTTCATGTCTTTGCTTTCTGTTCTTCTGCATATATTCCTAGTAAAAGGATTGCTGTATGATATGGCCGTTCTGTACTTAGCTTGTTGATGTACTGCCAAACTGTCTTCCACAGAGGCTGTACCATTCTTCACCCTCACCAACAGTGAACTATTCCTACTTCTCTACATCCACTCCAGCATGTGTAGTTTTCTGATTTTAAATAACGTCCATTCTATAATGTGTGAAATGGTACCTCGTTGTAATTTTGATCAGCGTTTCCCTAATAGCTGATGATGTTGAACATTTTTAATGTACTTTTTGGCCATTTGTATTTCCTCTTTGGAAAAAATGTTTATTCAAGTATTTTTCCCATTTTTATATTAAGTTGCTTGTCTTTTTGTCATTGAGTTGTATGATTTATGTAACATGGATACCAAACTCTTATAGGATAGGTGGTTTCCAAATATTTTCTCCCTTTGAGTAGGCTGCATTTTCACCTTCTTGACAAAGTCTTTTGAAGAACAAAAGTGTTTAATTTTGAGAAGTCCCATTTATCTTTTTTTTTCCTTTCATTGTTTGTGCTTTGAGTGTAATGTTTAAGATACTATCACATACCACAAGATCTTGAAGATGCTTCCCTACATTTTCTTCTATGAGTTTTATGGTTCTCTCTTTTATTTTTAGGTCCTTGATCCATTTTGAGTTAAATTCATATAAGGTGTGAGATAGAGGTTCTTTTTCTTTTTTTTCAGATATGGATATCCTGTTCTCCCAGTACCATTTCCTGTATAAATTGTTCTGGGCCCACTGAAGGGGAGGAGGCTTGACTGTCTTGTCAACAATAACTCAGTCATAGATGTGATGGTCTATTTCAGAGTCCTCAGTTAGTTTCAGTTGGTTAATATGTAATCTTCATGCCAGTACCATGTTGTTTTAACCACTGTAGCTAAGTAATATGATTTAAAGTCAGGAAGCAAGAGTCCTCCAACTTCATTCTTATTGTTTAAGATTTTTGTCTCTTTGGGCCTCTTACCCTTCCAAATCAATTTGGTATTTGGCTTTTCCATTTCAGCAAAAAAGACTGTGGTATTTTAATTGGGATTGCATAGAATCTGTAAATCAATTTGGGTTGAACTGATATCTTAATGATAATTAGTCTTCCAATTTCTGAACACAGAGTGTCCTTCCATTTATTTAGGTCTTCTTTAGTTTCTTTTAGCAATGTTTTGTAATTTTCTCAGCACAGGTTCTTTATGTAATTGGGTAAGTTTATTCCTAAATATTTGATTATTGTATTCACTACTAAAAAGGTAATTTTTTCAGACTTCCTCCTCATGTTGCTCAACTGTAGTATATAGAAAGACTACTGATTTTTGCATATTAATCTTGTATTCTAACACTCTGCTGAACTCATCTATTAGTTCTAGAAGCTTTCTTGTGGATTTTTCAGGATTTCCTAGATATAGGATCATATCATCAGTGAAGACTGAGGGTTGTACTTCTTCCTTTCCTATTTAGGTGACTTTTATTCCTTTTACTTGCCTAATTGTTCTAGTTAGAACCTCTAGTCCAATATTGAATAACAGTGGTGACAGTGGACATCCTTGTATTGCTCCCATTCTCAGTGAGAAAGTTTTCAGTCTTTCACCAATGAGTACAATGCCTCATGTGGGTTTTCATATATGTGCTTTACCATGTTGAGAAAGTTTCCTTCTTTTCCTACCTTTTGGTGTGTTTTTATCAAGAAATGAATTTGGCAAGCAAAAGAATTAAAAGACATCCAAATTGGAAAGGAAGATGTTAAGTGTTCACTATTTGCTGATACATCCTCTATTTAGAAAGTCCCAAAAAACTATAACAAAACTACTAGAGCTAATAGGGAAGTTCAGCAAATGGCAGGATACAATATTAATACACAAATATTGATAGTGTTTCTATACAATATTAATGAGTAATCTGAGGAGGAAGAAAGGAAAAAATTCCATTTTCAAAGTGACGAAAATAATCAAATTTTAGGAAGGAACTCAAGAAAGGATATAAAGGACCTGTATTTATAAAAACTACAAAACATTGCTTAAATCAAAGATAACCTAAACAAATGGGAGGGCAATTCATGTTAATATATTGGTAGACTAAATATTGTTAATATGTCAATTAAACCCAAATTGATTTATAAATTCAATGCAATCCCAATAAAAATTCCAAAAGTCTTTTTGCAGAAATGAAAAGCCAATTATCAAATTGATTTGGAAGGGTGAATGTTCCCATATAGCCAGAAATTTCTTAAAAATAAGAACAAAATTGGAGAACTCTCAGTTCCTGAGTTAAATCATATTGTTAGCTACAATGATTAAAACATCATGGTACTGGCTTAATGAAAGATGTATATACCAATGTAACAGAATTGAGAGTTCAGAAATAGACCTTCACATCAATAGTCAAGTGAATTTTGTCAAGGCTGCCATGTCCACCCAGCTGGGCCAGTCTATTTAATAAGTGGTGCTGTGAGAACTGAATATCCATATCCATAAGAAATAATGATGGACCTTATCTCATACCTTATACAAAAATCAACTCAAAATGCACCAAAGAACTATATATAAAAGCTAGAACCATAAAATGCCTAGAAAATAATGCAGGGAAATATCTTCAAGATCTTGTGGTAAGTGGTGTCTTCTTAAACACTACACAAAGAGCAGAAGCAATGAAAGAAAAAATAAATAGAACCTCCTCATAAATATTTTTGCACTTCAAATGACTTTGTCAATGTATTGGGAAAAAATTTAGTGAGTATTGTTCAAACTTAAAAGTAAAACATCATGCAGGAAACTTTGTTAATCAGCAAACTAATGCCTTGCTCATTAGCACTTTTCTTTTTTCAGGAGGAATGATGAGAACTAGAACAATGAGCACATTGGGCAAAGTTTTGTAACAAATAAGAGCAGAGAGGGTGCATTCCAGGGAATGTTGTGTTCCTCTCTGGGAAGGCTGGCCACTTTCTCAGGGATTGATGCAGAAACCTTGGAGTGTACTACATGGGGAGTGTTGTATACCTTCCTAAGGTGCCTGGCCACTTCCTTGGGAATTGACACGGTACCTGCAAGTTGGCATTTACAGTATCGAATTCATTGATTATGAGCACAATAAAAGGGTCAGTCCCTGGTAGGGCAATTGAAGCCCCACCCTGGGAAAGGGTGCTCTGTACAGGTGTTTTTAAAATATATATTTTGAAAGAAGCTTAAATAAATGTTACACAAAAGTTACAAGGATTCCCATGTTCCCCACCTCCCACATCTCCCCATAACATCCCACAAAAACACCTTTCATTAGTGTGACACATCACCTGCAATGGATATACACATCCTGCAGCTTTGCCATTAAGCATGGGCCATAGTTCACATTGTAGACCACACTCTCTCCCACACAGTTATGCATGTTATATGTTGATGTAAAATGACCTATATCTGTCGTTGTAATGTCTCTCAGCATAATTCCGAAGTCCCGAAAAAGCCCCTGTATTACAACTGCTTTTCCCTTCCCTGCCCCAAAAGTGTCCAGTGGCCACTGGATCCACCTCACTGTTGTAATTTCTTCCATTACTTGAATCAAAATATGTCTACAACAGAATACCGGTGAGTCCACTCTAGTCCATATCTCTTCCCCCAAACCTGAGGAGTTTGGGATGCTGGTGTCCACTCCACCTCCAAGTGAGAGGGGGCTTATATCCCATGGCTACGATGGCTGAGCTTATCCTGCCTGCAGTTGCAGACTCTCTCCACTCCCTGGGATGGCCGTTGTCCATCATCATCTCCTCACCAGGTGACTTGGGTGAGTCCATTGAGCTTTAGAGTAGGAGTTGCAGTTCCACCGAGATTCCAGGCACAGCTGGCACATGGGCAGGCCAAAGCCTCCAGTCTCTGGAAATACACCTAGAAACTCCAGCACCACATATAGGTTTCAATAGAAAGGACTGATGGACCATGTGCGGGGAGGACTTATTTGAGTCCAACTCTGTCACTCTCAGGAGCACAGATTCCAAAGTATAGCCCCCTGATAAGGCATCAATCTCTAGAGCTATCCCCCCTTATATAGGACCTGGGTGTCTCCAGAGTCCTCAGGAGCCCCTCTGTGTGGGGTGATATCACTTTGGGGTTCTATGGGATCCTACTGAGGTGTGCATAAGCATTACCTCTGGAATGACTTCCCAACTCTTTTTGAAGTCTCTTAGCCACATGAACTCATTTGTCTTTATTTTTACCCCCTTTTATTCAAGGTCTTTTTACAGTCATATTGCCAATTTGCACTTGGTGTTAATCCCTCATTGCCAAAGAGGCTCATTCCTGGGAGTCATGTCCCACACTGAGGGGAAGGTAATGCATTCATATGCTGAGTTTGGCTTAGAGAGAGACCACATTTGATCAACAAGGAGGCTCTCAGGTGGCAACCCTTAGACACCCTGTCACAGTAGGCAAAGTTTCAATTACAAGAGCAAAGACTCATAAGGCTAGTCATCAATAACAAGAACCCATTAGTGAACAATCCTCCTTTGCCAGACACAGCTCCTGCACTCAGGGGACTGTTGCTGCTCCCTTGGAGAATGTGGCAGAGCTCTCCAGGCTGGGAATTCAGTATTCCTTTATTTATTGAGTGATTGTCCACCCACTATAATCATGCCCCACCCCTTCACATTTGGAAAATTTTATATATCTTTCATGTATATTCAGATGAACTTCCTCCCATGAATCCCCCATCACAGACACGCCCCACCAATGATCCTCTGCAGCTCCCATTGTAACCCATCTGTGATCTAAACTTTCCTTGAAGATGAAGCCCATATGATAACCAAATGCTATTAATAGGAAAATGAAATAATGATAAGCTTAAATGCAAGAAATAAAATACCTGGAACCTCAGGGGGAAAAAACTAAAATTAAAATGTATTTAAAGAATTGGGACACTCAAAAAATGGGAAAAAGCAAAAAATTTTTTTTTAATTATTGTTATTATTATTATTTTTTTGCCTTTTATCATTACATTATCGGGTGTTCAGTATCTATCATGGCACCTACCCCCTCTCACTCCCCAGAGTTGCCCAAATTTTCATTTAATTTTCAAAGAAGTTTTAGGTCACAGCAAAGTCACACACAGAATACTAGAGACTCTCATATACCACCCTCCTCCCCCTTTCCTCACCCCATATTAAAACCTTTTTGTATGTGAGTGGTAGCATTGTTATAACTGTTATACAGATAGTGAAACATAACTACTAAACATTGCCAATGGTTTACAGTATAGTTTACAATTTAGATGGGACAATTTAATAATTTTTGATGATATTTACCATGTCCTGTGTCCATTACTGTAAGGTAACATACATTTCCCCTGGCCACTAAATACCCCATTTTATCTTTTCTGTTCCTTCCTCTCCATCCTCCTGGGGCACATGACACCCCCCACCCCCGTCTTTCTCATTGGATGACAAGATTCATAAGTACATATAAGAAGAGGTCTTGACACACTGATTATCCTCCCCTATTAGGATCCACCCTTGCTCCTAAGAGAAAGCCACCTATTTGTTTCTGGGTGAATCGGTCCTCCCAAATATGGGGGTCCATCTCCTTCCCACTCGCTGTGTGGGTCTCCACTCCCCAACACAGCACATTATGACAGGATGAACACTCACACACTCCCCAGAAGCCTACTCCAGATGTGCCCCATCTTGAATGCCTCCCAACCTACACCCTAACCCAGTGACACTATCTTGTCATATTGTCATAAGAGCTTTCCAACTCCTGCACTTTCAACCTCATACCTACAAATCCCATGTTCACCTAGTCCCTCTCCCATCTCTCCATCTAGTATCCTGGTTATTCTAACCTGCCCTTCCTAATCTACCCACCTGTCAACCCTGAATCACCAAACCTAGTAATATCACTACACACCTGTCCTATCCTTCAATATGCAACTATGCTCTATCACTTTACCATAGATTATGTCCGTATGTGATGGATCACAACATTCTCTTCTCTTTCTCTCCCTTGGTAACCTATCTTTCAGACAATGATTCTCATAGACTGCTCCCTTTCCTCAATTCAAATCAGTGAGGTCATAGACTGTTCATCCTTCAATGCCTTGCTTGCTTCACTCAACATAAGGTCTTCAAGATTCATCCATGTTATTCCGTGTGTTAGCACTTTATTCCTTCTTATAACTGAGTAATATTCCATTGTATGTATGTACTACATTTTGTTTATCCATTCATCTGTTCATGGGCACTGGGGCTGATTCCAACTTTTGGCAATTGTGAACAATGCTGCTATGAACATTGGGGTGCATATATCTGTTCATGTCTTTGCTTTCAATTCTTCTGGGTATATACCCAGCAGTGGAATCACTGGATAACACAGAAGATCTATTGTTAGCTTTCTGAGGAACCACCAAACTGTCCTCCACAGTGGCTGGACCATTCCACAATCAGACCAGCAGTGGATGAGGGTTCCTATTCCTCCACATCCTCTCCAACATTTAGTGTCTCCTGTTTTTTTAATAGCTGCCATTCTGATGGGTGTAAGATGGTATCTCAATGTAGTTTTGCTTTGCATTTCCCTAATAGCTAGCAATGTCGAACATTTTTTTATGTGCTTTTTTGCCATTTGTATTTCTTCTTTGGAGAAGTGTCTTTTCAGGTCACTTGCCCATTTTTTTAAATGGGTTGTTTGTCTTTTTATTTTTGAGGTGTAGGATTTCTTTATATATGCAGGATATTAGGCTCCTATCACATATATGGTTGCCAAATATTTTCTCCCATTGGGAAGGCTGCCTTTTTATTTTCTTGATAATGTCCTTTAAGATACAGAAGTTTTAATTTTCAGGAAATCCCATTTATCTATTTTTCTTTTGCTGCTAGTGCTTTGGGTGTGAAGTTCATGAAACCATTTCCTATTACAAGGTCCTGTAGATACTTCCCTACATTATCTTCCAAGGTCTTTATGGTTTACCTCTTATATTTAGATCTATGATCCATTTTGAGTTGATTTTTGTATAAGTTGTGAGATGGTATTCCTCTCTCTTTTTTTTTTTTTAATGGATATCCAGTATTACAAGCACCACTTGTTAAAGAGGCCACTCTCTCCCAACTGAGTGGGCTTGGTGGCCCTGTCAAATATCAGATGCCTGAATCTATATCAGAACTCTCAATTCAGTTCCATTGGTCAATAGGTTTATCCTTGTGCCAATATCATGCAGTTTTGAGCACTGTCGCTTTGTAGTATGTTTCAAAGTCAGGTAATGTGTTACCTCCAACTACATTTTTCTTTTTCAATATGTCTTTGGCAATTTGGGGCCTCTAACTTTTCCAAATATATTTTGCTGTTATTTTTCCAGTTCCTTAAAAAACACAGTGTTGATTTTTATTGGGATTGCATTAAATCTGTAGATTAGTTTGGGTAGGATGACATCTTGATATGTTTAGTTTTCCTATCCATGAACAGGCAGTATTCTTCCATTTGTTTAAGTCTTCTTTGATTTCCTTTAACAGAGTTGTGTAATTTTCTGTATATAAGTCCTTTACATCTGTAGTTAAATTTATTCCTAGGTATTTGATTCTTTTAGTTACTATTGTAAATGGTATTTTTTTCTTGATTTCCTCCTCAGATTGCTCATTATTGTTGTACAGAAATGGTATTGATTTCTGAACATTGATCTTATAGCCTGTGACATTACTGAAATCCTTTATAAGTTCTAGAAGCTTTGTTGTAGATTTCTCTGGGCTTTCTATGTATAGGATCATGTCGTCTGCAAATAATGAAATTTTTACTTCTTCTTTTCCAATCTGGATGCCTTTTATATCTTTTTCTTGCCTCAGTGCTCGAGCAAGTACTTCTAAGACAATGTTAAAAAGGAGTGGTGATAGTGAGCATGCTGTCTTGTTCCCGATCTTAGAGGGAAGACTTTTAGGATTTCACCATTGAAGATGATGTTAGCTTTGGATTTTTCATGTATAGCCTTTATAATATTCAGAAAGTTTCCTTCTATTCCTATCTTTTACAGTGTTTTTATTAGGAAAGAGTGCTGCATTTAGTTGAATGCTTTTTCTGCATCTATAGAGATGATCTTGTGATTTTTTTCTTTCAATCAGTTTATGTTGTGTATTACATTGACAGATTTTCTTATATTGAAAAATCCTTGCATACCTGGGGTGAAGCACACTTGGCCTTGGTGTATAATCTTTTTGATATGTTGTTGAATGTGATTAGCAAGTATTTTGTTGAGAATTTTAGCATCTAGGTTCATTAGAGAAATTGGTCTGTAATTTTGCTTTCTTGTTGTATCTTTGCTTGGTTTTTGTTTTAGGGAAATTTTGGCATCATAGAATGAGTTAGGCAATATTCCTTCTACTTCTATTTTTTGGAAGAGCTTAAGTAGGATTGGTGTTAGCTCTTTCTGGAATGTTTAGTAGAATTCAGCTGTAAAGCCATTTGGTCCTGGGCAGTTCTTAGTTGGGAGGTTTTTTATCACTGAGTCTATCTCTTTACTTGTACTGGGACTGTTGAGTTCATAAATTTCTTCTTTCATCAATGTAGGCTGTTTGTGAGTTTATAGAAACTTGTCCATTTCCTCTAAATTATCGTTCAGGTTGGCATGTAATTTTTCAAAGTATCCTCTTATGATACTCTTAATTTCTGTGGGCTCAGTAGTGATATACCCTTGCTCATTCCTTATTTTGTGTATTTGCATCTGTTCTCTCTTTTTCTTTGTTAGTTTGGCTAAGGGTTTGTCAATTTTATTGATCTTCTCAAAGAAGCAGCTTTTGGCTTTATTTTTTCTAGTGTTTTCTTATACTTTATTTCATTTAGTTCTACTCTAATCTTTGTTATTTCCTTCTTTGCACTTTCTTTAGGTTTAGTTTGTTGTTGTTTTTCCAATTCCTCCAAGTGTGCAGTTAGATCTTCAATTTTAGCTCTTTCTTCTTTTTTTAACATATGTATTTATGGCTATGAACTTCCCTCTCAGGACTGCTTTGGCTGCATCCCATAGGTTTTGATATGTTGTGTTGTCATTTTCATTAGTTTCAAGATAGTTGCTTATATCTTTGGGATTTCCTCCTTGACCCACTGTTTGTCTAAGAGTGTGTTGTTTAACTTCCATATCTTTGTGCCTAATCTGATTCTCTGGTCCTTAGTTATTTCCAATTTCACTCCATTGTGGTCAGAGAAATTACTTTGTATAATCTCAGTCTTTCTAAATTCATTGAGAGTTGTTCTGTGGCCTAGCCTGTGGTCTGTCTTGGAGTATGATCCATGTGCACATGAGAAGAATGTAAATACTGCTGTATTTGGATGTACTGTTCTATATATGTATATTAGGTCCAGGTCCTCTAATGTATTATTCAGAGTCTTTGTTTCTTTATTGATTCTCTGCCTAGATGTTCTGACTAATGGTGATAATGGTGTATTAAAGTCCCCCACCATAATTGCAGAGACATTTATTTCTCCACTTAGTTTTTCCAGAGTTTGCCTCATGTATTTTGAGGCACTCTGATTAAGTGTATAAATGTTTATGATTGTTCTCTCTTCTTGAGAGATTACCCCTTTTACTAATATATAGTGTCCATCTTTGTTGCTTACAATAGTTTTGCATTTAGAGTCTATTTTGTCTGATATTAGGGTAGCTACTCCTGCCCTTTTATGGCTATTGTTTGCTTGTAAAATTGTTTTCCAGCCATTCACTTTCAGCCTCTTTGAATCCCTGGGTCGAAGGTGGGTTTCTTGTATACAGCAAATAGATGGATCATATTTCCTTATCCATTCTGCCAAACTGTGTCTCTTGAGTGGTGAATTTAATCCATTAACATTCAGTGTTATTACAACAAATTTCTTACTTCAGCCATATTTTCTTGGGGTTAATATATGTCATATGTTGTTTTTCTTTCTCTTTTTGTCTTTTTAGTTGTTTTTACAGTCTACTCTAACTCTCTTTCCCTTGTTTTTTCCTTTCAACTTGTAGATCTTCCTTTAGTATTTCTTGATGTGCAGGTTTCTTATTGGCATACTCTCTTAATCTCTGTTTAACTGTGAATATTTTGAACTCTCCGTCATTTTTGAATGCCAGGTTTGCTGGATATAGAATTCATGGCTGGAAGGTTTTTCTTTTAGTACTTTGACTATGTCATACCACTGTCTTCTTGCCTCTATGGTTTCAGCTGAGAAATCAGCACTTAATCTTATTGTGCTTCCCTTATATGTGATGATTGTCTTTTCTCTTGCTGCCTCAAGTATTTTCTCTCTGTCTTGAGCATTGGACATTTTTACAAGTATATGTCTTGGAGTTGGCCTGTGGGGTTTATACTGTTTGGGGTGTGCTGTGCTTCCTGGACTTGTACATCCATCTTTCTCAATAGGGTTAGGAAGTTTTCAGCCATTATTTCCTTCAGCACTACTTATCTTCCCTTTTCCTTCTCTTCTTCTTCTGGGATGCCCATAATATTTACGTTTGTGCATTTTGTGTTGTTGGTTAAATCCATGAGTCCCTGCTGGATTTTTTCTATCTTTTTGTCTATCTGTTCTACTATCTGTTTGATTTCAGATGTATTGTCTTCCACTTCACTAATTTTTTCTTATGCCTGTTCAAATCTGCTGTTATGTGAATTCAGCGTCTTTTTTATTTCTTGCATTGTGCCATTGATCACCATCATATCCGTTATCTTTTTTATGTATGTTTGCAATTTCTTCAGTATGTTCTCCCAGTGTCTTCTTTTTTTTTTTTAATGTATTTTTATTTTTAATTTTTTTATTTTTTTAAATTTATTTATTTTTTATTGTGGGTATAAATCAAAAATTTCACAATACATACCAATATTTGTAAGATGATATATAAATATATATGCATATATGTGCATTTGCTTACAAAATTGTTATATATATATATATATATATATATATATACACATGTATATTTTTTAAGAGGTGCTTAGATTACCTAAAATATTACATGGAACCTACTGGGATTTCCATGTTCCCCACCTCCCACACCTCCCACCACATCCCACACAAACATCTCCCACAAGTGTGGCCCATCACTCTCAATGGACTTACACATCCTGGGGCCTTGCCATTAACCATAGACCACAGTTCACATCGTAGATCACACTCTCTCCCACACAGTTCTGAATGGTGTGTGCTGATTTAAAACACCTGTTGCCACAACAGCACCTAGGACAACCTCCAAATCCTGAAAAAGTCCCTATATTTCAACTGCACATCCCCTCCCTGCCCCAAAAGTGTCCAGTGGCCACTGGTTCCACCTCACTGTTATAATTTCTTCCATTTCTAGAGACACCCAGGTTTTATATAATGGGGGATAGCCCAAGAGACTGATGCCTTATCAGTGGGCTCTATTTTGAAATCTGTGCTCCTGAGAGTGACAGAATTGGACTCAAATAAGTCCTCCCTGCACATGGTTCATTTGTCCCTTCTATTCAGACCTATATGTGATGCTGGAGTTTTTAGGTATACTTCCAGAGACTGGAGCCTCTGGCCTACCTATGTGCCAGGTGTGCGTGGAATCTCGGTGGACCTGCAACTCCTACCCTACAGCTCAATCGACCCAGTGTCTTCTTAATATCCTTAATCTCTTCCTTCTTGTCATTAATTTGGTCCATGATGTTTGTTTGGAAAGCTTTGATTAGTTGTTCGATACTCTGCATCTCTTTCTGGTTTTTAGTTTGTTCTTTGGACTGGTCCATATCTTCCTGCTTCTCAGTGTGGTTTGTAATTTTTTGCTGCCCTCTAGTCATCATTTTATCTTGATGGGTTCATCCCATTGATTAGCTTCTCTCTTTGCTCTGGAGGTTTATTTAGCTGGTGGTTCTGTGTGTGTGTTAAGTTTTCTCTTTGACCGTTTTTTTTTTTTCTTCTTTTATTTCCTTGCTTCTTTCTATGTTCCCTTGAAGGCAAAAGATTAGGGCCAGAGGAGTCAAAAGATGTGAGAAATGAAGAAGGATAATAGTAATATTGAGAAAAGTAAGAAGAGGGGCTGTATAAGATTTAGTAAAACAAATATTTAACTCATGTAGGCAGTGTAGAGTAATAGGGGGGAAAGTGGAGTACCTACAATGGACTGGGAAACAAAATAGAGGAAAATATATGTAATGATTTAGAAGGCCAGAATGATGAAGAGAGAGAGAAATAGTAAAGAAAGGGCTGAAAGGAAAAAGTTAATATTAATAAAAAATGAAGAAAAGAGAATAGATAGTCTAGAAATTGACACCCTTGAAGTTGTGGGCTAATGAAAAATGTGGTATGTAAGAACCAGAACAGAAAGCAGAAGGCAGAAAGATGAAGGAAGTAAAAGAGATAGTACTGGGAGATAGAATCAATATAGACAGAGAATGGGAAATCACTGAAGAAGCAGCACAGCAAAGAAGAGACAAGTTAGCAGCACCTAATTTAAAATAAAAAATAAAAATAAAAAAACAAAGAAAGAAAGAAAAAAGAAGTGGGGGGGGAGGAAAGAGGAAAGAAAACAAGAGACAACAAATAAAGAAAAGCCAACCAACCATACAAGCAAGCAGTCAAACAAAGCTAAGAAAGAACAGTGTTCCTTCTTGGGCCCTTGTGGAACCTCTCAGCCTGATTGTGTTCATCAATCAATTGCCCTGCAAGGCTCTATCTGCAGGTTTTGAGGCAGATTTTAGCTATTAAAATAAATTTTAAAAGAAAAATTCCTTTTTTTTTAAGTGACTGTCTTCTTTTTTTTTTTTTTTTTTGACAAAATACATCCTCTTCTAGACCACCCCCTTCACTGATGGGACTTTAACTAGGCTCATGGGCACTAATAAAGCACTTCCCACTTCCTGCCCTCCCCAGGGGAGCTGAAGTTCTGATGCTAGTCAGTGCAGAACCATAAAATTGGCTGACTCCACCCACTCTGGAGCCAAGCCTGACTATCACCGGGCTGTTGGGTAAATCAGACTTCCTCAGTAGATTCACCTCTCTCCTCAGCCTGGCGCTGCTTCAAGTCAGCTTATCTGCTCCCCAAAGCTATGAGGGGGTCCAAGCAGCCAAATCCACAGAAAGGAAACCCCTCTCCACCTTCTGTCAGAATCTTCCCACTGTTGGAGAATGCTCCCTCTCACCAGCCTTGCCGGTGGGGGTTGGGGTGTATACCTGGGGAGCTAGGTAAATCAACCTTCCTCAGCAGATTTACCACTCCCCTCAGCCTGGTCCTGCCTCAAGCCAGCTATTTTGTTCCCCAAAGCTGCAAAGGGTTCCAGGCAGCATAATCCATAGAAAGGAGAGCCCTCTCGACCCTCCACCAGAATCCTCCCACTCTCGGAGAATGCTCCCTCTCACTGGGTTGCTGGCAGGAGTCATGGCTCAAACCAGCCTTTTGCCCTGAGGGTGGGGCTCAGCCATCTGTGTCAAACACCACAAGCAGGGGAAAAACTCATGAATCCTTCCCGAGTAATCTGCACCACCCAGCTCCCTCCAGAGTGATGTTTCTAAGGTTCTTGCTCCGTGCGCCCCCAGCACAGACCCCTGGGCAGGACCTGTCCCCAATCAGCCATCCTCAGAGAGCAAGTCAGCAAGTGCCCTCCTAAACTGATGCTATCTTCCTCCCTAATCTGTACAGGTGTTTTTAATCAAGACTTGGTATCGACTGCTGATTTGGGACTTCACAGCCAAGAACTAGATGTTGGTGACTTAGTATGTAAGACTGCTCTATTTTTCTGTCATTTAGTGACTCTGTTCAATAATTATTTAATCTTTTGATTATGTTATTCATGTTTCTCACTCTAATTGGCAGTATAGACTTATTAAACTAGATATGCATATAGGTATTTATATTGCATCCATCTGGGACTCTGGCTAGAGAAGGACCAGGTATGTCAGTGTGTCCCCTGGTTTGGTGAGCATGTGAATATATGTATGCATATCATGAGGATTGGGCTATAGCAGTTGGACCCATTTATAAACAATTCTTTGTTTATTTCATATTCTTTCAATTATTAGCAAAGTTTCACTAACCATATATATTGCATCCATCTGGGACTATGGTCAGTGGTGGGCCAGGTATGTCAGTGTGTCCCCTGGTTTGGTGAGCTTATATCTATATGTGTGTATATTGTGAAGGATTGTGATGCAGCAGCTGGACCCCTGTTTGTAGACAATCCATTGCCTATTTTTCATTCTCCCAATTATTAACAGAAGTCTAATAAAATAAATATATTTCTGTGTATTGATTTATTATGCTTCAGTTAATTAAATCATCATATTAATCTATATACACATATATATAGCAAAGCATTAGCAAAGCATTTTATCTAGCAGAACAGTCAAGAAGGTAAAAAGTCTACTCAATAGGAGAAAATATTTGGAAACCACATATTATATAAGCCAGGGTACATAAAGATATCATACAACTAAATAACAAAAAGATAAGCAAGCCAATTAAAAAATGGGCAAAAGACTTGAATAGACTTTTTTCCCAAGTGAATACAAATGGCCAAAAAGTACATGAAAAATGTTCAACATCACTAACTATTAGGGCAATGCTGATCAAAATTACAATGAGATACCTTTTCACACCTTATAGAATGGCCATAATTTTAAAAATCTGAAAACTACACAAGCTGGAGAGGATGTGGAGAAAGGAATACTCATTCATTATTGGTGGAGATGTAGAATGATGTAGCCTTTGCAAAAGACAGTTTGGTGGTACATCAGGAAGCTAAAAACAGAGATTCCATTTGAAGTTCTGTAGGCATATACTCAGAAGAACTGAAAGAAAAATGCCAACTGACATTTGCACACTGATGTTCATAGCAGAATTGTTCATAATTGCTAAAATATGGAAATAACCCAGGTGTCAATCAAATGATGAATGGACTAACAAAATGTGGTATATACCTACAGTGGAATACTACTCTGGTATAAGAAGATATGGAATAGGGATGCATATGACAACATTGATGAAACTTGAAGACATTATGTTGAGTGAAATAAGCCAAACACAAAAGAACAAATATTGTATTGTTTCACTAATATGAAATAAATATAATGTGTAAACTCACAGATTAAAATCTAGAGTATAGGTCACTAGGAGATAGAACAAGAGTCGGTGAAGGGAAACTGATGCTGAATGTAAGCAGGATTTTTAATAAGGTTGATTGCAATTATTTGAAAATTGGTAGAGATGATGTTAACACATTATAAGGAGTATAAATAACTCTCCTAAGATGTAGAAATCAATAGAAAGAAACCTAGAAGGTAATTTTTGGATTATATAACATAGTGAGCTTGGTGGTAGATGAGTGTTGTGGATAATAGTACAAATAAAAGAATGTTCTTCTCTGAACTAGAATAAATGTATGGCACTATTACAAGGTGTTAATATGGTGATACATGAGAAAATACAACTAATGTGACACATAGACTATAGATAACAGTAATATTTTAATGTTGCATCAAGGGCAATGAAGATACTATGTCAATGTCAAGGGTCAAAAGTAAGGGGTTATAAGAGGGCCAGGGATCTGTCTTTTTTTGAAGTAATGAAATGTTCTAATGTTGACAGAGGATGTCAGCACAACTCTGTGATAACCTGAGAGTCACTGAGTATACATTTTGGATGCATTTTACAAGGCATGGGACTGTATAACATAGTAAACCTTGAGGTAGATGATGGACCATGATTAACAGTACACATATAAGAACATACCTTCCTAAGCTATAATAAATATATAATACTAACACATAGAATTAATATGGTGTTTTATGGGAAAATACACCTAATATAAGTTATGGACTATTGCTAGCAGTAGTATTTGAATGTTCTTTTATCAGTTATAAAAAAATGTTCCACAACAATGAAAGATATGGATGATGGGGAGCTAAACTCACAACTTCTTTAATAAAAAAGATGCACTCAATCAAAATTGAAATAAAAATGAAGTACATATCTCCCTAACCACTCTTTCCCAGGCCCACACAACTTTGTCTCAGTTGCCTGCTTAGTCCCTTCTTTTCCATCTATATAATATAGTTAATTTACAGTCCTGATAATTGTATAACTTGTCTATACCTATTCTGGAAAGCCCCTCATATTGAAAGAATTCTTGTGTTTGCTCATTCATTTACCTTCATTTATTCATTCATATGTTGATTGTCTCCTAATTAATAAGAAGTACTTTTTAAGAGAAAGTCTCGGTGAACTTCATACCTTCACTCCAAACTGTTTATTTTCTTTCTTCTGGCCCAGAGGAAATCAGGCCCAAGAGAAATAAGGGGAAATCTAACCCAGGACAAATCAGATCCCTCACAACCCAACTCCCAACAATCAGAGACAATTTTCATTCCATCCTTACCTAAAGGCTTAGAGAAAGTCCTCTTCATCTTGCCTGAGTGAATGTGAACCAAGAACAACCTCTGAAGGATTTTTATCTTGCCTCCTAGTTGTAGGTGATGTCCCAACCTCTCCCAAGTTGGGGACTCTAATTTTGTCCTGAATATCCATCAGCTGGTAGTCAAATTTGCTCTCCCTCAGGCAGATCTCAGATTGCCAACCTAATGAAGAACTGTTGGAAACTGAATATATGCCAAGACTTCCAGTAACCCTTGTGTGACATCACTGATGACATAGCTCAGTTCCATGGGCCATGCTTGACCCTAAAAATAGCAACATGAAAGACTGGACAATTTTTGAAGCAGGGGATTGGTTGTGGGGAATAGAGATTTTGTAATAAAAATAAATGGAAACTTCTTCCTTTCAAAGAGGTGACCATCCATTGGGATAGAGTGATGGGGGTGCAGGGAATAACTATGATGGACTGTTGCTTTCTCCCAAACCACTCATTTGACTCTGGTTGAAACCTATTTCTCCAACCCTGTTCACAAAATGTCCACTCAGAACCACTTTCAGTTCCCTTTACCTCTGAGCCTTCACACAGGCTGCTCCCTCTTACTTGAAGGCTTTCTCTTCTCTCCCTTACCTTGGCTAGCCCTGCCTCAGAGACACATGGTGTTTAAGAACACTGATCCCAGCCAAGGTCCTGTATTTGGGGCCCAGCTCCACCCATTACTGGTTATGTAATCTTGGATATTTCAATTGAGCTCTATGCCTTATTTCCTTCATCTGTAAAATAGGGAAGACTTTATCCATCTCATACTGTTGTAGTTGAGATGAAATAGGTTAATATATGTGAACACTGTGAACAGTGAGTGGCTGGTACAGGATAAAACCATGTGAATGTTTGCTGTTATTTTTATATTTAGGTCATAGATTACTGGGTGTGTCCTAGCTAGATTTTCTTGCTTACTATATTCAGAGCATGCAATTATTCCTCATTTTAGTACTCATCAGGCTTCATGGGAAATTCTCAGTCACAAATCTCTCTCCTCCAAATGGACTGTAGCAAATTGGGGTAAAGACCAGTTCTACCTCACCTTTGCAGTTCTAGAAAGCATGACAGTGCCTGACACATAACAGGTTCAATGAATGTATGGTAATTCCTCAAAGGACACATTCTTCATTGACATTCAGTATACTGGGATTGTGTGACCTGGCACCTGCAGGTGCCACTGTTATTTCAATTTACTGACCTTGAGAACAAGAAATGTTATTGTAAATGTCCTTAGCCCCTCCATATACTTCCCTTTGGGCCTCTATAACAATGTTGTGATTGTCCTCACAAAAAAGACTGAGCTCAGGACCTCTGTGTTCAACCTTCTGGGAGGTTCGGGAGTACACTCCAGTAAAAAAATCCACTGTTCTCTGCTTAAGTTAATCCTCTATATTTGTTCTGCAGGCCATTTAGAAAAGAACTCAACTTGTAAGTTGTGGAAGACATTTGATGATGGATTTAAGAAAGTTGTGGGTGGTGATTAGAGAGGCACCTGACAAATAGGACACAATAAAATCTGTCACCTGGGGAAGAGTGGTTTGATTTGTGTAACTCCAGAGGGTAGAAAAGGGACAAGTAGTTGGAAAACATGACAGAAAAAAAGATCTGTGCTTGTTAATGGATGTAGAAAAGTGCTACAGTGTCCCATCTTACCTCCTCAGGCTTTTCTCATACCATGCCACCCTTCACTTTGCACAGTGGCATCAGGGGAATACTTAGGGTTTCCATTTTCCACCCCCTAACCATCCATTTATAAATTAGTTAGAACATGATTTCCTGGTTGAAATCTTCCTGACCTTACTTTTTGAAGAATTTCCCACTTTGTGTGTACTCCATTGCACTGAACAAACACTTTAACTTGCTTGGAAGACACTCAAGTATATTATTTGTTATAGTTGCTTTAAAAAAATGGCCTTGCATTCTTTTTCTCTCTGTAACTATGCCTTCTAATGTGGCTTTTCAGATTCTTTGTTTTTTTGTTTTTTGTTTTTTGTGTTTTTTTTGCAAGAATGACTCTCTTTATTAATAAGCTGTGACATTGAATTCATTTTTTTTAAATTTATTTTTATTGTGGGTAAAAATCAAAATTCTCACAATACATACAAACATTTGCAAAATGATAAATATATATGCATATAAGTGTATTTGCTTACAAAAATGTTATTTATATATATATATACATATATTTTAAGAGGTGCTTAGATTACCCAAAATATTACACGGAACCCACTGGGATTACCATGTTGCCCACCTCCCACACCTCCCACCACATCCCACACAAACATCTCCCACAAGTGTGGCCCACCACCCTCAATGAACTTATACATCCTGGAGCCTTGCCAACAACCATAGACCACAGTTCACACTGTACACCACACTCTCTCCCACTCAGTTCTGAGTGGTGTGTGTTGACTTAAAATGGCCTACATCCATTGCCACAACAGTACTCAGGACAACCTCCAACTCCCAAAGAAGCCCCTGTATTTCAACCGCTCATCCCCTCCCTACCCCAAAAGTGTCAAGTGGCCATTGGCTCCACCTCATTGTTATAATTTCTTGCATTGCTAGAATCACCATATGTGAATAATAGAATACCATCAAGTCCACTCTAGTCCATAGTTCTTCCCCCAATCCTGAGGGGAATGGGATGGTGATGTCCACTCCAACTCCAAGTGAGAGAGGGCTTATATCCCATGGATATGGTGGGTGGGATGATCCTGCCTGCAGATGCAGGCCCTCTCCATTCCCTGGGATGGCCATTGCCCATCATTGTCTCCTCACCAGGTGACTTGGATGAGTCCATTGAGCTGTAGGGTAAGAGTTGCAGCTCCACCGAGATTTCATGCACACCTGGCACATAGGTAGGCGGGAGGCTCCAGTCTCTGGAAGTATACTCATAAACTCCAGCATCACATATAGGTTTGAACAGAAGGGACTGGTGAACCATGTGCAGGGAGGACTTATTTGAGTCTAATTCTGTCACTCTCAGGAGCACAGATTCCAAAATAGAACCCACGGATAAGGCATCAGTCTCTGGGGCTATCCCCCCTTATATAGGACCAGGGTGTCTCCGGAGCTCTCAGGAAC
>JAKSZT010054023.1:3872523-3914717 GCA_026826555.1 Tolypeutes matacus | reverse complement strand
TATCCCCCCTTATATAGGACCAGGGTGTCTCCGGAGCTCTCAGGAACCCCTCTGAGTGGGGTGATAGGCACTTAGATGTTCTATGAGCTCCTACTGAGGTGTGCGTAAGAGTTACCTCTGGGATGACCTCCCGACTCTCTTTGAAGTCTCTTAGCCACTTGAACTCATTTGTCTTTACCATTTCCCCCTTTTATTCAAGGTCTTTTTCCAGTTGTGTTGCCAGTTGGCACTTGGTATTAATCCCTCATTGCCAGGGAGGCTCATCCCCGGGAGTCATGTACCACGTTGGGGGGAAGGTAATGCAATCATATGCTGAGTTTGGCTTAGAGAGAGGCCACATTTGAGCAACAAGGAGGCTCTCAGGTGGCAACCCTTAGGCACCCCACAACTGCAGGCTAAGTCTCATTTACAAGAGCAAAGACTCACAAGGGTAGTCATCAATTAAAAAAAACACATCAGTGGGTTATCCTATTTTGACAGGCACTGTTCCTACACTCAGAGGACTATTGCTGCTCCCTTGGAGACTGTGGCAGAGCTCTCCAGGCTATGAATTCAGATTCCCTTCAGATTCTTTTATTGAGAAGGAGACTTTCTCCACCCCTAGAATGGTTCAATATCATGTTTGCTTTACTCATTGGCAGAGTAGCAAACCAGATGAAAGCAAAGAATCATAAGTAGTTGTACTTTGGGGTTGCCCTCTTCTTGCTTTCTGAGGACTGAAAATCTATTCAAATGAGTTCTGACTGGCTTGCTTGATGATAAAGACCATACAGAGAAAGGATGCAGCTATTGCAGTTGAATTGATTTTAGGCCACCAGGCCACCACCTGACCTGGCAGCAGATTAAAGATATGTGTGCAAGTCTATTTGAATGTAGCTGAGCCTGGACTAGACAAGATGAATCTCAAATTTTCAATCTGAAAAGTCATGAATGCTGTAAATGATTGCTATTTTTAAGCCTCTATATTTCATTTGCTACATAGCAAAAGATAACTAAAACACTTTTTAACTTGGCCCTGTTTCATCACTCCAAATGTTAAGGGATTTTCTAGTCACTTCATTTTTAAAAGTGTCTGGCATAGCATCTTACATGTAGTCATTATACAGCAAATCTTTAACTGAATAATGAATTAATGATTAAATATTTGTATGTGCACATCTGTGCATAAAATTACATGGGCAATAAAGAATCTTATGTTTTCTAGGCCTTTCAATAAATGAAACTCCATGTCAGAGGTTTCCAAATGCTTACCAAATGGTGGAAAACTTAAAATTATTTATTCTTAGGGTTCTCCCACTGCCTATAGTACTGTAATTATCTCCAGGATATAATGAAGTATGAAGGCATTGGGGAAGAGGCTCAACACACCTTTTGTCCAAGCCTATGTGATTTTTCTGAAGCACTGGCTCTGCTCTTTCCATACCCTGCTTGAGCACAATCATCTTGAAAAGGCCATAATCAACTGTAAGGGAATTGGTTCCCTAAGTCCACCATTTCCCTCTGAATTGTTGTCACCTACTCCAAGACGGTATTAATAAGCATAGGTCCATCCCTTCCCAATTTCTAGGACTCTCGTTTCCCACTCCAACCCACCTTCTTTTCAGTCTCCAATTCACTCAGTCAAACCACTTCAATGAACTGAATTTGAAACAGACCTATAGAGCCATGCATTTTTGGCAGCTTCTGCCTTGCAGAGCCTAACTATCTCCTTGAATTGGATAGGAAAGAAGAAAAATAGAGGAACATTTCACAAGCAATTGACATTTTAATAAATTGTCTTGCTGTATATTTTCAAAAGGCCACACAGAAAATTCCATTGGTTCTCTTAAAAGTTGCAAGATGAAAAAAGAGAGGTTTCAATTTTGTCATAATCTACAGGGAAGGATGAAAAGAGCAGATGGGGAAAGGAATAACTTCTACCCATTCCTCATGATGCACCTCAGCTTGGAAGTCACTGAAAGTACTGCTTAGTTCCTCACACCTCCACAATGTGCATTGTTCATGGTCTCACAAGCAGGAATTGGCTTTGTGTCCTATTGTCAGCTGTAAAATTATATTCAAAACTAAAAACTGCCAAGGCAGCATATTAAAAAGTATCAGCTGAAACTGAAATGCAATATGTTTTTCATATAGAATGACCTTACAGAATATTTTTAATGATTTACTATTGTCATAGTAAAGAGAGGACTTTTACTGAGGAAGACAATTTGGGATGCCACTAAAATAACATGTATCCCTCCCTGATATTATATTACATGATGTGATATTTTGCTTGTTTTTCATCTGCCTCCTCCACATAATTGAATTTCTGTGAGGACAATAATTTTTATGTTCTGTTTGTCAGTATATGTCTAGTACATACACTGTGTCTGACACCTAGAAAGTACACAAATATATTTGTTGAATGAATTAATTAATTAATTAATATTTTTGGGTTCTTAACTTGGCACAGTTTATTTAATCTGTGAAAACAAGAGTAAATAAATTGACACTATTCCAAATAAAATTTAGTATTAAAATGAGAAAAGAACTTTTATAATGAAGTGATAGAAAAAAATATGATTGACACTGCATAAATTAAATATTCTAGCTTTATCTTTGCTTTGAAGACAGATAGTTCTGTTCCTGCCACTCACACTGTGGGATGTGCAAGTACTGAGAGTCCTTGGTCTGGTTGTGAGTTTAAATGAACAAAGCAATTCAAGGAAAAAATATCACAAGGATTACAGAAATATTTTGAGTGAAAACTGAATATCTGCAAGCTGTATAATATGTACATTTTCTTGTTCTAATTTTGGAAGAAAGCCAGTGTAACAATTTAGCATTATGAAAAATTAGTGGATTTATGAATTGTTAACAAGAGGGCATACTTGTTACACTCTACTGTCAATGACTAAATACCTATAACCCATGCCATAGCACTGCGTAGCTCCAGTATTTCTGAGGCTTCTAAATAGAGCACCAGAGGGCTCAGTGCTTAGTCCTCTCCTCTCTATTGACACTGTTCTCTAAGTTATCTCATTAAGTGCATGGCTGTCTGTAGCTGATGACATTCAAGTTTATATCTCCAGACGTGCCAGCTCCTCTGAGGTTCAAACTCCTATGTTCAATTGTTTGCTTAACTCTCTGTGCCTCAGCTTCTTCCTAGGCAAAATGTGAATTATAACAATATATTGCTCACATGGTTGTCATGCAGAGAAAATACCTTAAGAGAGGAAAAGCACTTAGAAGTGTGTGTGGCACCAGTGCATGTACTCAATAAATGTTAACACTTAGCATTATTACTTGGCATCTTGATGTGTATATCTAAGAGCAATATGACATTATCACAGGCATACAATTCTTGGTTCCAACCACCATTCTTCCCTTATTAATGGATTTTTCAAGGTTTCAGTGTTGGGTTGACTTGTTCTCCACAATGAACATTGTTAGGAAATGTTAGGAGAGTCCTAACTAATAGATCTAATAAATCATTTCTATGGGTGATCATTGAGTCAGGTTTCAGCTAACTAATCTAGCAAAGAATTAGTACCATTCAGACTGCTCCTGCTAATACACTCAACCCAAAATATCTGCTAAGTGAGCCCACTGTGATATATTCCATCCAGTTAATAATAATGTTCTTTCCTTCTTTGTCTAGCCCACCAGTATCTCAATCTTTCCTTGTCAGTGTCTTCTGCTTTCACCTAAATCCTGTGAAAAGGTCTATTTGAAGGTAATATATATAAATACAATTGATTTTTGTATTTTATATGTATACCAAGCTCTCACAATATTTTTTATGGTTTTTACATTTTCCTACTGATACAGTCCTATCATCTATGAATAATGACAAAAGTTTGATTTCTTTCTATTGCCTTATTGTGCTGTCTTGGCCCTCCACTGTTAATCATTTAAAAGAAACAACAAAAAGCAAACAGAGTTTATTCTAATTTTTCTCATCTTTTTATTAGAGAATTTTTAGGTGTATAAGAAAATCATGCAGAAAGCAGAGTTCCCATACACCCCTACAGCACACAGTTTTCCCTGTTATTAATATTGTGCATTGATGTCTTACCTTTATTATAAGTGATGAAAAAATATTACCATTACACTATTAACTATAATCCATAGATTACACTAGGTTTCACTCTTTGTGATGTACTATTCTATGTTTATTTTAAATTTTTATTTGTTAAAAATACCTCATTGTGATTATAATTTACATTGCTCAAAGGACTAATGAAATTGAGCATCTTCACATGTGATTGTTTTTCACTGTCTATCATTTTTGGAGTAATGTCTATTCTGGTCCTTTGACCATTTTTTAATGGGAATGTTTATCTTTTTGCTGTTGTAATGAAAGTGTTCTTTATACATTCTTAACAGGTATATGATTTGCAAATATTTTGTCTCATTTTGTATATTGTCTTTATACTTTGTTGATGGTGTTCTTCGATAAAATGTTTAATTTTGATGAAGCCCACTTTATTTAATTAAAAACTATTTCTATTTGTGTCATATCTAAGAATCTATTTTAAAATCTAAAGTCATAAGCATTTAACCCCTATGTTTTTTCCTAAGAGTTTTATAGTATTAGCTCTTACGCTAAGGTCTTTGGTCCATTTTGAGTTAATTATTGTATATGGTGTGAGGTAAGGGTCCAATTAGTTTATTTTGCCTGAGAATATCCATTTGTACCAGCATCATTTTTTGAAGAGATTATTCTTTCTCCATCAAATGGCCTTGTCACTTGTTGCCGGTCAGGCTCTGGGTCCGTGAAAACGGTGCCGCGGATGAGAAAAAAGGAATAAGACAAAGAAAAGAAAAACTGGGATCAGGGGACTCTCCGTCCGAACTGGAGAGAAGAGCCCAGCCACACCATAGAGCATGGCTTTTATTTGGTTTTTGAATCAATAGATGACAGTTTATATTCTTGAAGGGTTTACATTAAATCAATAGATGACAGTTTATATTCTTGAAGGGTTTACATTCCTGCATGTAGCAGATGTTGTAAATCTTATCTAACATAGAAACTCAGGATGATTCCCCACCCAGCTACTATAAGATCCTGTCTCATTATCATGAGACTAGGTTCTTATCTCCTACATTCCAAAGTGATCTGCTTATTGTAGGTAGTCATGGCCTTTGAAACTCCATCAGTCACTCTGTCAAAAATCAATTGAATATATACATGCATGGGTTTAGTTTTGGACTTTCAATTCTAACCCATTGGTCTATATTCTATGTCTATCCTTTTTCCAGAACCATCTTGTTTTGATTACTGTTGCTTTGCAAAACATTTTGAAATAGTGACTTATGGGTTCTCCAACTTTGTTCTGCTCTTCCAAGATAGTATGGCTATTTGATGTCCCTTACAACTCCATATATATTTTAGGGTCATGTTTTTCTATTTTCTAAAGAAGGCCATTGGGATTTTCTATGGGGATTCATTAAATATGTTGATCAGTGGTATTGCTTCTTAACATTATGAAATCTTTGAATCCATGAGTACAGGATAACTTTCTATTTATTTAAGTCTTTGTGAATTACGTTCAGCAATGTTTTGTAGATTTCACTATATACACTTGCATATCCTTGTCTAAATTTACTCCAAAGCATATGATTATTTTCATACTTTTACATGGTTTTTAAAATGGAATTAATTTCATAATTCCTTTCTCAGATCGTTCATTGCTAGTTTATAAAAATAAAATTGAATTTTGCCCATTGATCTTGTATCCTGCACCTTTGATGAATTATTACCTCTGATATTTTTGTGGATTCTTTGGGATTATCAATATATAAAATCATGACATCTATGAATGGAGATAATTTTGCTTCTTTTTCAACTATTTATATCCTGAATAAATTTGAAATTAGATGGTTTTAAACAAATATATCATTAGATGGTTTTTTAAAATCACCATTGTAAAACCAACTAACAAATTTTGTTTAATACAATCTTATTTGAATTGGTAAATGATGTGGTTTTTTTAAAAAAAAATACCAATAATGTTGGTCCTGAAAAAGACATTTCAGTAACAGTAGTTAATTTTTAAATATTGAAGTTTTGTTACATGGTCATAATAATTTGTCAACTATAGCAATTCTTAAAAATGAAAACAAATTTAGTTAATTAGTAAAATTTTAAAACATGATTGATGAATCTGCTAAATTAAAATGAAGAAAGTAAACGTTATAATACAATTTGTTTTGGATATAAATAATCTATTTAAACCTAAATTATTGTGAGATTTAATATGTATACCTTTCCATTTTTCAACTACTTCTGTGGTATTAGGAAAAATAAACCATTTAAAAATTTAAAAGCATGTATATAGTGATGCACATTTTCCCTTTAGCCTCATGGTGTAAAATGTCTCAGTCAGACACCCTTCATGTCCCAACTTCATGTGCCAAGAAGGTCCAAATATTTTGTACATAAATTTCACAATTGTATATGTGCCTCCTTACTCTCTAAATCTATATTGAGATTTCTCACAGAAACAACCTGATGTATGCAACAAATACAACAGCATGCTATTACCTCCAGCCATAAAACCTGCAATAAATGCATACTTTTACAAAATATTGTATGATAAAGTTAAGAATTAAAGAATGCAATCATTTCAGAAAATGTAAAGTTCTATGTTTGTGGTTTAAAAAAGAAGTCTAACCAGGCAAAATGCCCTCTTCAGTATCAGGTTCACAAATGAAGCTTTTTACTCACCCTACTACATCTGAGCTGTCCCAAAGCCAGGGAAGCGCCTATGGGGTGGGTGCTTGAGGAAGAAAGCCCTTGTACTCACGATGAATGCAAGGCCAGCTTCAGTGAAAATGAACACCTTGGCATTTTGTTCAGTATCTAAGGGGCCAGTTGGTCAGAAAAGGCAGGTGAAGATTCCCCCTCTCAACCAACCGGGCACATCACAGTTATCTTTGAGATCACAGTTTATTGGTGTCCATTCTCCCCACCATCTCTCTGGATCACTTGAATTTCAGGGTTCAGATTATTTATTCCATAATTGTAGGAAATTCAAACAGAAATGGAGGCAACTATTTCATACCTTGAATGGAGTGGATCTTGATAACAGGAAATAAAGTACAAGCTCAATATATAAAAGTAAGTTGCTTTCCTGTATGCCAACAATGAAAAATCATGATCTGAATTAAAAATAAAATTATTTAAACAGCAACAAAAATATGTAGGTGTGATATGCATGCAGGAAACTATGAAATGCTGTTTAAAGAAACCAAAAAAATCTAAATAAATGAAGAGTTATTGCTTGTTCATGATGAAAAGATGCAAAATTGTTAAGAGATCAATTTTGGCCAACTTGGTCTTTAGATTCAATCCCATTCCAATATAAATCTCAGCAGCAATTTTGTAGAAAAGAAAAATCTATTTCTAAACATAGAAGAGCCTACAAAACCCTAGTGAAGAACAAAGTTGAAGAACTCACACTTTCTGATTCATAACTTTTTGTAAATCTACATTAATCAGGACAACATGATAAAAGTGAAAGTATAGACACAAAAATAAATGGAACAGAATAGAGAGCCCAAGAATAGACCTATGCAAATATAGTCAACTGGTCTTTGCCAAAGGAGGAAAGGCAATTTAATTCAAGAAGGATGTCTTTTCAACAAACAGTGGTGGAATAATTGAATATTTGTAGAAAAAAATAAACACAGACACAAACTTAACTGACTACAAAACACTACATTCAAAATAGCTTAAGACTTAATTGTAAATTGCAAAGCTAAAAAAATTCTTGAATATAGGAAAAATCTATGTGACTTTGGTTTTGGTGATAACATCTTATACAACACAAATATCATGATTCATGAAAGAAATTTATAAGGTGGATTTTATTAACATTAAAATTTTATTCACTAAAAAATACTGTTAACACAATGAAAATGCAAACCACATGCTTGGATAAAATATTGGCAAAATACATATCTGAAAAAGGCCTTGTATCTAAATATGCAAAAAATAATCACAAAAATCTATAAGAAGAAATCAGCTCAATTAAAAGGTAGTGATGGTAGCACAACATTACATTAGTGGTTAATATAATTGAATTACATGCTTCAAAAAAGTCTAAAAATTTCAATAGGACTGTAACCGTTGGGGAATTTGATGTATTTATGAATTCCAAAAATATAATTGAATCATGCTTGTAAACTGATCTGTTAATCTAGGCATGATTAGGTTAGGATTAGGGCATTGAGCCCCACCCCTTGGTGGGTGGGGAATTGAATATAAAAGGCAAGGCAAAGGACAGTTGAAGTAGTCTTTTGAGAAGAAGTTTTGATGTTGGAAAGAAGGCCCCAGGAGAAGAGAAGCAAGCCGTTTGCCTGATCGTCTACAGCTGACCTTGTGGAGGAAATAGGAGCTAAGCCCAGAGAGAAACGCAGCCCCGGGAAGAGAGGAACCCAAAAGCCTGAACCCTGGCAAACACCGGCAGCTGTCTTGCTCTAACACGTGGCAATGGACTGTGGTGAGAGAAGAAACTCAACGCTTTATGGCCTGGTATCTGTGAACTTCTACCCCAAATAAATACCCTTTATAAAGACCAACCCATTTTTGGTATTTCACATTAGCACCCCTTTGGCTGACTAATACAAGGGCCAATTCAGAAGACAATATACAAGTGGATAATAGTTGTACATAAAGATATTCATCATCCTTATCATTGTGAAAAAGCAAATTAAACCCAAATGAGGGACCACTACACACTTATTCAAATGGATAAAATGAAAAAAAGAAAGAACACTAATTGCTGATGAGGATGCAGAACAGGAATTCTCATTTGATGTTGCTGGAATATAAGTTGGTACAAGTTGGTAGACAGTTTGACATTTCTATCAATGCTAAATACAGTATCAACATATAATCCAGTAACCACACTCCTATTATTTACACAACTAATTTAAAACATGTTCACACAAAAACACCACCCAAATATTTACAGAAACTTTACTTATAATGGTGAAAAACTTGAAGGAGTCATGGTATCATTCAATAGGAAAAAGATAACCAAAATGTGGTACAGCAATCCATTGAGATACTATTCAGTGTTGAAAAGGAATTAGTTAGTAAGTCATTCAAATGAACAAATCTTTAATGCATATTGCCAAGTGAAAGAAGCCAATCTGAAAAGGCTAAATACTGAATGGGTCCAACAATATGACATTCTGGAAAGGCAAATTTTAGAGAATATAAAGGCATACTTCATTTTACTGCAATTATTTTACTGCATTTTGTGTTTTTAAAAAATTGAAGCCACATGGCAAGCCTCCTTTGAACAAGTCTATTGGCACCATTTTCCAACAACACATGCTTGTTTCATGTCTCTGTCACATTTTAGTTATTCTTGACACTTCTGTAGCAGTTTTTGTTTGTTTTAGTTACAATTGGAGCATTTTTAAATTATGAATATCAGTGATTCCTTACTGTCATTGCATGGGTATTTACTCGAGACCTTCCATTCCATTGATCCAATGGCTTTTGCTGCTTGTTAGTGAGGGGTATTAATTTATGGAAGATGCTAAATCATAATCTGAACAAAGAAGCCAGTCTCAGCTTTTGTGTTCTTTAAGAAACTTTAAAAAATCTTATTCTGGAGACTATGGACTTGCAAGTCCTTATTTACACATCTAGGTTATCTCAGAATAAAAGCAAGGTCCTGAAAACACAAGAGCATTTAGTATAAACCATACATTGAAAAGAGAATAAGTGAATACCTGGGCACCCTGCCCATTAGATGAAAAATGAAGGCACCCCATGTTGGAAAGTGGGACTTTCAAGGGAAATATGACTTGATTTCAGGTGCTGGTGAACCTCTAGTCACACAGTATCTGATTTCTTCCAAGGGCAATATATGGGGGGAAGGATAATGCATGATGGAAACCACAAATATGTCTTCATCAAAGACAATAAGTTGTATAGCAAAATTCTACAGCCTATGGTATAGAAGTAGTCAAAAAGAAAGGATAACATGGAATGTATAAATTGACCAAATCTCCTATGTTTACCTTACTTCCAAAGTGTCAGAAAACCCCTATGTCCCAATAGGGACAATGCAAATAGTTGAAATGTGGCTACTGTGTCTGAAGCAGCTTAGTGGTTAGGATGAGAATGTTCAGCTCCCCACAGACCTGTTGACCAAAGTCCATTGTGAGGCCATGGATCTGGGGGATGAATGAAGCAGAACAACTCCCACGACCAAAGCTCAACTGGAAATGGTAATCTCTGTGAACACCAGTGGAGGAAATGACACCCAGAGATGAGATGTGCTTTGTCCCCTGGCACAATGTCTCAATGCTCCAAGATCCCAGGAATTTAGATGGATAATATCAATTTTATAAACATGAAAATTGATATTTTCATGCTTATTTATATGAAACATCATAAGTATACTTGGATGTATCATTGACTCCAAGGAGCAGTTAAGAGTCAAGCTTTGGGAAGGAAAGGACCCAGGACAGGTCCAGGGACTTCAGTAGCAGGAGTTTATAGAAACTTGGTCTAGAGTGAATATGATTCAATCACCAGTGACAACTAATCTCAATGTCTCAGTTTTTAATACTTGGAAGGAGAATGTGATTCAGATGTTTTGGGTGACATGTATTCCCTTGAAAAATATAGTAGTGTTGGGGATGGGGATTGTGGTGCAGACATGCCTCTACAGCATCCCACTGGCTTTGGGTGGAGGATGTTCTGGGAGTTAGGGGGCATGCCAAGCTATGCTAATGATGCCAACCATTTTCATAATGCCTTTTATATTAAAATACTTTCTACTTAACTGCATGTGAAACAATAAGGGAAAACAAATTTTATGACATTTTACAACTCTATTCACATTCAAAGTAGAGAGTCTTCAAAAATCAATGGTAATTGTATTTAGTTATTTTGTTGGCTTCAAATTTGAAGAAGATTTGGACCACAGAAGGGTTACAGCAGTGGCAGAGGAGGGTCATTGGTGTGGGATGTCAGAGATGGGGGATGCATCAGAGGATGTTTACCTGGGGCATACTTATAAAGCATATGAATGTGATCAACATTTGTGGGGCATTGTCACAATGGGTGGATATCCACACAATAACCAAATAAATATAGAATTCTCATTCTGGGGAGCTCTGCCACATTCTCTAATGGGGCAGCGAGGATCCCCTGAGTACAGGGGCAGAGACTAGTGAAAGAGGATGGACAATTGACAGGTCCTTCATTGTGATGACTGTACTTATGAACCTTTACTATTGAAATTGAAACTTAGCATAGTATTATTGGGTGTCTAAGTGTTACCTCCTGAGAACCTCCTTGATGCTCAAATGTGGCCTCTCTCTAAGCCAAATCTCAGTGTATGAAAGCATTACCTTCCCCCCAGTGTGGGACATGACTCCTGGGGATAAGCCTCCCTGGCACTGGGGGATTACTACCAAGCACCAACCAGCAATTCAACTGGAAAAAGGCCTTGACTGAAAGGGAAAAGGGTAAAGAAAAATGAGTTTATAGGGCTAAGAGATTTCAAAGTGGGTTGGGAAGTCATTTCAGAGGTTACACTTATGCAAGTCTCAGCAGGAACTCATAGACTGCCAAAGAAAATATTTTCTCAAATAGTGGGGCTCCTGAGGGCTCTGGAGACATCCAGACACTATAGGCATGGCAGAGAGCTCAGGACTTTGGCAGCCTGCCAGTGGGCCCTACTTTAGGGTTTATGTTCCCCAGTGGGATAAAGTTATATTCAGCTGTGTTTTCCCTACACATGGCTCTGCTGCTCCTCTATTTGAACCTAGTTAGTACCAGAGTTGATAGTTGTATGTCCAAGAGACTTGAATCTTTGTGCTGTCCATGTGCCAGTTGGGTCCTGAATCTCAACACACTTGCAACACTTACTCTCCAGTTCATTGGACTCACCCAGGACAACTAACAAAGAGAAGATGGCTGACAATGACCATTTCAAGGAAAATATAGAGTCTGCAACAGCAAATAAGAAAGTCCCATTCATCTGCCCCATAGGACTTAAACCCCCTCTCAATTAGAGATGGAGTGAGCATCACCATCACGGAATCCTCAGGATTGGGAAGTGGATGATGGACTAGAGGAGACTTATAGTTGTTCTACTGTAGACTTGTGATCCTAGCAATGGAAGAACTTTGGTCATGGATGTGGAGGCAGTGACCACTGGAGATTCTGAGGGGAAGGAGAGGGAAAAATAGGTGTAATTTGGGGGAATTTTGAGGACCTGGAAATTATCCTGAATGACATTTCAATGACAGATACAGACCATTATATATCATATAATAACTTGCAAAACTGTGCAGAAGAGAGTATAAACTATAATCATTGTTTAGTGGCAATGTTCCAAGATGTGTTCATCAATTGTGACAAATGTACTCACTAATGAAGGATGTTGCTGATGTGGGAAAGTGTGGGAGGGCTAGGGAGTGGGGCATATGGGAATCCTCTTCATTTTTGTGTAACATTTATGTAATCTAAGTTACTTTTTAAAAATAAAATAAAAAGAGTATATTTAAAAAGGAAACAATGGTCTAGGTTGCTGAGTTCTCACTTCAATTATTTTTAACACAAATTTTCCATCCTGTGTTAGTTAAAACAAATATTTATCCTGATTTTTCAACATAGGAGTACATACCAAATATGTTCAACTGAGGTATCGTTACAGATAATCTGATAATACCTTCATCTTTTATGGCTGAAAATGTCAATTCACACCTAAACATGTTTCATTCTTTTAAAAAATGAGCAGTCTTATTACTAATTATCAAGAGAAGGTCTAGGACAATTAGTAACATATGTACTTAAAAGTTGAATGGGGTTTTGATTCTAGGTCTAATATTTATCCCATGAGATATGCAGTCATTTCTAGGTAAGAATCAAGTTAGGTATAAATCTGCCTCATCCATGAGATAAATATAAATTTTTTAAAAAATTACGAGCATTGTTCTTCCTGAAATAACTTCCTTTTAAAAAAAAATTTATTATAAGAGATTTGTAAGGACTATTTGTAAGAATTACTTCCACCCAACTTTGCTCTTCCTCTGTTAGGCCCTGTTAATCTTATATTAGCCTTGCAGCAATAGCCAACTGATAAGAATAGAAATCAGTTAGCAGCTATGGTCAGAAGCTAAACACAAAATTTAGAACCCCCGCAAACTGGAATTTTCCAGTTTTATTGCAGACTCAGTAGGGTAGTAGAAAGAACTTAACTGCATTTTAATTCACTAAAATAGTGAAATCTATACCTCTGGGTGGGATTTAGACACTGCTTTCTGTACATGTGATGTATGACCAAGCATGTTACAGCATGCACTGCTATAGAGCAGGTACAAGATGAAACCCCTCCCTACCTGTCAATCTTGTAACCCAACCCTTTGAACTCCACACTTAAAGAAGCCAATATAATGTTACTACTTTTGCATTTGGGGAGGCTGATTTGAGTCATTCCCCTTATATTTTACAGCTGAGCAGGTAAGTAAGCCTAGAAAGAAAGGATCCTCATGCCAGACTGATATAGGAAGCTCTGAGAGACAAGCCCTATGCCAGCATATAGCTGAGATCAGAAGAAGCTGGGCCCACGAAGCATTAAGAGGAAGGAGGAAGGAGAGAACAGGCAGAGATTGCCTGCAATCTTGCTTCAACATGTGGTAGCTGACTGTATTAGTCAGCCAAAGAGGAGCTCTTGGAAAGTATAAGAAATCTGTTGGCTTTTATAAAGGGTATTTATTTGTGGTAGAAACTTACAGTTACAAGGCCCTAGAGAGTTCAACATAAGGTTAGTTCCTCACCAATGTCTGTTGCCATGTGTTGAAGCAAGGTGGTACATACATTAGTTAGGGTTCAGCCCTCCTCCTTCCTCTTAAGGTTCTGTGGGCCCAGCTTCTTCTGATCTCAGCTGTAGACTGAAGGGATCATTTCTTTCCTGGCTCAGGTGCTCTGGTCTCTTCACAAAGTCAGCTGTAAACTAGCAGGCAAATGTCTCATCTCTCTTCCCAGGGCTGCAGGATCAAAGCTAAAAAGTTCTCTCCTCTGCTGTGTCTACAGAGTTCTCTCTATTCTTCAGTGTCTTCTCTTATGTGTTTTATTCTGTGTAAGTGTCTATTTATATAGCCAACCAAGTTAGTGGGGACTCAACCCTGACCATGTCCTAATGATGTGGTCAAATCCAAGCCCTAATCTTAACATAATTGAGTACTATAAAAATTTTGAATTTAATATAATCACACCCTGAGAAACAGACCAGTTTACAAACATAAACTATATCTCTTTTTGGAATTTATAAATAATATCTAACTGCCACACTGACTTTGGTGAGAAAGTAGCTCATATGGTGCCTTGAGTTGGACTCTTTAGGTCCTTATAACTGTAAAATTTTACCACAAATAAATACTCCTTATAAAAGTACAGATTTCTGGTACTTTGAATAAGCACCCCTTTGGCTGACTAACACAGTTCCAAAATAGAAAAGGGCAACTTAAGTGGTAGTAAAATCACACGGTGCATTGGCAGACTCTTCCCACATCCCTCATCAGCTCATCAAGGAGCTATCTCATGCTCCCAATGCAAGTCCCAGATCCTAGTTCTGGAAAGAGCAGAGTAAACCTTGTGCACATACTGGCTGAATGTATGTCTCAGACAATCTTACTGATGGTGAACTGAATCAGAGCTCCTTTCAGGTTTAATATCCCAGAGTATTATGAAAGAGCAATCAGGTCACAGCTGGGTAAAAAGTGTAGTAGACACTGGGATATGCAGTGTGGAAAAAGGGATCAGGAAAAGAAACTGTTTCCTAGGGATAGGGGTTTGGTAAGATCTGCATGTATGCAAGCCCATAGGTCAGATCCGTGTGTATTCTTTAGATGCATTACTAGGAAGGCTGAACCCGAAGAAGAGAAGTCCCAGAGACTAATCTGAAAAGACCATGAAGGGTGTTTTCTTTTTCTTTCTATTTGTTCTCTCTTGATATTCAAGGAAAACTCTTTTTATTATACAAGAATGGATACCTCAGTGACTAAACTCCAGAAGTAACATATGAAAATATTAAAATGTACAGTGAGCAGCAAGATTACCAGATATGTAAACAAAAACAGAAAGTAATGGTTCATGAAAAGAGCCAAAAGGAACAATTATAATCCAACAAAAATAAAGTTCAGATTTTGGAAAGACCAGGTAAAAATAATAAGAATATTATCTTAAATATGCTCACAGAGCTAAAGGAAAACATGAATCAAAAACTAAAGCAAATTAAGATAACAATAGATAAATTAAAAACCAATTTCACAGAAGAAATACAAATCATAAAAAGGAACCAAAGAGAAATACTGGAGAAGGAACACCACAGGAACAGAAAAAGGCAACCTACCCAAAGGGAGAAAATATTTGGCAACCATATATCTGATAGGAGCCTAATATCTTGCATATATAAAGAAATCGTATACCTTGAAAATAAAAGGACAAACAACCCATTTAAAAAATAGGCAAGTGACCTGAAAAGACACTTCTCCAAGGAAGATATACAAATGGCTAAAAAGCACATGAAAAAAGGCTCAACATGGCTTGATATCAGGGAAATGCAAATCAAAACTACAATGAGATACCATCTTACACCCATCAGAATGGCAGCTATTAAAAAAAACAGGAGACACTAAATGTTGGAGAGGATGTGGAGAAATAGGAATCTTCATCCACTGCTGGTGGGACTGCAGTATGGTCCAGCCACTGTAGAGGACAGTTTGGCGGTTCCTCAGAAAACTAACAATAGATCTTCCGTATGATTCAGCAATTCCACTGCTAGGTATATACCCAGAAGAACTGAAAGCAAAGACACAAACAGATATATGCACATCAATGTTCATAGCGGCATTGTTCACCATTGCCAAAAGTTGGAATCAGCCCCGGTACCCATCAACAGACGAATGGATAAGCAAAATGTGGTACATACATACAATGAAATATTACTCAGCTGTAAGAAGGAACAAAGTGCTAACACATGGAATAACGTGGATGAATCTTGAAGACCTTAGGTTGAGTAAAGCAAGCCAGGCACTGAAAGATGAACAGTATATGACCTCTCTGATCTGAACTGAGGAAAGTGAGCAGTCTGTGAGAACCATTGTCTGAAAGATAGGTTAACAAAGGAGAGTAAGAGAAGAGCAGGCTTTGAGCCATCACCCATACGGACATAATCTATGGTAAAGGGATAGAGTGTGGATGCATGTTGGGGGATGGGGCAGATGAGTGGTGGTGTTTCTGGGTTTGGTGGTGCAGCACTGGGGGGTGGGTGGATTAGGAAGGGCAGGTTCAAATCCCCAAGGCATGTAACTGTGAATCTTGACATTCCATAGGTAGGGAGAGGGTGGTATCATGGGCCCTGGGGGGCTGGGGGGAAGGGAACAGTCAAGATCTAATGGGGTGTTTGGTGGTCATGAGGAAGGTTTTTCATTACCTTACAGTAATGGACACAGGCCATGGTAAATATCATCAAAATTATTAAACTGTATCATCTAAATTGTAAACTATACTGTAAATGATTGACAATGTTTAGTTGCTATATTTTGCTATCTGTATAGCAGTTATAACAATACTAACATTTAAAAAAAAGTGGGGGGTTAATATGGGGTTGGGAAGGGGTGGGTTGGTATCTGAGAGTCTCCGGCACTCCGTATGTGACTTTCCTGTGACCTACAACTTCTTTGAAAATCAAATGAAAAATTGGGAGACAATGGGGATTAAGAGGGGGAAGGTGTCACGGCACACCAGACATCCAATAACACAGTGATAAAAGGAAGGAAAGAAAAAAAAAGAGAAAGGAAAAAAAAATGAATATATATACATACATTTTTAAGGCATTTCCTTTGCCTTTTTGCCCATTTTTTGAATGTCCCAATCCGCTAATTATATTTTATATTGTTTTGTTTTTTCTTTGATTATTTTTTTTCCTTCTTTTTTCTTTTAATTTTTTCCCCTGAGTTTCCTTATGTTTATCTCTTGCATGTAAGCTTATCATACTTGTTTCTTTTTCCTAGTAAGTGTATTTGATTATTTTATGGACTACATGTTCATGGAGGATTTGGACCACAGAAGGATTACAATGGGTACTGGTGATTATTGGTGATTATTGGTGGGGGGTATCTGGGAGGGGGGTTTCATGGGAATTTGTTCATCCGAATATACATGAAAGATATACAAAATCGTTCAAAAGATCAAAAGATGGGGCATGGTCACGAAGGGTGGACAATCACACAATAAATGAGGGAATCTGAATTCCTAGCCTGGAGAGCTCTGCCACAGTCTCCAAGGGAGCAGCAATAGTCCTCTGAGTGCAGGGACATTGTCTGTCAAAAGAGGATGACCCACTGATGTGTTCTTTTTACTGATGACTACCCTTGTGAGTCTTTGCTCTTGTAACTGAGACTTAGCCTGCAGTTGTGGGGTGCCTAAGGGTTGCCACCTGGAGTCTCCTTGTTGCTCAAATATGGCCTCTATCTAAGCCAAACTCAGCATATGATTGCATTACCTTCCCCCCAACGTGGTACATGACTCCCAGGGATGAGCCTCCCTGGCAATGAAGGATTAATACCAAGTGCCAACTGGCAACACAACTGGAAAAAGACCTTGAATTAAAGGGGGAAAATGTAAAGACAAATGAGTTCAAGTGGCTAAGAGACTTCAAAGAGAGTTGGGAGGTCATCCCAGAGGTAACTCTTACGCACACCTCAGTAGGAGCTCATAGAACATCTAAGTGCCTATCACCCCACACAGAGGGGCTCCTGAGAGCTCTGGAGACACCCAGGTCCTATATAAGTGGGGATAGACCCAGAGACTGATGCCTTATCAGTGGTATCTATTTTGCAATCTGTGCTCCTGAGAGTGACAGAATTGGACTCAAATAAGTCCTCCCTGCACATGGTACATCAGTCCCTTCTATTCAAACCTATATGTGATGCTGAAGTTTTTAGGTATACTTCCAGAGACTGGAGCCTCTGGCCTACCTATGTGCCAGGTGTGCATGGAATCTCGGTGGAGCTGCAACTCCTACCCTACAGCTCAATGGACTCATCCAAGTCACCTGGCGAGGAGACAACGATGGGCAATGGCCATCCCAGGGAATAGAGAGGGCCTGCATCTGCAGGCAGGATCATCCCACCCACCATATCCATGAGATATAAGTCCTCTCTCACTTGGAGGTGGAGTGGACATCACCATCCCAGTCCCCTCAGGATTGGGGGAAGAACTATGGACTAGAGTGGACTTGATGGTATTCTGTTGTTCACATATGGTTATTCTGGCAATGGAAGAAATTATAACAATGAGGTGGAGCCAGTGGCCACTAGACACTTTTGGGGCAGGGAGGGGACAAGCAGTTGAAATACAGGGGCTTCTTTGGGATTTGGAAGTTGTCCTGAGTACCTTTGTGGCAATGGATGTAGGCCATTTTAAATCAGCACACACCACTCAGAACTGTGTGGGAGAGATTGTGGTCTACAGTGTGAACTGTGGTCTATGGTTGGTGGCAAGGCCCCAGGATGTGTAAGTCCATTGAGCATGGTGGGCCACACTTGTGGGAGATGTTTGTGTGGGATGTGGTGGGAGGTGTGGGAGGTGGGAATCCCAGTGGTTTCTGTGTAATATTTTCGGTAATCTAAGCACCTCTTAAAATATATTTATATATATATAAATAACATTTTTGTAAGCAAATGCACATATATGCATATATATTTATATATCATTTTACAAATAGTGGTATGTATTGTCAAAATTTTGATTTTTACCCACAATAAAAAATAAATAAATTTTTTTTACAAGGATACTTAGATTAAACAAAGTCACATTAAAAATATAGGGAATTCTCATATACCCCACTCCCCAGACCTCCCATATTTTCCCACATTAACAACATCCTTCATTAGTGAGGTACATTCATTGCAATTCATGAATTTTGGAGCATTGCCACTATGCATGGATTAAAGTTCATGTAGTTTACCCTCTCTCCCACCCAGTCCTGTAGGTTATGGCAAGATTTATAATGGCCTATATCTGTCATTCAGGATAAATTGCCCCTGTATTACACCTGTTTTTCCCTTTCCCTGCTCTCAGAACCTCCAGTGACCACTGCCTCCACATCATTAAGCTTCTAGGGAGTATGTGAGTGTTCAACTTGCCATAGTGTGTTATATCAGTGGGTGGAATCCCACATAATGAGTGGCAAGGTGGTGGACTCCCATCCTGAGGAGGCCCACTGTGTTCTCAAATAGAGGGGCAGGAGTCTCTTGAGAGCATGGGCAGTGCCTAATAGGGGAGGGCAGACTAATATGTCAAACCCTCAGTGTTGTTGCAAGTAACTATGAATTTTTTCCATCAAGAAGTGAAGCCTGGTGGTTGCTGTGGGTCTCAAGGTGAGTGGGAGGGAGGAATAAAATAGATGGAACTGGGGGCATTTGGGGGGAGATGGAAGTGCGCTACATGATCTTGCTATGATAGATACAGGACATGTTGAATTGCATCAAAGTTTATAAAACCATATGGCCCAAATTGTAAATGATAATGTAAACCATTTACCATGGTTGGTAGCTATGTTTCAATATTTGTACATCAGTTGTAACAAATGTATCATCCACATACACAATGTTTTCAATAGGGGAAGGGGGAAAGGGGGAGGATGTTGGGTATATTGGAGTCCCTGTATTCAGTAAGTGATTTTTCTGTAACCCAAAACTTCTTTGAGGACAAAATTAATAAAATAAAATTAATATGTAAGACACTGGGGGAATAAACAGAAGACAATGGTACTGTACATATAGGACAACAGATCTTACAGTGATGAAAGGGAAAATGTTAAAAAAAAAGTTTAAAGTATTTGTTCATTATTTTTATTAAAATAAATCTTAAAAAAAAAACCACAGTGATATATCATTTCACACCCACCAGAACAACCATTAAAAATAAAGAGATGTTTGTGTGGGATGTGGTGGGAGGTGTGGGAGGTGGGCAACATGGGAATCCCAGTGGGTTCTGTGTAATATTTTGGGTAATCTAAGCACCTCTTAAAATATATGTATATATATATATATATATAAATAACATTTTTGTAAGCAAATACACATATATGCATATATATTTATATATCATTTTGCAAATGTTTGTATGTATTGTGAGAATTTTGATTTTTACCCACAAAAAAATAAAATAAAATAAAATAAAGAGAAAATTACAAATGCTGAAAAGGCTTGCTGGTGGGAATGTGAAATGGTATAGCCACTATGGTAGTTTGTTGGTACTTCAGAAAGTTAAGTATAGAATTCCCATATGACCCAGCAATCCCAATTTTAGGTATATTTCCAAAAGAATTGAAAGCAGGGATTTCAATGTTTGCAAACCAATGTTCACAGCAGTATTGTTCCAAAATGCCAAAAGATGTAAGCAACCAAGTATACATCAACTGATTAGCAGATAAACAAAATGTGGTATACATATACAATGGAATATTATTCAACTGTTAAAAGGAATGAAGTTCTGATACATGCAACAAGATGGATGAACCTGAAGACATCATGCTGAATGAAATATGCCAGATACAAAAAGGACAAATAAAGTATGACCTCACTGATCTAAAACAATTAGCATAAGGAGACTCTTAGAGTCAGAAGCTAGAATATAGGTTACCATGGGATGAGGTGGGGTAGGGAATGAGGAGTTAAGGTTTAAAATGTAAAGAGTTCCTATTTGAAATGATGGAAATGTTTTGGTAATGGATGGTGGTAATGGTAAGTACAACAATGTGTAAATAATTAACATATGAATCTGAATGTGGATATGTATTAGTCTGCCAAAGGGGTGCTAATGCAAAGTACCAGAAATCTGTTGGCTTTTATAAACTATTTACAACACCCTAAAGAGACCAACTCAAGGCTGCTTTCTCACCAAAGTCAGTTGCCAAGTGTTGAAGCAAGATGGCGGGTGATCTCTGCCTGGTCTCTCCATCCTGGCCTTCCCCTTCCTCTCAAGGCTCCATGGGGGTGAATGGCTCATTTCTCTTCCCAAGGCTTTAGCTGTTTGAGCCTTCTCATTTCTGTCACATGGCAGGCAGGATCAAAATGACAAATTTCTTTCCTCTTCTATGTGTCTTTTGAGTGAGTGTCTGTTTATATCAGCACATTAAGGGGACAAGGAATCAATTTGAATCATGTCTAATCTTAGAAGGTAATTTAATCAAGGGGTCCTCAACTGAATCCACTATAAACAAAGACATTAAACCCAGAAGAATAGATTAGTTTACAAGCATAATATTTCTCTTTTTGGGATTCATAAATAATCTCAAACTGCCACAGGATAAAAGGAAAAATGTTAATTGTAAATATGGTACTAGAATAAAAAGAAAAATAAAAAATCCATGAAACTTCACTACACAAACAGTGTACCCTAAGTTAAACCTTGGACTATATTAAATAATACAATTATTTTAAAATGTGATTTCATTCATTGTAACAAATGTAATAGTGGGGTATATAGGAACCCTATATTTTATGCATGCCTGTTCTATAAACCAAAAACTTCAACTTCCCTAATTAAAAAAAAAAAAAAAATGAAAAGGGAACAACTGAGTCAAATGTAGCTGATGGAGTAAATTAGATGGGGATAAAATGATCTTTTTGGAGTAATGAAAATGATTTAAGAAATTAATTACAGGGAGAATTGTGGAAACATGGCTGATGGGGTAGGCAAATAAAGCCCAGCACTCACTAAAATGACTGAGAGGGCACCAAGGGCTGCCTTGTTGACCTGCTTTGGGGTACAGCAGACCAGGACACTGCTTCACAACTCCTAGGAGAGTTACAGACAGAGAGGAAGAGACTAAGCAGCAAGCTGTGAGTTAATAATCTTCCTCACCACCATGAAGGCCTCCCTGCCCCACCCACAAAATATTGAGCAAGGTTAAAACCCCTGGCAAATTGCATCTGACTGAAAGGAAAGCAGACATCTTCCTCCTGGCCAGCTCCTTTAGATATATATAGAGGGGCGGGGGGCATGCTCTGGGTCATCTAGGAGGGTACTGGAAAGATAAGGAAGCCAAAGAAAAATCTTGAGTTTCTCACCCCTGTGGTTGGAAATGGCAATATACCCCACCCTCAGAACAGAGAGACTAGGTGGAGCTGCTGGCTCCCTACTCCAAACAGAATGTGACAGCAACATCACTGGGAGGAGGAGGGGTCTGGGAGCATGAGAGTGGTGTTGTTTTTTTGTGGTTATTTTAGACAGCTGAGCTCCCTTGGGTGTCAGAAACTACCCTGATGTGACAGGGATAGGGGACAGGGATCTCCTCAGGCAGGCTGCCATGCCCAGCAGCCTATGTAAAGAGAGGAATTACATTAGAAATGAGGCAGAGATAACAGATTAAACAGCTGGACTGCAGGAAATCTAAACTGCCTGAGGGAAAAGGGGCAGATAGCCTTCTGAAAGGCTCTCTAACCCAAGGAGACAGATTAGCTCAGTAAAAGACTTCTGGCCTACCATATACAATGTCCCTGGTTTGATCCCTGGCTCCTCTATCAGGATTTATACAGGAGTATCTGGCATGCAGCTGAAACTTTACGACATGGAACATATTGACATTCTCTTTGTATTAGCTTTTTTTGGATCTCTCATTAAAAGAAAAAAATTCCTTTTTTTATTTTCCTTATTTTACTCACTAAAACCTGGCTTTAAACCTGCAGAGGACAGGCTGCAGGGTGATTGACTGGTGAATAACAGCAGCCTGAGAAGATCCCTAGGGGTCTAAGAGAAAAGGCTCTTTTTCTATGTGTATCATTGTTTTGTGACTTTTTTTTTTTTTGCCTTCTTCCACTTTTTAAAAAAATAAGCAGCTGCTGTCTTTTTTCTGCTTCTTGTTTCCCCTTCCTCTCTGTTTGTGTTTGTTTTTTCTATTTTCTTTTGTTTACCAATTTTTCTACCTATGCTATTTCTTTTCTCTCCTTCATCTTTATATTTTTTGTTTTCTGTTGTTCTTTCATTCCCCCTCTTTTTGCTTGGTCTTCAGTTTTTCTTGTTCTCATTTATCTCTCCCTCCTACATTCTCTGTTTTCTTTCTTTTATTATATTTTTTTCTTTCTTTCTCTCTTTTACTTTTTCTTTTCCCCTCTTCTCATCAGTCTGGCCTTTTAAGTCATTCTATACTTTTCTCTATTCTGTTTCTTGTTTCATTGTTTCTATTCCACATTTCTAATCTCATTCCTCTATACTTCTTACTCGGGTTAATTATTCAATTTCCTAGGTCTTGTATAGTCCCTCTCCTACCTTATACTATGATTACGACTAATATTTGTTTTCTCTTCCTATCTTTTCCTATTTCTCTGGTCCTCACTTTCTTTTCAAGGGGACATAGGCAACAGCAATGAAATAGAATAAGAGGAAAGAAGTGTCAAAGTGAAACCTTACCACACTTAAAAACAACAAAATAAAACCATAGAGTAGACAGAGAAGCTAATCAACCTCTACAACTGAATAAACCCAACAAGAAAAACAGATGCCTAGACACCAACAAAAAATTCCAAATGATACTAAGAAACAGGGAGACATGGCCCAGTACAATGAACCAAGTGAAAAACAGGAGGAGATGCAGGTTATAGAAAAACTAATCAAAGATGTTCAAACAAATATCATGAATCAATGAAGTGAAGGAAGAGATTAAGGATATTAAGAAGACACAGGGAGAAAATCCTAAAGAAATCATAAACATACATAAAAAATAATGGAATTATGATGATGAATGGCACAAATCAAGAAATCAAAAATACACTGGAAGAACATAAAAGTGATTTGAACAGGCAGAAGAAAGAATTAGTAATGTGGAAGACAGTACATCTGAAATCAAACAGATAATAGAACAGATAGATATTTTTTAAAATTCCATCAGGGACTTAGGGATTTGAACAACAACATGAAATCACAAACATATGCATTATAGGCACCCAAGAAAGAGAAGAGAAGGGAAAGGGGACAGACAGAAGGAGTGTTGGAGGGAATAATGGCTGAAAACTTCCCAAACCTATTGAGGGAGAGAGAGGTACATGTCCAGTAAGCACAGCACCCCCCAAAAACAGTATAAATACCAACAGGCCTACTACAAAACATATACTTGTCAAACTGTCCAATGCTCAAGACAAAGAGAGAATACTGAAATCAGCAAGAGAAAAGAGAACCATCACATACAAGGGAAACTTGATAAGATTAAATGATGATTTCTTATCTGAAACCATGGAGGCAAAAAGGCAGGGGTATGATGTAGTTAAGGTGCTAAAAGAAAAAGCACTTCCAGCCAAAAATTCTCTATCCAGCAAAGCTGGCATTCAAAAATGATGTAAAGTTCAAAATATAAAAAGATAAACAGAAATTAAAAGAGTATGTCAATAAGAAACCTGCACTTCAAGAAATACTAAAGGGAGACCTGCAGGTTGAAATGAAAACAGGAGAGAGAGAATTGGAGGAAAGTGTAAGAACAACTAAAAAGACAAAAATAGAAATAAAAACAATATATGACATACATAAACCCAAAGAATATATGGCTAATTTAAGTAATTCCTTTACAGTAATAACATTGAATATTAGTGGATTAAACTCACCAGTCAAAAGACACAGATTGAGAGTTGGAAAGATGGCATCAGTTTAAGTGGGTACTCACCATCTCTCTCACAAAAAAGTGGCTGAGTGGGGGCAAGATCCTTCCCCAGTGAGCTGTTTTGGGAACCCACAGAGCAGGAGGCTCCAGGGCATCAATCTGGAGGGAGCTTGACAAAGAGCTACATTGCTCAAGGTAAAACCATGAGTTTATCTCCCCTGTGGCTAGAAATGGTAGATGGCCAAGCCCCACTCTCAAGGAAAAAAGCCTCTGTGAGCCTTGAATCCTGCCAGCCACCCAGCGGGAAGGAGTGTTCTTAAAGAGTGGGAGGTTTCTGACAAAGGGTAGAAAGGGGTTTTATTTCTGTGGATTTGGTTACCTGGACCCCCTTTGAGCTTTGGGGAGCATACTGACAGACTCAAGGTGGCATGAGGAAGAGGGGAGAGGCAAATCTGCTGAGACAGCCTGATTTACCTAACCATCCATGGATAGAGAAACTTGGCCAGGGAGAGTGCAGTCAGGCAATTGACTAGTCCTGTGCTGAAAACTACTTGAAATTTTTCAAGTCCCCTAAGGGAGGCAAGCAGTAGGAAGTGCTTTATAAGCTTCCAAAAGCCTATTTAGGGTCCCCTGGGAGAAGAGGATGGTCTGGAAGAGGGTTGAGAGTCATTTTTCTATGGTGAGTTCAGTCACCAGTGTCTCATTTGAATTTCAGAAGGGAATGTGTCCTGACCAGGAGAGGTGAGGGGGGATCCGCTCACACAGACTATTGCATATGGCCACCCTGGGAGAGAAAGAAATAAGAATAGAAAGGAGTCAGGGACAGACAGGTTCCTAATCAGCAGGAATCTACCCAACTGCAAAGAGTCAAACCTACCAGAGGGAAAGTGACTGGATAGGTTTCTGAAGAGTTAACAGACACAATGAGAAAGTTTAGCTCAGTAGAGGAGTCTCCACCTTGAATATATGAGGACCCTAGTTCAACTCCTGGCTCCTCTTAGAGTAGTGATCCACCTGGATATCAAACATCCAGCTGATAGTTTGGAACAGGGAGAACATAGACATTATTTTTGTATTAGCTTCTCTTAGGTATCTTATTTTTACCCCCCAAAAAAGGTTACTTTTAAAAAAACTTAACTTAGTTTACTCAATAAAACCCACTTCAAAACCTGCAGAGGGCAGGCTAAAGTGTAATTGATTGATGAACACTGTCAGCCTGAGAAGCTCCACAGGTGCCTAAGAGGAAAGGCTGTTTTTCCCTAGTTTGTGTTTGACTGATTGTGTGTTTGTTTGTTTTTGTTTGTTTGTTTATCCTTCCTCTTTCTTCCCACCCACCCCCCCCCTTTTAAATTAGGTGTTGCTGGCTTGTTTCTTGTTTGCTATGCTTCTTTTTCCTTGATTTTCCCTTTTCTGTGTATACAGATTTTGTCTTCCCATGCTATCTCTTTTCCTTCCTTCACTTTAGAAAAGTGCTTTCTGTTGTTGTTTTTATGTTCCACCTCTCTTTGCTTAGTCCTCAATATTTTTGGTTTTTTATTTTTATCTCATCTATCCTGTTTTCTTTCTTTTATTTATTTATTTTTCTTTTTGTCTTTTCTTTTTCTGTTTCCTTCTCCCCTCATCATTCTGGCCTTTTAATTCATACTATATATTTTTCTCTATTTGGTTTCCCATTTCATTGTTGTAATCCCACTTTTTATTTCTATTCCTCTACACTGCTTACATGAATTAAAATTTCATTTTCCAAGGTCTTATATGATTCCTCTTCTAACTTTTACTATTATTATTACTATTATCTTTTTTCTTTTCTTACCTCTTTCTTGTTCTCTGGTCTCCCTAATCTTTTTTCTTCAAGGGAACATAGACAACAGCAAGGAAATAGAATAAGAGGAACAAAGCATCAAAAAGAAAACTTAAGACATACACAAAAACAGCAATGAAATAAAACCGCAGAGTACAGAGAGAAGCTAATCAACTGAATAAAAAGATGACCAGATAGCAACAAAAAATTACAAACCATACTAAAAAACAGGAAGACATGGCCCAGTCCAAAGAACAAACTAAAAACCAGGAAGAGATGCAGAACATTGAACAACTAATCAAAGATGTGCAAACAAATATCATGGATCAAATTAATGAAGTGAAGGTAAAGATTAAGGAGATTAAGAAGACACTGGGAGAACATCCTGAAGAAATTGTAAACATACATAAAAAGATAATGGATATGATGGTGATGAATGGCACAACCCAAGAAATCAACAAGACACTGGAAGCACATACAGCATATTTGAACAGGCAGAAGAAAGAATTAGTGATGTGGAAGACAGTACATCTGAAATCAGACAGATAGTAGAACTGATAGACAAAAAGATAGAAAAAATGCAGCAAAGACTTAGGGATTTGAATGACAACACAAAATGCACAAACATACTCATTATAAGCATACCAAAGGATGAAGAGAAGGGAAGGGGGACAGACAGAAGGGGTTCTGGAGGAAATAATGTCTTAAAACTTCCAACCCTATTGAGGATGATGGAGGTACATGTCCAGAAAGCACAGGACACCTCAAACAGTATAAATCCCAATGGGGCAACTCTAAGAAATACACTTGTCAAACTGTCCAGGGCTCAAGACAAAAGAAAATACTGAAAGCAGCAAGACAAAAGAGAACCACCATATATAAGGGAATCTGAATAAGATTAAGTGCTGGTTTTTCATCTGAAACCATGGAGGCAAGAAGGCAGTGGTATGACATAGTTAAGTGCTAAAAGAAAAAAACTTCCAGCCACGAATTCTCTATCCAGCAAAGCTGGCATTAAAAATGATGGACAGTTCAAAATATTCATAGGTAAACAGAAACTAAGAGAGCATGCCAATAAGAAACCTGCACTTCAAGAAATACTAAAGGGAGTTCTGCAGGTTGAAGGGAAAAAACTGGATATAGAGAGTTGGAGGAGAGTGTAAGAACAACTAAAAGACAAAAAGAGAAATAAAAGCAACATTTAACATACATTAACCCAAAGAAAATATGGCTAATGTAAGTAATTCCTTGAGAGTAATAACACAATGTTAATGAATTAAACTAGCCAGTCAAGAGACACAGATTGGTAGAATGGATAAGAAAATATGACCCATCTATATACTGTCTACAAGAAACCCACCTTAGACCCAGGGATTCAAGAAGGCTGAAAGTGAATGGCTAGAAAACAACCTTACAAGCAAAAACCAATCAAAAAAGGGCAGGAGTAGTTATATTAATATCACACAAAATAGACTTTAAGTACAAAATTATTGTAAGAGACAAAGACAGCCACTATATATATGAATAAAAGGGTTAATCTGCCAAGAAAAAAGAACAACCATAAACATTTATGCAGCTTACTGCAGTGCCTCAAAATATATGAGGCAAACACTGGAAAAATTAAGTGGAAAATTAGATCCCTGTGGCAGTTTGATATAGTTATGAATTCCAAAAATAAATATTGGATTATGTTTGTAAACTGGTCCACTCCTCTGGGTATGATTAGGGCTTTGATTGGGCCATGTCAGCAGGGCATTGAGTCTCCACCCCTTGGTGGGTGGGGACTCAGAGATAAAGGACATGGCAAAGGACAGAGTTGGAGTTCTGATGTTGAATTTTAATGCTGGAGTCTGTGGAAGTAAGCACACAGAGGAGCTTGGTCGTGAGGAAGGAGAGAAGGCCCTGGGAAAAAAGATGAGCTGTTCACCTGACAGTTCATAGCTGGCCTTGTGGAGAGAGGCAAAGCCTAGAGAGCCTCATATTCTAAGCTGACACTGTGGACCAAGAGCACAGCAGCTGATCCTGGAAAGAAATGGAGCCTCAGGAAAAGAGGAACCATAGAAGCCTGAACTCTTGGCAGACATCGGCAGCAATCTTGTTCCAACCCGTGCCAATAGACTTTGGTGAGAGATGTAACTAATACTTTATGGCCTGGTAAATGTAAGCTTCTACCCCAAATAAATACCCTTTATAAAAATGAGCCAATTTCTGTTATTTTGCATCACCACCCCTTTGGCTGACTCTACAATTATAGTGGGGTAGTTTAGTATACCATTATCACCATTAGACAGAATATCTCAACAGAAAATCAATAAAGAAACAAGACTTTGAATAATACATTAGAGGATCAGGACCTACTAGGCATATACACTAAACAACTACACCCAAATAGAGTCGGATATGCATTCTTCTCAAGAGCTCATGGATCATTCTCCAACATAGACCACATGCAAGGATACAGAAAAATTCTCAATGAATTCAGAAAGATTGAAATTATACAAAGTAATTTCTCTCACCACAATGGAATGAAGTTGGAAATGAGTGAGGGCCAGAGAACCAGATTAGGCACAAAGATATGGAAGTTTAAAAACACACTATTAAGAGAAACAGTGGGTCAAGGAGGAAATCTCAAAAGAAATCACTAACTACCTTGAAATGAATGAAAAAAGACATCATATCAAAACCCATGGAATGCAGCAAAAGCTATACTGAGATGGAAACTCATAGCCATAAATGCATATATCAAAAAAGAAGGAAGAGCTAAAATCAAAGACCTAACTACACACCTGGAGGAATTAGAAAAATAACAACAAATTAACCCCAAATGAAGTAGAAAGATAACAAAGATTAGAGCAAAACTAAATGAAATAGAAAATAAGAAAGCACTAGAAAAACAAAACCAAAAGATGGTTCTTTGAGTAGACCAATAAATTTGACAAACCCTTAGCTAGACTAATAAAGAAAAAAAGAGAGAAGATGTAAATACACAAAATAAGAAATGAGGAAGGGGATATCACCATTGACCCCACAGAAATAAAGAGTATCATAAGAAGATACATTGGAAAATTATATGACAAGGTGGCTAATTTAGAGGAAATGGACAAATTCCTAGAAACACACAAGCAGCCTACATTGATGAAAGAAGAAATTGAACTCAACAGACCAATCACAAGTAATGATACAGAATCAGTCATCAAAAACCTCCCAAATAAAAAGAGCCCAGGACCAGACAGCGTCCCAGGTGAATTCTTCCAAACATTCCAGAAAGAAATGACCAATCCTGCTTAAACTCTTCCAAAAAATAGAAGTAGAAGGAACACTGCTTAACTCATTCTATGATGCCAACATTACCCTAATACCAAAGGCAAACAAAGATGCCACAAGAATGGAAAATTACAGACCAATCTCTCTAATGAACCTAGATGCTAAAATCCTCAACAAAATACGTGCTAATTGTATTCAACAACACATCAAATGAATTATACACCATAAGCAAGTGAGTTTCATCACTGATATGCAAGGATGGTTCAACATAAGAAAATCAACCAATGTTATACACCACATAAACAGATCAAAAGAAAAAAATCACATGATAATCTCTATAGATGCAGAAAAAGCATTTGATCAAATACAGCACATTTTCCTGATTAAAAAACTACAAAAGATAGGGATAGAAGGAAACTTCCTCAATATAATAAAGGGTATATATGAAAAATCACAGTTAACATCATATACAATGGTGAAATACTAAAAGCTTTCCCTCTAAGATCAGGAACAAGACAAGGATGCCCACTATATCTGCTCCTATTTAACATTGTGTTAGAAGTACTTGCTCGAGCACTGAGGCAAGAAAAAGATATAAATGATTTCCAAATTGGAAAGGAAGAAGTAAAAATTTCACTATTTGCAGATGACATTATCCTATACATAGAAAGCCCTGAGAAATCTACAACAAAGCTTCTAGAGTTTATAAACAAGGTCAGTAAGGTTGCTGAATATAAGATCAATGTGCAAAATTGAGTAGCATTTTTATACACCAATTATGAGCAGTATGAAGTGGAAATCAAGAAAAAATACCATTTAAAATAGTAACTAAAAGAATCAAATACCTAGCAATAAATTTAACTAAAGATCTAAATGACTTATACACAGAAAATTACACAACGCTATTAAAGGAAATCAGAGAGGACCTAAATAAATGGAAGAATATTTCCTGTTCATGGATAGGAAGACTAAACATTATTAAGATAGCTATCCTCCCCAAACTGATTTACAGATCTACTGCAATCCCAATAAAAATTACCACAGCATTTTTCACTGAATTGGAAAAACTAACTATGAGATTTATTTGGAAGGGCAAGAGGCTCCAAATAGCCAAAAACATATTGAAACCAAAAGATGGAATTGTAGGAATCACACCACCTAACTTTAAAACATACTACAAAGCTACAGTGGCCAAAACTGCATGGTATTGGAACAAGGATAGCCATACCGTTCAATGGAGACAAACCGAGAGTTTTAATATAGATCCTTACATATACAGGCATCTGATATTCGACAAGCCCACCAAACCCAATCAACTGGGAAAGATTGGCCTCTTCAAAATTGGTGTTTGGAGAACTGGATATCTATATCCAAAGAATGAGAGATGAACATTACCTTATACCTTATACAAAAATTAACTGAAGATGAATCAAAGATCTAAATTTAAGAGCCAATACTGTAAAGACCTTGGAAGATAATGTAGGGAAGCATGTACAGGATCTTGTAATAGGAAATGGTTTCATGAACTTCACACCCAAAATACAAACAGTGAAAGAAAACATAGATAAAAGGGACCTCCTCAAAATTAAAAACTTTTGCACTTCAAAGGAGTTTGTTCAGAAAGTGAAAAGGAAGCCTACCCAATGGGAGAAAATATTTGGCAACCATATATCTGATAGGAGCATAATATCCTGCATATATAAAGAAATCCTACACCTTAAAAATAAAAAGGGAAACAACCCATTTTAAAAATGGGCAAGTGATTTGAATAGACATTTCTCCAAAGAAGAAATACAAATGGCTAAAAATCACATGGAAAGATGGTCAACATCATTAGCTATTAGTGAAATCCTTGGGATTGGGGAAAGAATTGTGGACTAGAGTGGACTTAATGGTATTTTACAATAGACATAATGTGATTCTAGCAAAGGAAGAAATCACAACATTGATGTGGAGCCAGTCATCAATGGAGGTTCTGCAGGCAGGGAGAGGGAAAAACAATTATAATACCAGGGCTTTTTCAGAACTGGGGATTCTTCCTGAGAGACATTGCAATGACAGATATAGGCCATTTTATATCATCACACAACATGCAGAACTGTGTGGAGAGAGTGTAGACTACAATGTGAACTATGGTCCATGCTTAATAGCAATGACCCAGGATGCATTTATCAATTGCAAAGAAGGTGTCACACTAATGAAGGATGTTCATGTGGGAGGGTATGGAAGGTGTGGGGAGTGGGGCATATGGGAATCCTATATCTATTGTGTAACATTTATGTAAACTAAATATCTTTTTAAAAATAATAATAAAAAATAAAAAAATAAAAAAACAGAAAACCATATGTGTTGGAGAGGATGTGGAAGAATGGGAAGCCTCATCCACTGTTAGTGGGAATTTAGAATGGTGCAGCTATTGTGGACAGTTTGGCAGTTCCTCTAAAAACTAACTATAGAACTGCCATATGATCCAGCAATTCCACTGCTGGCTATACACCCAGAAGAATTGAAAGCAAGGACATGATCAGACACATGCACACCAATGTTCATAGCAGCATTATTCACTACTGCCAAAAGTTGGAATCAACCCAAATGCCCATCAACAGATGAATGGATAAACAAAATGTGGTATATACATACAATGGAATATTATTCAGCTGTAAGCAGTAATACAGTACTAACACATGGGATAACATGGATGAATCTTCAGGACCTTATGTTGAGTGAAGCAAGCCAGGCACTGAAGGACAAATATTACATGACCTCACTTTTATGAATTAAGCAAATTGAGCAGACTCACAGAGCTACTGCCTGGAAGATAGGTTTACAGTGAATAGAAAGGGAGGAGAACATTGTGAGCCAACACCCATATGGGCATAATCTATGATACGGTGGAAATGTGTAGTTGTGCAGTGAAGAGATATGACAGGGGTGTAGTGATACTATTGGTTGGGTGGTACAGGTTTGACAGAGGTTATGGTGGGAAGGGTGGGTTGGATGGTCCATGGAACTGGGGGAGGGTTGGAGGAGGGAGCAAGTGAACACGGGGTATTGGCAGGTATGTAGTTGAAACTACAATGTTAGGAAAGCTCTTTTTGCAATAAGACAAGGAAGGGTCACTAGTTTAGGGTGTTTGATGGGGGCATTCAGGAAAGGCACACCTGGGGCAGGTTTCTAGGGAGTGTGCGAGTGACCATTTTGTCATAGTGTGTTGTACCAGTGGGTGGAGACCCAAATAAAAAGCCAGAAAGTATTGGACTCCCATCCTGGGGAGGCCTGCTATGTTCTCAAATAGAGGGGTGGGAGTGTCTCGATAGCATGGGTGGTGCCATAGGGGAGGACAGACCAGCATGTCAATCCCTCAGTGTTGCAAGTAACTATGAATCTTGTCCTTGAAGGAGTGAAGCCTAGTGGGTGCCATGGGCCCCAAGGGGAGGGGAAGGGAGAAATAGAATAGATGGAACTGGGGGTATTTTGGAGGAAATGGAAGTGTTTTACATGATCTTTCCATGATGGATTTAGGTCATATTAAATTTCATCAAAAATTTATAAAACTATATGGTCCAAAATGTAAACCAAAATGTAAACCATAGACCATGTTTAGTAACTTTGTTTCAATATTTGCACATCAGTTGTAATATAAATGCATCATCCACATATAAAAAGGTTATTAATATGGGAAAGGGGAAAAGGGGAAGCATGTTGGGTAAATGTGAGTCCCCTCACTTCTGTATGTGATTTACTGATACCTAAAACTTCTTTGAAGACAAAATGAGAAAATGTAAGACAGTAGGGGAATAAATGGAAGAAAATGTCACTGTTCATACAGGACAACAGATCTTACCATCGTGAAAGACAAATGTCAAAAAAGTTTTCTTTAATATTTTGATTATTTTCTAATATCCCAATTTTTATTTTTTAGTTTTTTTAAAATTTTCTGTATTTTATGTCTTGTGGCTAAAAATTATCATTATTATTTCATTTTCATATTAATTATATTTGGCTATTTTATTGGCTTCATTTTTTAAGAAGTTTTGGATCACAGAAGCATTACAACTGTGGCAGGGGTGGATCATTGGTTTGGGGTGTCAGTGATGGGAGCTACACGGGAGGAAGTTCACCTGGGCATAAACATAAGGCATATAAATGTGTTCAAATATTCATGTGGCATTATCACGGGGGGGGGGGACATTCACACAATAATCAAAAGAATATAAAATTCCAATCCTCAGGAGCTCTGCCACATTCTCTAATGGAACAGGAAAAAATCCCCAAGAAGAGAGGCAATGACTCTAAAGGATGGTAGCCCATTAATGGGCCCTCAATATTGATGACTATGTTTATGAGCCTTTGTTCTTGAAATTGAAATGTAGCCTACTGTTGTAGGATGCCTAAGTGTTACCTACTGGGAGCCTCCCTGTTGCTCAAATGTGGCCTCTCTTGAAGCAAAACTCAGCACTTAAATGCAGTAACTTCCCCACAGCATGGGACATGACTCCCAGGAATGAATCTCCTTGGCACTGAGGGATTGCTACCAAGTACCAATAAGCAATGGAACTCAATGGAACTGGGGGAAAAAAGCCCTTGACCAAATGGGGGAAGAGGTAAAGACAAATGAGTTTATATGGTAAGAGAATTCAAAGTGAGTAAGGAGGTCATTCCAGAGGTAACTCTTATGCACATCTCAGCAGGATCTCATTTACAGCCAAAATAGATACTACATCAAACAGGGGGGCTCCTGAGGGCTCTGGGGACATCCAGATACTATAACCAGGGCAGATAGCTGAGGAATTTGGTCCCTTGCCAGTAGGCCCTACTTTGGAATTTATGCTCCCGAGCATGACAGAGTTGGACTCAGTTGTGGTTTCCTTACACAAGGCTCTTCTGTCCTTTTCTTTTTTATTGTGGGTAAAAATCAAATTTTTCACAATACATACCAATATTTGTAAAATGATATATAAATATATATGCATATATGTGCGTTTGCTTACAAAAATGCTATTTATATATATATATATTTAAGGTTCTTATTTACCTAAATATTACACAGAAACTACAGGGATTCCCATGTTCCCCACCTACCACACCTCCCACAACGTCCCACACAAACATCACCCACAAGTGTGGCCCATCATCCTCAATGGACCTACACATCCTGGGGCCTTGCCATCAACCATAGACCTCAGTTCACATCGTAGACCACACTCTCTTCCACACAGTTCTGAATGGTGCTGCTGATTTTAAATGGCCTACATCTGTCACCACAACTGCACTCAGGACAACACCCAAGTCCTGAAAAAGCCCCTGTATTTCAACTGCTCATCCCCTCCCTGCCCCAAAAGTGTCCAGTGGCCACCGGCTCAACCTCACTGTTATAATTTCTTCCATTGCTAAAATCACCATATGTGTACAACAGAATACCATTAAGTCCACTCTAGTCCATAGTTCTTCCCCCAATCCTGAGGGGACTGGGATGGTGATGTCCACTCCACCTCCAGGTGAGAGAGGGCTTATGTCCCATGGATATGGTGGATGGGATGATCCTGCCTTCAGCTGCAGGCCCTCTCCATTCCCTGGGATGGCCGTTACCCATCATCGTCTCCTCGCCAGGTGACTTGGATGAGTCGATTGAGCTGTAGGGTAGGAGTTGCAGCTCCACAGAGATTCCACACACACCTGGCATATAGGTAGGCCAGAGGCTCCAGTCTCTGGAAGTACACCTAAAAACTCCAGCATCACATATAGGTTTGAATAGAAGAGACTGATGAACCATGTGCAGGGAAGACTTCTTTGAGTCCAACTCTGTCACTCTCAGGAGCACAGATTCCAAAATAGATCCCACTGATAAGGCATCAGTATCTGGGGCTATCCCCCCTTATATAGGACCTGGGTGTCTCCAGAGCTCTCAGGAGCCCCTCTGTGTGGGGTGATATGCACTTTGGTGTTCTATGAGATCCTACTGAGGTGTGCGTAAGCATTACCTCTGGGATGACCCCCCGACTCTCTTTGAAGTCTCTTAGCCACTTGAACTCATTTGTCTTTACCTTTTCCCCCTTTTATTCAAGGTCTTTTTCCAGTTGTGTTGCCAGTTGGCACTTGGTATTAATCCCTTGTTGCCAGGGAGGCTCATCCCTGGGAGTCATGTCCCACATTGGGGGGAAGGTAACACATTCATATCTGAGTTTGGCTTAGAGAGGGGCCACATTTGAGCAACAAGGAGGCTCTCAGGTGGCAACCCTTAGGCACCCCAAAGCAGTAGGCTAAGTTTCAGTTACAAGAGCAAAGACTCATAAGGCTAGTCATCAATAACAAGAACTCATCCGTGGGCTATCCTCTTTTGACAGACACTGTCCCTGCACTTAGAGGACTGTTGCTGCTCCCTTGGAGAATGTGGCAGAGCTCTCCAGGCTGGGAATTCAGCTTTCCTCATTTATTGAGTGATTGTCCACCCACCGTGACCGTGCCCCATCCTTTGATCATTTGAAGAATTTTGTATATCTTTCATATATATTCAGATGAACTTACTCCTATGAATACCCCCTCCCAGACACCCCCCACCAATAATCCTCTGCAGCACCCATTGTAACTCTTCTGTGATCTAAATCTTCCCTGAACATGTAGCCCATATAATAATCAAATACACTTAATAGGAAAAAGAAACAACAATGATAAGCTTAAATGCAAGAGATAAACACCAGGAAACTCAGGGGAAAAAAATGAAAAAACAAAATATAATTAGCAGATTGGGACATTCAAAAAAACTGGAAAAAAATTATTCCTTTTTCCTTTTATCACTGTATTATTGGATGTCCAGTGTACCGTGACAACTCCCCCTCTCCTTCCCCAGTGTCTCCCAAATTTTCATTTCATTTTCAAAGAAGTTTTAAGTCACAGCAAATTCACACAGTACCAGAGATTCCCAGATACAAAACCACACCCCCTTCCCCACCCCATATTAAAAGCCTTTTTTTTTGGGGGGGGGGATGTTAACCTTGTTACAACTGTTATACAGATAGAAAAATATAGCAACTAAACATTGTCAATGGCTTACAGTATAGTTTACAATTTAGATGACACAGTTTAAGAAGTTTTGATGATATTTACCATGTCCTGTGTCCATTACTGTAAGGTAATGAAAAAACTGTTCCCATGACCACTAAATACCCCTTGTTTGTTCTTTCCTGTTCCTTCCTCCCCCTCCCCATGGAGTATATGACACTCCCCTCTCTTGACTCATGGAATGCCAAGATTCATAGTTAAATACCTTTGGGTATTCCAACCTGCCCTTCCTAATCTACCCACCTGTCAACGCTGCACTACCAAACCCAGTAATATCACTACCCATCTGTCCTATTCTTCGATATGCAACTATAATCTATCCTATACTCTATCCCTTTATGACAGATTATGTCCATATGGGGAATGGTTCACAGCCTAATCTTCTCTTTCTATGAACATTGGTGTGCATATATCTGTTTGTGTCTTTGCTTTCAGTTCTTCTGGGTATATACCCAGCAGTGGAATTGCTGGATCATACAGAAGATCTATTGTTAGTTTTCTGAGGAACCGCCAAACTGTCCTCCACAGTGGCTGGACCATACCACAGTCCCACCAGCAGTGGATGAGGGTTCCTATTCTGCCACATCCTCTCCAACATTTAGTGTCTGCTGTTTTTTTAATAGCTGCCATTCTGATGGGTGTAAGATGGTACCGCATTGTAGTTTTGATTTACATTTCCCCGACAGCAAGCGATGTTGAGCATTTTTTCATGTGCTTTTTAGCCATTTGTGTTTCTTCCTTGGAGAAGTGTCTTTTCAGGTCACTTGCCCATTTTATAAATGGGTTGTTTGTCTTTTTATTTTCATGGTTAGGATTTCTTTATATATGCAAGATAATAGGCTCCTATCAGATATATGGTTGCCAAATATTTTCTCCCATTAGGTAGGCTTCCTTTTTATTTTCTTAATAACATCCTTTGAGGTGCAGAAGTCTTTAATTATGAGGAGATCCCATTTATCTATTTTTTCTCTTCCTACTCGTGCTTTGGTTGTGAAGTTCATGAAAACATTTCCTATTACAAGGTCCTGTAGATGCTTCCCTACATTATCTTCCAAGGTCTTTATGGTTTTGGCTCTTATATTGAGATCTTTGATCCATCTTGAGTTGATTTTTGTATAAGGTGTGAGATGGTATTCTTCTCTCATTCTTTTGGATGTGGATATCCAGTTCTCCGAGCACCACTTGTTAAAGAGGCCATTCTCTCCCAACTGAGTGGGCTTCGTGGCCTTGTGAAATATCAGATGACTGTATATGCGAGAATCTATATCAGAACTCTCAATTCGGTTCTGTTGGTCTGTAGGTCTATCCTTGTGCCAATACCACACAGTTTTGATCACTGTAGCTTTGTAGTATGTTTTAAAGTCAGGTGGTGTGATACCTCCAAATTCATTTTTCTTATTCAATATGTCTTTGGCAATTCAGGGCCTCTTACGTCTCCAAATATATTTCGTGGTTAGTTTTTCCAGTTCCTTAAAAAAATACAGTGTTGGCTTTTATTGGGATTGCATTAAATCTGTAGATTAATTTGGGTAGGATAGACATCTTGATGATGTTTAGTCTTCCTATCCATGAACAGAGACTATTGTTCCATTTATTTAAGTATTCTTTGATTTCATTTAACAGTGTTGTGTAGTTTTCTGTATATCAGTCCTTTATATCTTTAGTTAAATTTATTCCTAGGTATTTGATTCGTTTAGTTACTATTATAAATGGTATTTTTTCCTGATTTCCTCCTCAGTTTGCTCGTTATTGGTGTACAGAAATGCTACTTATTTTTGAGCATTGATCTTATAGCCTGCAACATTACTGAACTCCTTTATAAGTTCTAGAAGCCTTGTTGTCGATATCTCAGGGCTTTCTATGTATAGGATCATGTCATCTGCAAATAATGAAATTTTTACTTCTTTTCCAATCTGGATGCCTTTTAAGTCCTTTTCTTGCCTCAGTGCTAACGCAAGTACTTCTAAGACAATGTTAAATAGGAGTGGTGAGAGTGGACATCCTTGTCTTGTTCCTGATCTCAGAGGGAAGGCTTTTAGGATTTCACCATTGAAAATGATGTTAGCTTTGTGTTTTTCATATATGCCCTTTATCATATTCAGAAAGTTTCCTTCTATTCCTATTTTTTGTAGTGTTTTTGTGAGGAAAGAGTGTTGTATTTTGTCTAATGCTTTTTCTGCATCTATAGAGATGATCATGTGATTTTTTTCTTTCAGTCTGCTTATATGGTTTATTACATTGATTGATTTTCTTATATTGAACCATACTTGCATACCCAGAATGAAACCCACTTGGTCATGGTGTATAATCCTTTTGATATGTTGTTGAATGCAATTAGCAAGTATTTTGGTAAGGATTTTAGCATCTAGGTTCATTAGAGAAATTGGTCTGTAATTTTCCTTTCTTGTGGTATCCTTATTTGGTTTTGGTATTAGGGTAATGTTGTCATCATAGAATGAGTTAGGCAATATTCCTTCTACTTCTATTTTTTGGAAGACCTTAAGCAGAATTGGTGTTAGCTCTTTCCAGAATGTTTGGTAGAATTCAGCTGTGAAGCCATCAGGTCTTGGGCTCTTCTTAGTTGGGAGGTTTTTGATGACTGAGTCTATGTCTTTACTTTTAATTGGAATGTTGAGTTCATCTATTTCTTCTTTCATCAATGTAGGCTGTTTGTGAGTTTCTAGATACTTGTCCATTTCCTCTAAATTATCGTTCTTGTTGGCATATAATTTTCCAAAGTATCCTCTTATGATACTCTTTATTTCTGGGGGTCAATAGTGATATCCCCTTGCTCATTCCTTATTTTATGTATTTTCATCTGTTCTCTCTTTTTCTTTGTTAGTCTGGCTAAGGGTTTGTCAATTTTATTGATATTCTCGAAGAACCAGCTTTTGGATTTGTTTATTTTTTCTAGTGCTTTCTTATTCTCTCTTTCATTTAGTTCTGCTCTAATCTTTGTTATTTCCTGCTTTCTACTTCATTTGGGTTTAGTTTGTTCTTGTTTTTCCAATTCCTCCAAGTGTACAGTTAGGTCTTCAGTTTTAGCTCTTTCTTCTTTTTTAATATTTGTATGTATGGCTATGAACTTCCCTCTCAGGACTGCTTTCTCTGCATCCCATAGGTTTTGATATGTTGTGTTGTCGTTTTCATTAGTTTCAAGGTAGTTACTGATTTCTTTTGAGATTTCCTCCTTGACCCACTGTTTGTCTAAGTGTGTTGTTTAACTTCCATATCTTTGTGCCTAACCTGTTTCTCTGGCTCTTAGTGATTTGCAATTTCATTCCATTGTGGTCAGAGAAATTACTTTGTATAATCTCAATCTTTCTGAATTCATTGAGAGTTGTTCTGTGGCCTAGCATGTGGTCTATTTTGGAGTATGATCCATGTGCATTTGAGAAGAATGTAAATCCTGCCATATTTGGGTGTAGTGTCCTGTATATGGCTATTAAGTCCAGGTCCTCTACTGTATTGTTGAGAGCCTTTGTTTCTTTATTGATTCTGTCTAGAGGTTCTGTCTAATGATGATAATGGTGTATTAAAGTCCCCTGCTATAATTGTAGAGGCATTTATTTCTCCACTTAGTTTTTCCAGAGTTTGCCTCATGTATTTTGAGGCTCCCCGATTAGGTGCATAAATGTTTATGATTGTTCTCTCTTCTTGAGAGATCACCCCTTTTACTAATATATAGTGTCCATCTTTGTCTCTTACAGTAGTTTTGCATTTAAATTCTATTTTGTCTGATATTAGAATAGCTACTCCTGCCCTTTTTTGGCTATTGTTAGTTGTAAAATGGTTTTCCAGCCATTCACATTCAGCCTCCTTGAATCCCTGGTTCGAAGGTGGGTTTCTTGTAGACAGCATATAGATGGGTCATATTTCCTTATCCATTCTCCCAATCTGTGTCCCTTGATTGGTGAATTTAATCCATTAACATTCAGTGTTATTTCTCGTAATGAATTTTTTTTACTTCAGCCATTTTTTCTTTGGGTTAATGTATGTCATATGTTGTTTTGTTTCTGTTTTTTTCTTTTTAGCTGTTTTTAAACTCAGCTCCAAATCTCTCACTTGTTTTTTCATTTCAACTTGTAGAACTTCCTTTAGTATTTCTTGAAGTACAGGTTTCTTATTTACATACTCTCTTAATTGCTGTTTATCTGTGAATATTTTGAACTCTCCATCATTTTTGAATGTCAATTTTGCTGGATAGAGAATTCATGGCTGGAAGTTTTTTCTTTTAGTATTTTGACTATGTCATACCACTGTCTTCTTAACTAAATGTTTTCAGCTGAAAAATCAGCACTTAATCTTATTGTGCTTCCCTTGTATGTGATGGTTCTCTTTTCTCTTGCTGCCTTGAGTATTTTCTCTTTGTCTTGAGCATTGGACATTTTGACAAGTATATGTCTTGGAGTTGGCCTGTTGGGATTTATACTATTTGGGGAGCGCTGTGCTTCCTGGATCTGCACATCCATCTCTCTAAATAGGTTTGGGAAGTTTTCAGCCATTATTTCCTTCAACACTCCTTCTGTTCCCTTTCCCTTCTCTTCTCCTTCTGGGATGCCCATAATGCGTATGTTTGTGCATTTTGTGTTGTCGGTTAATTCCCTGATTCCCTGCTGGATTTTTTTCTATCTTTTTTTCTATCTGTTCTACTATCTCTTTGATTACAGCTGTATTGTCTTCCACATCACTAATTCTTTCTTCTGCCTGTTCAAATCTGCTGTTATGTGAATCTAGCATCTTTTTGATTTCTTGGATTGTGCCATTGTTCACCATCATATCCATTATCTTTTTAAGGCATGTTTGCAATTTCTTCAGTATGTTCTCCCAGTATCTTCTTTATATCCTTAATCTCTTCCTTCACTTCTTTAAGTTGGTCCATGATATATGTTTGGATGGCTTTGATTAGTTGTTCGATGTTCTGCATCACTTCCTGGTTTTTAGTTTGTTCATTGGACTGGTCCATGTTTTCCTGTTTCTCAGTGTCATTTGTAATTTTTTGTTGCCCTCTGGTCATCATATTATCTTGATGGCTTTATTCAGTGGATTAGCTTCTCTCTCTGCTCTAGAGTTTTATTTAGCTGGTGGTTCTGTGTGTGTGTTAAGTTTTCTCTTTGACACTTTTTCTTCTTATTTTATTTCCTTGCTTATTTCTATGTTCCCTCGAAGGCAAAAGATTAGGGCCAGAGGAATCAAAAGATGTAAGGAAGGAAGAAGGATAGTAGTAATATTGATAAAAGTTAGAAGAGGGGCCAAATGAGACTTAATGAAATGAGTATTTAACTCGTGTAGGAAGTGTAGAGTAATAGGAAAAAAAGAGGAGTTCCTACAAAGGCCTGGGGAACCAAATAGAGGAATATATATATATAGTGATTTAGAAGGCTAGAATTATGAGGAGGGAGAGAAATAGTGAAGAAAGGGCTGAAAGGAAAGAGTTAATACTAATT
>JAKSZT010054023.1:3844658-3862523 GCA_026826555.1 Tolypeutes matacus | reverse complement strand
GTAAATGTCATCAAAATAATTAAACTGTATCATCTAAATTGTAAACTATACTGTAAATCACTGACAATGTTTAGTTGCTATATTTTCCTATCTGCATACATTTATAACAATGCTAACAACCAAAAAAATGGGGGGGGGGAGTTAATATGGGGTGGGGAAGGGGGGTGGTTTGGTATCTGGGAGTCTCCGGCACTCGGTGTGTGACTTTGCTGTGACCTAAAACTTCTTTGAAAATTAAATGAAAAATTGGGAGACAATTGGGATTGAGAGGAGGAAGGTGTCATGGCACACCAGACATCCGATAACACAGTGATAAAGGGAAGGAAGAAAGGGAAAAAAGAAAAGAGAAAGAAAAAAAAAACGAATATATATATATATATTTTAAAGGCATTTCCTTTGCTTTTTGGCCCATTTTTTGAATGTCCCAATCCACTAATTATATTTTATTTTGTTTTGTTCTTTGTTTGATTATTTTTTTTTCCTTCTCCCTTTTTTTTTTCCCCCTGAGTTTCCTTATGTTTGTCTCTTGCATGTAAGCTTATCACACTTGTTTCTTTTTCCTAGTAAGTGTATTTGATTATTTTATGATCTAAATGTTCATGGAGGATTTGGATCACAGAAGGGTTACAATGGGTACTGCGGGGGATTATTGGGGGGGTGTCTGTGGGGGGGTTCGTGGGGATTGGTTCATCCGAATATACATGAAAGATATACAATATCATTCAAAGGATCGGGGGATGGGGCATGGTCACGATGGGTGGATAATCACACAATAAATGAGGGAATCTGAATTCCTAGCCTGGAGAGCTCTGCCACAGTCTCCAAGGGAACACCAATAGTCCTCTGAGTGTAGGGACAGTGCCTGTCAAAATAGGATGACCCACTGATGTGTTTTTTTTTTTTTTTTGATGACTACCCTTGTGAGTCTTTGCTCTTGTAAATGAGACTTAGCCTGCAGTTGTGGGGTGCCTAAGGGTTGCCACCTGAGAGCCTCCTTGTTGCTCAAATGTGGCCTCTCTCTAAGCCAAACTCAGCATATGATTGCATTACCTCCCCCCCAACATGGGACATGACTCCTGGGAATGAGCCTCCCTGGCAACGAGGGATTAATACCAAGTGCCAACTGGCAACACAACTGGAAAAGACCCTGAATAAAAGGGGGAAATGGTAAAGACAAATGAGTTCAAGTGGCTAAGAGACTTCAAAGAGAGTTGGGAGGTCATCCCAGAGGTAACTCTTATGCACACCTCAGTAGGAGCTCATAGAACATCTAAGTGCCTATCACCCCACACAGAGGGGTTCCTGAGAGCTCTAGAGACACCCAGGTCCTATATAAGGGGGGGATAGCCCCAGAGACTGATGCCTTATCCGTGGGTTCTATTTTGGAATCTGTGCTCCTGAGAGTGACAGAATTAGACTCAAATAAGTCCTCCCTGCACATGGTTCACCAGTCCCTTCTATTCAAACCTATATGTGATGCTGGAGTTTTTAGGTATACTTCCAGAGACTGGAGCCTCCCGCCTACCTATGTGCCAGGTGTGCATGAAATCTAGGTGGTGCTGCCACTCCTACCCTACAGCTCAATGGACTCATCCAAGTCACCTGGTGAGGAGACAATGATGGGCAATGGCCATCCCAGGGAATGGAGAGGGCCTGCATCTGAAGGCAGGATCATCCCACCCACCATATCCATGGTATATAAGCCCTCTCTCACTTGGAGTTGGAGTGGACATCACCATCCCAGTCCCCTCAGGATTGGGGGAAGTACTATTGACTAGAGTGGACTTGATGGTATTCTCATGTTCACATATGGTGATTCTAGCAATGCAATAAATTATAACAATGAGGTGGAGCCAGTAGCCACTTGACACTTTTGGGGTAGGGAGGGGATGAGCAGTTGAAATACAGGGGCTTCTTTGGGAGTTGGAGGTTATCCTGAGTACTGTTGTGGCAACGGATGTAGGCCATTTTAAATCAGCACACACCACTCAGAACTGAGTGGGAGAGAGTGTGGTCTACAGTGTGAACTGTGGTCTATGGTTGTTGGCAAGGCTCCAGGATGTGTAAGTTCATTGAGGGTGGTGGGCCACACTGTGGGAGATGTTTGTGTGGGATGTGGTGGGAGGTGTGGGAGGTGGGCAACATGGGAATCCCAGTGGGTTCCATGTAATATTTTGGGTAATCTAAGCACCTCTTAATATATATGTGTGTGTATATATATATATATGTATGTATATATATATATATGTATGTATATATATATATATATATATAACATTTTTGTAAGGAAATACACATATATGAATATAAAAAATAATTTCATAAGGCAACATTTTCATAATCAATATTAAATTACGGTCTGAAAATTAAAAAAATAAATGAATAAATAAATAAAATATATGGAAAAAAAAACACAAAAAACAGGTGAACGTTAGTTCCTGTAAAAGATATTAAATAGAGTTTTTTAAAAAGGACTTCATACACACCTAGCCTGTGATCAAGCTTTAATACTATTAATACCTAGGTATTCACAAAGGAAATGAAAACACATGTTTATAATAAGTCTTGTACATAAATATTCATAATATGTTTACTCAAAATACTCCAAATTTTTAATGTCCAACAAGAGGAAAATGGAAACCATTTTGTGACATAGTAATTCAATAATGTCAAAGTTAATGCTTAAAAACAGAGGAACTAGTCAATTGGCCAAAATGGCAGTATGAGATGCTCCAGGATAATCTTTGAACAACTAGCAAAATCTGCCAGTAATCTCCAGCATACCAGAAAAGAGTTACTGGGACTCAATACCTGGGCAAGCACTGAATCAAGAAAACACAACTTAAACATAGTAGGAAAAGTTCCTAGCACCCTGGCTGGCCCTTCCCAAACCACTTCCCAGGATACTATGGAATCAGCCTGCACTGTCAACTCAGGTTTCCTGCATATTCCAGAGGGAGTATAGTAACCCCTAAATGCATTCTGGAGTGCATATATACTTGTGACTGTCAAGTGCTAGGCTGAAAACCTGAACCAGTACTCTGTTCCCTGGCTTACCATCCAGAACTTGCCCTGGGCACAGAAGAAGCTTCCAGAGGGCTTAATCAGCATAAAAAACAATTAAATCAAAGTGGCCTGAAGCTAAGGGTTCCAGGATTTAAAGCACAGAGAAAAGAAGGAAAATCAATTTATTAGAGAGAAGAGAAACATTCAGATCCCTGAAAAGGGGAGAATTCCTACAGCAAAGGAGCACAGGCCCAGGATAAAAATTATGCTCAGTAAGACTGGAAAGGACCCTGAGATTTTGCCTCAGGCTGAACTTCTAGTTAGGAGGGCTAAATTCGAAGGAGAGCACCAACCATCACATTTACAATGACAGGGAAATATGTTTTTTTGCATGGCTTTCTTTGCTTTTTGCTAAGTCCTAGCATTCATGGAAATCTGTGTCATAAGGGATCAGGAACAATTAAGTCCAGTTAATACACAAAAATATTAAAATGTACAGTGTGCAACAAAACATTACAAAACAAAGTAATAGGAAATGAACATTCTAAAGGAAGAAAATAAAACACCAGAAACAATCAATGAAGAAAACCAGATTTTGGACATACCAAAAACTTAAAAATGTTCTTAAATATGTTCAAACAGCTAAAGCAAAACATGATATCAGGAAAATGATGTGTAAACAAAATGAGAATATAATAAAAACATGGAAATTATCAAAAGGAACAAAACAGAGCTGAAGACCACAATAACTGAAATTAAATATTCCCTAGAACAGTTCGTAGCTGATTGGAAGTGGCAGTGGAAAGAATTAATGAACTGGAAAACAAAACAATTGAAATGATTCAGGCTAAGGAGAAAGAAAAGGGAGTGAAGAGAAGTGAACAAAACCTAAGTAACCTCTGGAATACCATCAAGTATACTAATATACACATTATGGCAATCCCATAAGAAGAAGAAAGAGAAGGGACAGTATATTTAAAGAAATAATGGCAGAAAACATCCCAAATTTAATGAAAAATATGAATATTTACATTTAAGAAATGCAACAAACACCAAAAAGGATAAATTCAAAGAGATCCACACCAAACACATTGTAATCAAGCTGTCATATGTCAAAGAAAAAGAGAACATTGAAGGTTGCAAGAAAGAAGCAATGCAGCATGTAAAAGGGAGCCACAATAAAAATAATTACCAGCCAAGCATTTTTCAAAACATAGGGAGAAATTAAGACAAGCCCATATAAGCAAAAGCTGAGGGAGTTCCTCATCACTATACCTGCCTTATAGGCAATACTAAATGGAATTGTTTAGACTGAAAGGAAATGTCACTAGACAGATGATCAAAGCAGTATAAAGACATAAAGATCTCTGTTAAACGTAACCACCTGGGTAATTATAAACTCCCAAACTAATGTACTGTATTTTTGTTATATAACTCCACATACAGGATACAAAAGGCAAATGCATTTAAATAATAACTGTATTGTTTTGGACCCACTAGGTATAAAGATTTAATTTGTGAAAAGAAATTCATAAAGAGCAGGGATGGATGAGTATTGTATGATACTAAAACTAATTTGGTATCAAATCTAAAGTCATTTATGGATTTGGAATGTTAAATTAAACCCCGTGTTAACCACAAAGAAAATATAAGAAAAATATACAAAATGGGAATGAGAACAGATACTAAATGGTTCACTAGAAAAGATAAACTGAATACAAAAGGAAGCAGTATTAAAAAGATAGATGCAATGTTTAATGATGTATTTGATGTTAAAATATAGGTTTGATATAGGTATAGACATTTATAGATGAATATATAATTGTACATACAAAGGCATTATTGAGAAATTTTATGACAGTTCCATTAAATATGAGGTTTAGATTTAAAAAGATTTTTTTTAATTAAAAAGGATGCGGTAATTAAAGAACGGAGAAACAAAAAGTATGAGATTTACAAAAACCAATAGTACACAACGACAGAAATTTCTTATTATCTGTAATTACTTTTAAAGTAAATGGTTAAATTCTCCAGTGAAAAGGCAAAATAGATTTTAAAAACATGACCCGACTACATACTGTTTACAAAAAGTTCACCTTTAGTTCAAAGACACAAGTGCGTTAAAAATGAAAGGATGTAAAAAATACTCCAAGAAAAATAAGTAAAAGAAAAAAAAAAACAAAAAAACAAACAAACAAAAAAAAAAAACTCCATGAATATAGTAACAAAAACAGAGCAGGGATCACTAAACTATCATTTGACAAAGAGACAAATTTAAATACTTTTAAATACTTTTTAAATACTTTTAGAAAGAACAAGGAAGAAGGTCAATTAGAAAAATATATGCGACTTGTCTGGAGCGCGCGGGAGACGTGGGCTCAGCCCGTGTGGGTGCACGAGGGCGCACAGACCAGGGCTAGCACCACTAGGAACCGTGCGACTCTCGAAGGCTGCGGCCAGAGCCCAGGGCTCAGCGCACGTCGGGGTGCAGCGACTCCCGGAAAGGCGGCTGCTGCGACTCCTGCGCGCGGCCCCCTCCTTTCTAGTGCCCCAGCCCTCTTTGCCATGGCTCTGGCCAACAGAACACGTGGGTTACTCAATCTGAGTGGCGGCCGCGGTGGCGGCGGCGGCGGCGGCGGTTCTTCGTCATCCTAGTTGGCAGAGGCGCTGCTTTCCCCCGACATCGTGGAACGTGGGGGGCCAGGTGTATGTGACTCGGTGCTGCACGGTAGAGTCGGTTCCCCACTCGCTGCCCTGGCTCATGTTCACGCGGCACAGCTGCAGGAGCTGGCCCGGGACAGCAAATACAGCTTCTTTCTGGATCAGGACGGCTTCTTCTTCCGCTATATCCTGGATTACCTGCGAGATTTACAGCTGTGCTGCCCGACTACTTCCCAGGTGCAGCGGGCTCCAGCGCTAGGCCGGAGCTCCTGTGCCGCCCGGCGGCGCCGTAACAGTCCTGCCAGTGGTGGCCGCCGCTGCATTTGCAGAGCCGGGTACACAAGGAAGGCTCGCTGGGTGAGGAGCTGCTGCCGGTCGGCTACGCGGCCCGAGCAGCAAAAGGGCACCTCGGCCGGGGCACAGTCGCCCAGGATAGAGCTGGCTAGCCGCAGCCAGTCCGAGGCACGGCGGGCCAGCTGCTCCCACCCTCCGAGTCGCTGGACCGCAGCCGGCGCTCGGGCTACATCACCATCTGCTCCCATAGTTCCTACACTACCCCGCAGGACGCGCAGGCGGACGCCAAGTTCCAGCGGATGGCGCGCCTCAGCATGTGCGGCAAGACATCTTTGAGCAAAGAGGTATTCGGGTACACCCTGAATGAGAGCCAGACCCCTACAGCCCCAGAGCGCTCTACGTCGCGCTGTTACCTCATGTTCAACTGCCTGGAGCAGGCCTTCGACAAGCTGTCAGAGTCGGGCTTGCACATAGTTGTGTGCAGCTCCACCTGCACCTTCGCCTTCGCCAACAGCACTGATCAGAGCGAGGACAAGATCTGAACCAGCTACACCGAGTAAGTGTTCTGCAGGAAATGAGCTCCCCAGACCCCCTCGCAACTCCGGCACCCTCTCCCCCTTCTTCCCTGCACGGGAGAGGATCCTCTCTTCTGTCCTTCCTGTCCCTCAACCTCTCCTCGCCCCCGTAGCAGGGGCCAGATCCCCTCCATCGCAAATTACAGAACTTGGGGCCACAAACTCTCTCCGTCTCTTCGTTTTCTTCAGACCCCTGTAACCTAGAGAGCCCAGGGGTACACCCTCCCAGGCTTCCTCCATCCCTTGCCTCAAACCACCCTTCCCCTCGAATGACTTTCAGTCTGGATGGAGTGGAGCAGTGTTGCCACGAACTCATCGAATTGTTCAGAACTTGATTGCACCGTGTCTAATGTGTAGAAAATTCCTTGAAACCTTCTCCACTCTTTCCAGGATTAAGAGATCAAAATTGGTAACCTTGGAAATAGTTATAGTGTTTTCAAAGATCATTACAGTTTTTTGACCGTCTTTAAAGGTGGATGTTTAGAAGGTTGAAGGAAAGACTCTGGTCCTAGAATTAGGACATTATGGAGGCAATTCAGTAACTGTAAATGAATAAGTTCTGAAAAGTTACAGGTAGAAGTAGAAGAATCTAGTGCTGGCACAGTGAAGGATCATATGTTTTTCAAACAGTATAAAAGGTCTTCACCAGTGGCTTACACTTGCAGAATGTGACCTTCCTGCCTGCCTGACGCTTTCTCCTTGGCTCATTGCGGGAAGTCACTTGATTCGACTTTAGTTGACATGGCAGCCATGACTAGACAAGAGGGAGAAAAGGCACCTCTGCGGAAGAGGGCAAGTATGCCTAGTTCACCAAGCACTGAGGGAAGTTCCCGGGCAGTGACTTTAAAACAGAGCTGGGTAGTAATGCACGTCCTGGGTATTAGGAAAGCCCATATTCTTGAGATGAATGGCAATAAGACTTTCTTTAGCCGGTTAGATTTTGTAGGGGAATGGAGGCTGGGAGGGAGGAAGAGGATAGGAAGGGTGGGAAGGGAGGCACAGACATACTACTTTTTTTTCTTTTTCTTTTTCTTGACTTTTTGTATTTTTTTTTCATACTCATTTATTATTTGAAAATTGGAAGTTTGTGCCATCCATTTGGGTGCATGTGCCTTTTCTTTTAAATATCAAACAGTTAGCAAATACATACCAAAGCATTTTATAAAATTAATGACAGACCTGCTTTTAACCGGCAGTTATTGAATTGTTTTGAGTCCTAATAGAAATTGGCCATACTTATATAACCTAACCAAAGAGTTATCCAGTAAAGTTTTAGTTTTTGAACTTTACCTTCTTTTTTAATATAAGTCCTGATTTTTAAAAATCTATTTACTTGAGCAAAATATGCTTCATTTTGGTTACTTAGATTTAAGATCTTTTATTAAAGATCATTTTTTCCAAAGACCAGCATATGTGCTACAGCTGACCAAACCTGAAAACCTGAAAATATCCCTTTGCATTCTTCTTTCAAGGAATTTGTTTGAAGGTAAGGTGTAATCTTTTTGAGGGACAGAGCTGCCAAAAAACGGAAGCACCAAGGGCTGCCCATGTGTAGATAGCTTTAAATGGAATATTTTTAAATGATGGCAGATAAGTACTTAAAAATAAACTGAGCAATTAAATAGTGTTGTTGTTTTTTTAATTTATTTATTTTTTATTGTGGGTAAAAATCAAAATTTTCACAATACATACCACTATTTGTAAAATGATATATAAATATATATGCATATATGTGCATTTGCTTATAAAAATGTTATTTATATATATATAAATATATTTTAAGAGGTGCTTAGATTACCGAAAATATTACACAGAACTCCCTGGGATTCCCATGTTTTAAAGTAAATGCATCAGAAACAGAAGGAGATCTCAAACATGGAATACATTCCCACTGCATATCCTGTCTACACCATAAGTGGAGGGAAACAAATCCTTATCTTTCATGCTGTGAGGTGTCCTTTGGATATTCTGTGATAAGGCTTTCTATTTTATGTTGTTTATTTTAGCATCTTTGAAGTATGTTTTTAGAGATCTTATAAGAGCTATTTTCAGTGTGTAAATTAGTGATATTGTTTCCTTCTTTTTAAAAACGAATCTTGTACTGTAACTTACTATGTCCATAACACATGTTAAGACTGAAAACAATTTTATTCTTAGACTCATGTGATCAATCTGTATATATCATAAATATTTTACATGAATCAGTTAGTTTTTAAATTCATTTTCTATTGCTATAAAATTCCCTGTCTGTACTACAGTAACTTGCATTGGACAGAGTATATACTAAAGCAAAATGTTTTGAAGAGTCTCTTATATCTTGTCTGTGGGGGAAAATGGGTTAGGGAAAAAGTTCATACCATACTTTTTTGCTTAGATATTAGTTATATAAAAATATGTTGATTAATTGTCTACTTAAAATCAAGGTACAGATATTTTTAACCTACTAACCTTTTTTTGTGTGTTTGGGAAAGAGAAATATTTGAGGTCTTTTATTGGAGTGACATTTTTAAAAAATAAAGTTAGCTTAATATACAAAGACTGTAAGAGTAAGGGAAGTGGAAGCAGAAATCCTGAATGTTGTGTTTATGTAACTCATCAGAACTTATACATATTTCAAGCCTGAAATAAATGATCTAAGAATGTTAAAAATATATGTATATGTACAAACCTCCAGAGCCCCAAAACATTTAAGCAAACATTCACAAATTTGATGGGAGTAATAGATGATTCTATATTAATAGTAGGATACTTCAATATAGCACTTTCAATAATGGCTAGAACATCCAGACCAAAGACCAATAAGGAAATAGAGGGCCCAAAAAAATACTATATACCAACAAGACCTAACAGACATATATAGATGTATATAACATATATGTATATATAAAAAATATATGATGCAAAATTTGTTTGAAAACAATACAATATATATTCTTCTCAAGTGCACATCATTCTCTAGGAAATGCCATATGCTATATCACAAAGTAAGTCACAATAAATTTAAAGAGACCGAAATCATACTAAGTATCTTATCCAACTAAAAACCGATAACAGAAGAACTGGGAAATCACAAATATGTGGACATTACATGATACACATTCTTAAAGAACCAACTTGTCAAAGAAGATTACACAAGGAAAAGAGGAAATATCTTGAGGTGAATGAAAATGAAAACACAAAAAAACAAAACTTATGGAATGCAACAAAGACATTGCTCAGAGGAAAATATATAGCTATAAATGCTTATATTTTAAAAGAATGAAGATCTCCAAACAGTAAACTAACTTCACACCTAGAGGAAATAGAAAAGGATGAGCAAAGTAAATCCAAAGGAAGCAAAAGGAAGGAAACAATAAAGAGGGAAGGTAAGTGAAACTGAGAATAGAAAAATAATACAGAGAATCAATGAAAGCAAAATTTAGTCCTTTGAAAATACCAATAAAATTGACATATATTAGACTCAGAAAGAAAAAAGAGAGGATGCAAATAACAAACATCATAGATGAAAGGGGGGATATTACTACTGACCTTACAGAAATAAAAAGGAAAATAAGAGGATATTAAAAACAACTCTATGCTAACAAATTAGGTAACTTAAAAATGGACAAATTCCAAGAAACTTACTAATTGCCCCAACAGATTCAAGAAGAAATAGAAAATTTCAAAAGACCAAGGAGGAGTAAAGATTGAATCATTAATCAAAAACCTCCCAACAAAGTAAAGCTTAGGACCATGTGATTTCACAGCTGACTTAAATAGACATTTCTACAATGACCTGGTGTTCTACTTTTGGTATATTCTAAAAAGAATGGAAGAACAGAAACTTGAACAGAGAGTTATACAGCAGTGCACAAAGCAACAATATTCATACTAATAGCCAAAAGATTAAAGCAACTCAAGTGTTTTAGTTTACTAGGATGCCAAAATGCAGATGCCATGAAATGGGTCAGTTTTTAACAATGGGAATTTATCACCTTTCAAACTTATATTTTTCAGGCTGAGAAAAATTTCCAAGTCAAGGTATCATCAGGTGATGCTTTCTTGCTAAAGACTGGCTGCCAGCAATACCAGACTCCTCTGTCACATGGCAAGACACATGGTGGCATCTGCTGGTCTTTCCCTTCTCTTCCAGGTTTTGTTCCTTTTAGTTGCTTGCTTGTATGACTTTCTCTTTCTCCCTCTCCATATTCATCCCATTTATAAGGCCTAAAGAGGTTGAAAATGAAAGAATGGAAAATAATCTTGCAATGCTGCAAGCCAAAAGAGAGCCGGGCTGGCTAATTCTATCAGACAAAGTTAAATCAAACATTGTTACAAAAGTCAAAGAAGTATATTACATATCTATAAAATGGTCAATATATCAAGAACATATATTAATTATAAATATATATGCAAGGAACCACAGAGCACCAAATTTTTATGGACATTAAAATGAAAGATTTGAAGGGACAAATAAACAGTTCTACTATAATAGTTGGAAAGTCCAATTTCCCACTTTCATAAATGCATAGAAGAGCTAGACAGAGGATCAATAAGGAAAGAGGACTTGAACAACACTATAAACCAAATATTCATTCTTCTCAATTGCACATGGAACATTCCCAGGATAGAAGATGTTACCCACACAGCATATACAGGAACACTGAAATCATATGTATCTTCTTTGGTCAAAGTGGAATAAAATTAGAAATCAATAACGGAAGGGAAAATGGAAAGTCCACAAATATGTCAAAATTGAACAACACACTCTTCAATGACCAATTTGCCAGAGATGAAATCAGGAGAGAAATTAGAAAACACTTTGAGATAAACAGAAATGAGTATACAAAATATCAAAATTTATCAGATGCACTGAAAACATTGCTATTAGATAAATCTATAGTCAAGAACACCTATATGAAAAAGGAATAACTACCTCAAATCAAGAACATAATTTTACATCTTAAGGAAATACAAAATAAGAGAAAACTAAGTCCCAAAGCTGGTAGAAAGAAGGAAATAAAAATTATAGCAGAGATGAATTAAAGGACATAAAACAACAAAATCAATGAAACTAAAAGTTGGATCTTTGAAAAGATCAACAAAGTTGAAAAACCAATACATAAATTAATTAAGCAAAAATTAGTAATGAAAGTGATGACATTACTACCAACCTTACAGAAATAAGATGGATTATAGGAGAATACTCTAAGCAATTGTACTCCAACAGATTAGGTATTGTAAACAACATAGACTATTTCCAAGAAACACACTCTGCCTTCTTTATAATATTTACTCTTTAAAAATGTATTGTTCTGTTAATAAAAAGTTGTAATGCATATTTTAAGGAGGTATTTTGGTAATCAAGTATTACATTTTTTATTACTCATATTTTTATGTTACCCTTTGCCTTTCTAATCTGGCTAATATGCAACATTCTCAAGAGAAGTCATGATCACTGTAAGCCAGGACTGTGCCTGTGAAGGAATTATATTGGTGAATAAAGCAATCAAACATCTGCCCTGTGGTTTTTAACTTTAGCTTAGAAGAGATAATTTAAAGTAAAATTCACAAGGTTAATTTTTGTACATAACAAGAATTAGTTAAAAAAAAAAATACCTATTTATGAATCAAAGTGATAAGTGAAGTGCTGTGACCCTAACCCCCCTTGGCAGAAACCCACAGCTTTAGGAAAATAAACCTCTTCAGTCCCTTTCTCCCCTCCTCCCCCCCTTTTTCTCCATGGAATTCATATCAGGAAGATAAGCACTCCCTGCTTGCCCCTTTGAATTGGAATTTACAACTCTAAACAGATAATGACTCTTTTCCTCCCTAATGGCCCTCTGCTTTTAGGACGGTAAGCTTACCTTGCTCCTCTGCTTTTGTAACCCGCCTGCTTGCTTGCTTAGGAATTTACCCACTTAGTGTTCCTATATAAAGTTATGAAAATCAAGAAACAGGGCCCAGTATTTGGAAACTGAATTCTCCTCTGGGCCTGTGCACAATAAAATTTCTTTTATCCATACCCCCATGCATGCTGCTTGGGTTTCATTCCATCAGCCACAACATTTGGTTCCCTGACTGGGAAAAACCCAGTCAAGCAGACCCATTGTGCCTCCGGCTTGGGGCCGACCAGCACGGCCGATGGCAATCTCTGAGCAAACGAGGTGGACACCACCTGTCCTCTTGATGGGACCTCCTTCTGAGGCGGTCCCCACAGTCCATGTCCCTACACCCCGGCCTGACTCAGTGGGGAGACAGACTGAACAATGCCAGAAGATGCCGGAAATGTAAGGCCCCAGGTGCCAAGTCCTCAGTCAGTCCCTTCCTCAGGTGGAAGAGGAGACTGATCACCTCCTGAAATCTCAAATACCAAGATTCCAGAATAGGGCAATCCCTGTGGGAGGGACTGCATAACCTCTGAATGACTGCATGAGTGAGTGAGGATGGCAGAGGCTTGCATCTGCCGTACCAGTCTGTGACTCCAAAGCTTTATGCTACAGAGCCTGTGTGGGCCCTAACCTGTTTTCCATGGCTATGTCATATGGCATAATGTCCACCCCAAACTTTACCTGGGCGCCTTAGCTAAGATGAGCCAATGTTCTCGTGAGAGACATGGACAGGCAGGCATCTGTGTGGCCTTGAAAGAGGCGACCCCTTCCTTTGTATGTCTTGCACCACCAATGCAGGGTATGGGCTCATCACAATCAAAACCTACCATCTTAAACTGCATGCTCAAGAATTTCAAGAAGGGTTTTTCCAGAAATTATGGCATCCGGATGAACCCCAGCACCCTCCGAACCTTATGTGAAATAGAGTGGCCCACTTTTAATGTTGACTGGCCCTTGGAAGGGACTCTGGATATAGCAAGGGTCCATGCAGTATATCTGGTGGTCACAGGAACTCCTGGCCACCCTGATCAGTTTCCCTACATCGACTCTTGATTGGAGATAGTCCAGACTCTGCCCCCTTGGGTTTGATTGTGTGTTGGAAATAAGGGGCAGAGCAGGGTCTTGGTTGCACAGGGAACAGGGTTATGGAAGCCAGTCATTCACCAAGGATCCTCAGAGGAGGGCCCACCCTCCCACCCCCACCACCATACACTCCAGCCTCTCTAACCTCTCCTCCTAGCCTGGGAGTACAGACATATCTCCCAGAAACACCTCCACATTTGGTCCCTCCAGGAACATCAACCCACTCTGAGGAAAGCTCTGTAACCCCACTAGCAAGGAGGCTTCGATTGGCACAACCCACATTCCAGATGCCCCTCCATGAAATGCATGGTCCAGCCCAGATCGGCGAGAATGGGACCATCCAACCTGGGAAGCCTGTAGTATACTACCAGCCCTTCACAACTACAGACCTCTTAAACACCACTCCCCCTCCTACTCGGAAAAGCCCCAGGCCCTTATTGATCTCATGGAATCCATTTTCCAAACCCATCATCCTACTTGGGGTGATTGCTGTCAACTCGTCCTGACTTTGTTTAATAAGGAGGAGAGATGACAGATTCTGATGAAAGCCCAAAAGTGGCTGCAGAAGCAAGCCTTACTATTGTCTTAAACCCAGAAGATTGGGCATGAGAAGCAGCACCAGAAGCCCAACTGAACTGGGACTTCAACACTGATCAGGGATGGGCTGCACCCCAGCAATAGTGGGAAGCGCTCCTACTAGGGGTCTGAGAAGGGGCAAAATGACCCACAAACATGACAAAGATGACTTTAGTTACTCAAAAGTCTGACAAATCTCTGGGATATTTCTATGAATGGCTTTGTGAGGCCTTCAGAATCTATACCCCTTTTGACCCAGAAGCTCTGGAAAACCAGAGGATAGCAAATGCCAACTTTGTTGTGCAGGCAACATCAGACATTAGAAGAAACCTCCAAAAATTAGAAGGGTTCACGGGCATGAACATCTCTCAAGTCCTGGAAGTCACCAACAAAGTATTCATCAGTTGAAATGAAGCCACCAAATGATAAGCCAAGAAGCAAATAAAACATCAAGCCTCACTACTGGCAGCAGCATTGGGAAATCCTGACCCCACCAGATCAGAAAGGCCATCTCAAAAAGGGGGGACAAACACCAAAAGGGTGCCTCTGACAAGAGACCAATGTGCTTACTGCAAAGAAAGTGGGCACTGGAAAAATGAGTGCCCCCAAAAGACTCAGGCATGTAGAGGGAACATCTCTAAGGGAAACACCAACCTGAGCCCCAAGACCATCTGATCAGGCTGGCAGGGCTCAACCCTAAATAGGGGTGACCGGGCTCACTGGAACTTGGCCATCATGAGCCCACGGTCAAAGTACAAGACAGGAGCCAGTCAATGACTTTCACAGTGGACACTGGTGCTGAACATTCTGTGGTCACAACCCCCATCACCCCCTTTAGTGGAAAAACCACTAATATAGGAGTGACTGGGGACCAGTCAAGCCAATGGCCTTTTTGCTAGTCAAGAACTTGCCAGCTTGGTGGCCACGAAGTGACTCATGAATTTCTGTACCTGCCTGAATGTCCAGTTCCCCTGCTTGGTAGGGACCTCTTAACCAAACTGGGATCCTAGATTACCTTCAAACCTGGAGAGCCAGCAAGCTTAAGCCTCAGGACCAGCCTCACTCTCCACGCCACCATACCCCAAAGCAACGAATGGAGACTACATGCAGAAGAAAGTTCAGGTCAGAATCTGGAAAAACTGTAGAACTGTCCCCCCAGGTTTGAGCAGAAAAAAACCCACTGGGAATGGCATGGAACCATGCACCCATCATCATCGACCTGAAGCCTGGAGCAGTCCCGGTCCAGCAGAGGCAGTATCCAATCCCCCATGAAGCGCAATTGGGCATAGTCAAACACATGGATTGCCTAAAGAAAGAAGGAATTCTAACTGACTGCCAGTCACCTTGGAACACCCTATTTTTACTGGTAAAAAAGCCAAATGGGACCGGATACCCACCAGTGCAGGATTTACGAGCCATTAATAACACCACTCTCACCTTACATCAGGTTGTTCCCAACCAGTACACTTTGTTAGGACAGCTACCACCTGAAGCCACCTGGTTTACTTGCCTGGACCTGAAAGATGCCTTCTTCTGTCTGCAGCTGCCCCCCCACCCCCCAAGAGACAGCCTCTGTTTGCCTTTGAATGGGAAGATCCCAAAACCTGGCAGAAAACTCAGCTAACCTGGACCCATCTCCTGCAGGGCTTCAAAAATTCCCCTACCCTTTTTGGGGAAGCCTTGGCATCAGATTTGGCCACCTACCACTGGGAAGACTGCAGGTGTGCCATCTTGCAATATGTAGATGACACCCTACTTGCCAGTGAAATGGAAGAGGACTGCTGGAGAGGGACCCAGACTCTCCTACAACTTCTAACAAAAATTGGGTACAAACTGTCTTGGAGAAAGGCCCAGATCTGTAAACAGCAGGTGAAGTACCTGGGGTTCAGCATCACACAAGGGCACTGGATGCTCAGATCTCAATGAAAGAAAGTGATCTGCACCATCCCTACCTCCACCACAAAAAGAAAGCTTCGCGAGTTCCTCCGGGCTGCAGGGTTCTGCCACATCTGGATTCCCGGGTTTGCAGCCATGGCCAAACCCTTTTACGAAGTTCTGGAAGGTCCAGAAAAATAGTCTTTTGCCTGGGGAAAAGCTCAATGGGGGCCTTTCAAAACATCAAAAGACAACTTGGCCGAGCCCCTGCCTTGGGGCTCCTGGATGTAACGCAAAACTTTAGACTGTTCATGCATGAAAAGAACAAAGTAGCACTGGGGGTTCTCACACAAACAATCAGCCCCTGGCAAACACCCCTGGCTTAGCTCTCCAAGCAGCTGGAGTCCGTGGCTGCAGAGTGGCTGCCCTACCTGAAAGCCATGGCAGCAACCATAACCCTTGTCAAAGAAGCCAACAAATTAACTCTTGAATAGACAATTCATGTTATGGTGCCACATGCTGAAACTTCCCTAATGAACTCACACAGGCATCGGTCGATATTGAATCTCTGGCTCACACATTACCAAGGTTTAATCTGTGAAAACCCCAGAATGACAATAGAAACAGTGCACAGTCTAAACCCTGCCACCTTCTTGCCAGTTGAGGAAGGGGCTCCTGAAAATGACTATGTCGAAGTGACTGAAGAAGTTTATACCAGTTGCCCGAACCTCCAAGACAAACTGCTCCCTTCCCCAGATCAGACACTATTTACAGATGGGAGCAGTCTTGTTAAAAACAGGGAAAAGCTTGCTAAATACGCAGTCACCACTACTGAACGGGTAGTGGAAGCACCATCTCTAACACCGGGATGGTCTGCGCAATGAGCAGAACTCTGAGTGCTGGTCTGAGCCCTGCAGCTAACTGCTGGGCACGTGATAAACATTTGCACTGACTCTAAGTACACATTTGCTACCATTCATATCCATGGGGCAATTTATAAAGAAAGAGGTCTCCTATCTGCAGGGGGAAAGGAAATCAAAAACAAAGAAGAAATCCTCCAATTATTAGGAGCAATCTGGAAACCAGACTAAGTCACCATCATCCACTGCCAGGGACATCAGAAAGGAATGGATATGGTTGCTCAAGGAAAGAGGCTAGCTGATGAAGCAGCTTGGCAAGCAACTGAAGGAGCCCATGGAACACAAGTCCCAGAATTGACACCAAGTTGTCTCTCTTAGGACAAGAGACTAATCAACTAAACTATACCAGGGAAGAACAGGAGAGGGCTGAAAGAGAAGGAGAAGCTGAACCACTGAAGGAACTTGGCTGCTCCCGGATGACTGGCTTTTGTACCAAAAGGAGCCACTCCTGCCCTCATCCAGTGATACCACCAACTTACCCACCTAGGGAAAACTGCGCTAGAAGTCTTGCTTGGGTGATACTACTACATAGCCTGACTAACTTCTCTGTGCCACCATCAGCAGTCAGTGCCAAGTTTGTGCCAAAAACAGCCCTTTGCAGGGCTCCTGTGCTCTGGCAGGTGTTCAGCACACAGGGATGGCCCCCTTTGAAAATCTCACAGTAGATTTCACAGAAGTGAAACCAAAATTGTCAGGGTTGAAAACTGATCTTTTTAGATTTCCATATTCTAAGTAGAAGTGGAAGTTCTATATATCCTTTTAAATATTATTAATTCTGTGACTTCAAATATTTTCTTTCTGGAAACTACATACTTGCCAGTACAATGTAGTTTTGCACCTTGAAAATGTAATGGAACCTCAAAATCATTATAGGTATAACTAATCTCATTCATTTACTCTTATGATCATCCTATCTCTCTCCTGTTGTTGTTGTTATTGTTGTTGTTGTTGTTGTTGCTCTTCTTCTTCTTCTTCTTCTTCTTCTTCTTCTTCTTCTTCTTCTTC